>MU551697.1:10071240-10262292 GCA_024362625.1 Silurus asotus | reverse complement strand
GGGGGGTTAGTACGGTGGGTCGCAGCACCAGAGTCTGAGTATCACATAGTACAATCCTTTGGATAATTTTTTCACCCTTGTTTTGGAATGTTTCGGAGCGGCGATAACAACAAAAAAAGAGGACGGGTTAGCATGAAAATCGGGAGACCTTTTCCCCCTTCATGTCAGTACATCATGCTTTAAGAGTAGAAATAAACAAAGATATAAAGAATTGATAAGAGGAGAACAGGAATAGTGTCGCCCTCTAGTGGCTCGGAGAAGCGACTGTCAGGCGACCGAAGACGTTTCAGAACACTGAGCCTTACTCCTCCTCCATGACAGTACACACACAGAGTTATGTTTCTCTAAACTAGAAAAAGAAGTGTGTAAATTGTGCATAAGGTTAGTGTGTGTGTGTGCATGTGTGTAAGCAATCTAAATGACACCTTGCTTTCCTATACTTATAGTCTATGTGTATATGTATTGTGTGTGTTGTTTTCAATAAAAAAAAAACAAACAAGGTTCTGATTTAAGAGTAGACAGAAGTGTTGGTCTACAAAAAGAGACACGTGAGGTGGTTACCGGGCCCGTTGGCATCCTAGCCGGACACACAGAACAGCTCCAGTCAGTGGCTATAGGCCTGTGTAGCAGATGAAGAGATTTGGGGCAAACTCACATCTGTCACAGAACACACACAGCTTCACTGCAGAGCGGCCTCTGCGTCCCTCCCCCTTCCTGCTTTCTTTCTCTTTTCTTTAAAAAAAAATGATTCGATTCACCGAGGAACTTCCCCCTTTTGAAACCCCGCCCACCTGGCCACGCCACCAAGAGCACCAATCAGACCTCGGCTTTGAGTGCCTCGGCTTTATTTTTTCATACAAACGGTACGTTTTTTCTGCACAGGTGGACCCAGTGGTACTTATTCTGAATAAGAAATAGCACAAAAGGTGAAGGGAGACTCTGAAATTCTGTCTGTCTCTATGCAGGTTTTTAAAAAGTACTACAAGAGAGAATTAAGCTTTACACCATGTGGTTAATTTTAGCTAAAGGAAGTGGCTTTTTTTTTTTTTTTTTGGGCCCTTTGTTGTCGGCAGCTTCCGTACAAAACACTCGCAAATGTTGCAGCTATGCACGTTTGAAGCGCATGCCAGCCACTGAGCGACTTTCACGTCGAGCCACAACACGCTACTTGCACTTTTTTCGGTTATTCATAGGGAACACAAAAGCATTCACAGCATCACACAACATGGGGAATTAAATACCCAATAAGCATACATTAATTCCCACGAGCATACAGTTTTTTTTTTTGCTGTATAAATCACACACAATAGAGGAAAAAAAAAAACTTTCTTCTATGGTTCATAATTTGAAATGGGTCGAGGAAGGCCTTGAAGAGGGGCTTTGCTTGCTTGCTTTCTTTCTTTCTCCCTTTCTTATTCTCTCTCCATTAATTTTCTCTCTTTTTTAAGTGCAAAATAGTGTAAAAACCGGGCCTACCTCAGGCAGGACATTGTGTTGTGGGGAAGCCAGTAGGTTTATTAGTGAAATCACGGTGAGGTAAAGGTGCTCACCTCCTTCCTGTTGGTAGATGATGTTATTACACAGCAGGTCGTTGTGACAGAGAACAACAGGCGAGTTGAGCTTGGAGAGGTTCTGCTGGAGCCACAGCAGCTCCTCACTCAAACACATCGCATCAGGCACCTGGCTTCTCAACCTGCGCACACAAGTCAATAGTTACTCAAGAATGACACCCTTTTCTTTTATTAGTTAATGAAAGTCTGTAAGCCGGAATTACAATATGGGTGTGGTACAACAAAAACCCGTCATACGATGGGTCAAAATGTTTATTCGCCATGGCTAGGTACCGTATCGCTCGTGACGAGGCTCAGATTCACACACTGACAGCACAAGCAAATTATCAGATGTAAAACACGTTTAAAAATGAATCACTGAGATGATGGTGTTTTGTAATGAGGTAATAAGAACACTGTGAGACAGCAGCAGGGTGAGGCTGTGCTCTTGCTACACTTATCGTCCCACTGACTTGCTTTTTATACTCATGCAAACGACCTGGAGATCGGAAATGTAAGCTCGGTGCAAATACGCTGTTGGCTAAGCGCCAAAGGACTTATATCACGTGAAGACAGACAGAAGATTAATAAGTCACAGCACTGACACTGTCGTAACCAGGTGGCGCAATAATCGTCGCAGCATAAAGTATATATGTAATAAATATAAATTTTAAACAAAAGTCCAGTTACTTTTCCAAATCTAATTCCTTACAAAATTGGACATTTTTTTTCCTCTAATATACAATCCACACTGTGTCTTAGGTACAGGACTGTGTAAGACTGTAGCGAGGACATTACTCATAATCTTACATTCCAGTGCTCATGTTAGTTCTCACTCTCCAGTGTACTGTATTGTTTAAAGACCATAATCACAATCTTGATGTCACCCAAATGAGGATGGGTTCCCCTTTTGAGTCTGGTTCCTCTCAAGGTTTCTTCCTCGTAACATCTAAGGGAGTTTTTCCTTGCCGCAGTCGCCACAGCTGCTCATCAGGCTATAGAAATAAGCTTGACTTAACTTGACAGGATCTAAGCCGATTTTAAAAACAACTCCTCCGCAAACATCACGTTATTACAGAAACCCATAGTGTGACATGTCTAAATGTCTTTATCATCATCATCTCACCCAGGCCTTGATCTGATCTCATTACATGAATGCTGAAATGCTTTTGCGATACGAATCATGCGAGTTTGGATCTGGAGATGTGCAGGTCACATGGATTTCTTCACACAGAGCCTTAAAACAAGCCTCCTGAAATTTGCATGAATGTGACTCAGTGACTCAGCGTTTAAATTAGTTTAAATACCTTAAAATAGAACAATAAAAAAATCATAATAAACACAACCTAATAAAACGCAATCCTTTTTTGAATGATGCGGTAAACAATTCAAGAATCTGGTTTAATAATCCGATTTTGCATAAGTGAACCCATTTCAGTTCTGAAATTATAAAGGCATCCACCAACAGCAAAAAAAGAATTAAATGTTCATTAATAAAAATTGGATGTAAATAAAATCTTTAGATTGGAGTTTTGTTTTTGTTACTTCCTTTAATATTGCACATCATATGAATTTCCTAACACTTTTAAAAAGTTTTAATTTTTTTATTTAAACAAAAAAAAAAAAAAAATCCTTTAAATTATCCTTTTCACTAAGCACATTGCCTGCTGTGCGTGCATGAGCTGATACGCTAAAAATAATATGTTAATGAACAGTCAGTTTGGTATAAAACAATTTGCCATGATAGAAGAAATAAATCACTAAATCAGGAGACAACATTATCTCAAACCCACGCCTTGTTTGTCGAAAACGATTTGTTTACTATGGACGATCAAGCTTTATATCTTTTCAAATAGCTAAGTATCGTTAAACTAAACCAGTCATGCAAGCCTTCATAGTTAGCTTGTTTTTGCTTTAACAAACATATAAAGTTCAGCTAAAATATCCAAAATAAAATTAACTAACCATGTATTCTAATCTTAAAGTTAAGTTATTTATTACTTAAGTCACATGAAATGCATACACTTAGCTAGCTAGCTTTATTGTACGAGTCTATAGTGTTAGTCTGAGCAGCGCCACAGCTTCATCATTTAGAAAATTTGATTTCTCTCCAAACTTTAGAGGTTACAAAATCCTCAAAAGCTTTATAGCTGCCTAACAATGTATACTTGTAGTTGACCTTGAATTCACCTAGAATAGATTTGGATTACATTTTCATCCAGGCAATGACAAAACCACTTTATCAGCATCAAGACATAGCCTGATATCATTTGCATACAAGTGAAGTCCTTATACAAATGAAAACCAGGTTGGTCCCATGTGATTACAGTCACGTCACATTTGCTTACATGGATCAAAATCCAGTTTGCATGAACAGGTGGAAGTCTGATCATGTAATAGTCCCCTTTTAGCTTGACAGCCTCTAAATTAATTCGTTTTTACATAACTTCAACTTCACACAAAAAGCCTTTTGCTAGCATTGATTAATGTAATTTTTTAAATAGACATCAGTTATTATTTACACAACTAACTTAACATAAGTTTTTAACTACATTTTAGGTAAAACGATTTTTACTATTATGGAAAATTGTAAAAGCACTAGATACTACATACATTTTCACACTTTACTGGTGTTCAAATGTATGCTTTTTTTTGTGTATTTTGGCGATAGCTTATAGTACAGTATTCCAATGTTAAAATGTAGAGCTGTTCAGTAAAAATAAATAAATAAATAAATTCTTCTGTTTTAGGCCACATCTACTTCAGGTTATTAGAAATAGAATTATAGCCATATATTTGACACTTTGGCTTACTGTAAGTGGATTAAAACTCCAGTACACCACTTAAAACTATACACAAAGAATGTCAGGATAAATCTGCTAACTGGATATGGTAATCCGTCTATCATTACTGACACTGCAGCTTTTTAACCCCTTAAACTATTATCCAATTAACCAGACATAATAACTTACCTAATTCAATACCTACTATTTCTTATTAATCAGTAAATCACAACTATCAGTTTCTTGATGTGTTTTTAATAAGCCCTAAAGGTTTGTACCTGCTCAGCTTTTAACTAGAAACTATTTTACTGTGACTAAGGAATGCTATACACACCTTCTAATCCACGTCATGATTAAACCATCATAATGACTTATTTAATGTCCTACAGGCATCCAAGAATGTGTCAGGCGTATCCAGCTAGGTGTTTACCTAGTGGTTATTAGTCACATCAGGGTGTTATGTTTAGCTGTCAAGATTATTAACGATTACCAGCTAAACAAATAAGACCTGCATCTCTATATTTATTTACAGCTTTCTGCAGTGAACTCTAATTTTCTCAAAATGATTCTAGATATTTTTACGTTACATTTAATATAGAAATAATTGTAAAAATCGACAAAAAAATGAAAGAATTAATGGTTAATATGGTCCTTTTTTTGTGTAAAGAAATGTAACATTTAAAGACTGAGTCTCCAGTGTCAGGGCTAAAGTTTTGACATATATTTTGTAAAACTTTTTGACCAGTTGAATTTTTACTCATAATGAAGCTGTGTAACATCTTGTGTTTTTGGTTTGTTATATTTCTACAAGTCGTCACAATTACCATATTCACTATAGAAATGAAATGTTAAAAGTTGACACTGTGTAAAAAATACCTTGTTTAGCTCAGCAGGGTAATTAGAAAATATTCTGAAATACATCTCACTCTCTGTGGAACTGTAACTCTACGGTTATAGTTATTTAGAATGTAATGCTTCAATTTCGATTGCTGTACAAAACCTGTGTAGTTTAAACTTCTACTTGTGTAGTTTAAACTAATCAAAAGTCTATTCGGACACACCATGGTATAAAATAAGTAATGACAGGAACAATCTTGTTTCTCCATGTTCTGAAACACAACTGTAAATGGATAAGAAGTGGATACATGATAATTAGAATCCTTTGATGCAGCTATGAGGAATTAAAACCTTTCACACAACATACAGTACAATGCGTAATTACCATACCATGTTTAAAAGTAAAGTTTTACCTTTAATGACATGTAACAGATCAAACCTATCTGTTGGATTTGAATCTGCAAACATTCTTGTCAGACATCTGATAAAAGCACTTTATTTTCTTCTTCCTCATGTTTACCCGTAAGTATGAAGCATGACAAGATTCCTTCCTGTAGCTTTCTTGTCGATCAGTGTTGTTGACTTAAATACCTATACATTTTAAGCCATTCCTGTGTGCACATGGACATATATTTTCGCTCGTGACATCATCTAAAGGCTCACCTCTGGTTCTTTTCTGGATCCTCGAAATAGGTGGGGGCGAGAGAGAAGTACTTGCCCATCTTATGCCAAAGATCAGACTGGGGAACCCAGCCGTTGTGTGCGTGGATGGCATGGTATTTTGCCATCTGCCTTGCAATGAGCCTAAAAAAAATATAAAAAAGCTACACATCAGCACATCATTTTATTTTCCAGCTAATTACATAATCAAACAGGATTTTGAGTAGTATTTATAAGTAAAGGCTACTCATTCATCAAGTTTATTAGTTACCTGAGAGGATTTCTGAGAGGATTTGTATTTGACATTAAAAATGTTTGTTAGTTTTACCATCAGCGAATAAGCTATTGAGTTTACCAGAATGGATTTTTTTTAGAGAACGTATAAATCCTGTACAAAAATTAAGCTAGTAAACAAAACAAAAAGCTAATCTGACAGAATTTCTGAGAGGATTTGTAGTTTATATTAACGTTTGTCTTATTTAGTGCGAACTTAATTGAATAAATATTTTGTGGATTGCCACAAAAACACACAAATACACACACCAATAAACACACAGTAACTGTGATTGCATGTACAGTATTTATTATTATACAGACTGCAATATCACTGTGTTCACTGTCTCATTGTCTTACGTTGTTCTTTGCACTAAATGTCACGTGTATTTTCTGTCGTGCCCCAGATTTGCTTAGTTACTTTTTGTTTATTCAGGTTGTCGTATGGAGCAGCTTGGCCCTGATGGGAATGTGTACTGTGTACTGTACTGTACATGGATAAAATGACAATAAATCCGACTTGACATGACTTGACTCGACTATGGGTGGCAATATAGCTAACAATAGCTAACCTGACAGGTCTTTTCTGAGAGGAAATTTAAGCCCTATTCATAAATAGTCTATAGTGCTCATCACAGCTAATCCTTGACAACAAGCTACACAATATCTGAGAACGGTCCCATTTAGAGATACATGCAAGCAGGAGGTAAAGCAGGATAGTAAAGCATGACTTACCCAGACCAACTTTTCCCATGCTTCATTTTTTATTTCTTTATTTGTTCTGCCATTCAACGTTGGTAGAAACTAACTTTTAAAACTCCTGCATGCTCATCCTGACAGACTGTTTCGAATAAGAATTACTTTTTTTCCATATTATACAAGCTATAATTGAGGTATCATATATATATATATATATATATATATATATGATATACACACACACACACATACATACACGTATATAAATAAATATAAATAAATTATATATACACACTATTGTTTAACTGCGAATTAAAAAATAGCTATTTTTTATTTTCGCAATTCTAAACATTTCCATCTGATTGGCTGTGCTCTCGGGAGTAGGCACACAACCATGTTTTTTGCATGTGCGTGCTACCATGGTGGATGTTACACATGTACAGCTAACGTGTGCAAGATTTTTTTAAGGGCAGGCTGTTAATAGACATGAGATGGAATGATGCCACAGACAACTTTGGCAAGACATAAGGCATTTCCTTGTGTGTATGAGGCCTAGGACGGGAGGGCTAGAGGGGCTTGGCAAGGTCACGAGGCAGAAGAATCGTGTTACAAAGGCCACAGCTTTATCGCAGAGAGGAAACAAGGTCAGGGTCTGTGCCAGGCCGAAAAACTGAGTGGCAAACATGCAAAACAGTCGCAAGTCATCCATGGATCCTCACCTGAAAATAGTGGGGTTGCGGATATGCTCAGGTTCCAGAGCCACGCCCTGAAGGAACTCATAGCAGAGGCCATTGTTGAAGGTGCAGTAGAGACGAGGGGCACAGCGGTGCGCCTGCAGCACGCGAAAGCTTTTCACTTCGTTGTCACGGTCTACAAAAAGCTCAGTTTTGTTGCCGTAGATGCGCACCAACACTACGTCCTGTAGTGCCCCACCCACGTAGCAGCCAATCAGTTTATTGGTGATGCCATCTGTGAAAGTCTGCCAAAACAGGGAGAAGAATAAAGTGATGATTCATGTGACACTAAAGCAAGCATTTAGGTTTCGGTGGGATTTGTTTTTAATGTCAATCCTCTATGCATATTCCCTGTTTCAGCATGTACATATAAGAGAAATGAGGCTAAAAAGATCATGTAATGCATAACGACAAACATCTGGCCATTGTGTGTATATTAGTATCAAATTATATAAGAATAAAGTATTTTAGTATACTCTTCCTAAGAGATCATAACACCTTAAATAGTTTTTATTCATTACAAACTATAAAGTCTACACTGTGCACATTCAATTTAAAAATTTGCTGTTTATAGTGTAAACAAGAAACATCCAGATGTATAATTTGATGATATTTTTGTACCCTGTTATGTATTTTTAAGAATACGCTAATAGTAAATTTCCAAAGCTGTGTTAGCCTGAAAATTCAGAACGCACCTTTCTAAAGTTCTGTCACAATCCGTGATCATAACTAACACCACAAATATGCTTCTCCACCCAAATAGCTGCAGGCACCATTTCCTTTTCCAACACACTGATGTACGGTCTTACTGTATAACAACTCCTCCCATGTCATGTCAACTGTTAATTCTTTTAAGTGCCCAAAAGCTTACAGTATTTTTTTCTATATTTGACAAAGAGCTGGATGATAATAATATGCTAACAAGTTCCTGAGAGTACCATAATAATCAGCAACTAATCCTGTTTCTTACTTGGTACATTTTTCTAAAGAAAAAAATGATTTCATGTGGTATTAATTGAACTACAGAATCGGAATTATGTGTAATGTTAAGAAAAATGTCGTTTAGCCATATTTCAATAATATTTGGTTTTAAAATCAATCAAGTTTTGCTAGATACTGTAGTCGATCTTGAAGATAAAACTGTAGCCGAGAACCAATATGGCAAAACTGACCGTGGAAGGGGGGAGGTGGTGTATATATAACGTATATAACACGCTAACATGCTAACTTTGCAGATGTAGAAACATATGATGTTACAGCTTAAGTGTTTGGTAACATTAATCACAATCACTTTTTACAACGCAGTGTTGTTATTATGCTATAAAACATTAATCCACTTGGAACATTTTAGAGAGTTGTATAATATTAGTCAAACACATCTCACTGAAACAATTTAGCAAATGATATTTGTGCATTTCCTTTAACCAACTATTTTTGTTTTGTTTTTTGAGAATTTTTTAAAGACACTTTTTTTGTGACTAATAGAGTTCGGCTGTAGTTTTCTGTCAGCTAATTCTAGATTAAAACTAGCAATCTATTTCTATAACTATTACATATTTTTGTCAGATGGCTAAAAACAAATTAGTGGAAATCAACACGAGTCAGAGACTGAAATACAAGAAGCAATTTTTATATCTATGTCTTCGTTTTTTTATTCAAACAAACAGGCTTTTAATTCCATTAGCGTGCGAATACGAAACATTTTACGGCCATTTCCATGGAGCCTGTGCAGAAACCTCTTTCCCCTCCTGCACAGATCTCTAGTTTCAAAGTTATTAGTGTCATAAAACAGCCCAGAAATAAAAAATGCCTACTACACTAGTTGAGCACCTTTGATTTCTAACCGCTTATATACAGCCCGCATACAGCTGCTGTTTCTGCAGCAAAGAGAAAGTGTGAGCTACAAATAATCCCCCACATGAAACAACATGCAAGCAAATTCTTTTTCTTTTTTTTATTCCTTCTTCCATGTTGCCCAAAAAAAAAAAATTCATATTCTTTTACACTTCTATTCTAAAAATGTTGAAAAAATGTATCATGATATGATGTAATGATTTAATCTCTATTGCTCTGACTTAATTGTCCAAAGATTATTTTAATTTTGTTGCATTTTCAACATAGTAGTTTTATTATTGTTTTGTTTAGTTTTTTGCTTTTTTTTTGTAGCAACACGTACCGGTCATCAGCGCATTGTCAATGTGTTAATGTATTGTTTGCACACGTTTGCAGATGTGCACTTTATGTAATGTCTGGTTTATAGGGCTGTTTGTTCGAGTTATTTTTGTGTTATCTTGTGTTAATTTATATTGTTTGTGTAGTCCCTTGGCCCTGTAGAAACGTCGTTTGGTTTCACTGTGTGCTGTACTGTATATGGTTGAAATGACAAAAAAAAATGCCACTTGGCTTGAGTTGATACATGCGGGATACAGATTTGAGAAGTGTTTTTGGATTATTTTTGGGGGGTTCATTTTATTGGTTTGTTTTAATGCTGCACGATTAATTGTATCGCAATCGCAATGTCAGCTTGTGCGATTATATGACGGCAAATGTTGGCATTTATTGAAATAATTAAGTGCACGTATGAACAAATACTTTCTGATAAGTGTTTGCAGATTTTCCTAACAAAACTAAAAAATAACCAAACAGTCTCCGTTTAGGCAGTGCACGTGAGGCGTCTGGTCACCGTTATATTAACGGTGACCATTATATCCAAAATATACCAAAATATCGCCATTATATGGCGATATTTTAGCTTTAAGATCACCAACACTGAGCAGAGAGAGAAACTGTGCAAGATTTGTTTAATTAAAATTGCTTATTTGGCAATTTTGGTTGGAAGAAAGTAACAGAGCTTTCTTTTACTTTTCATTCACTTTTGCCCCGCCGTTTTCCTTTTCCTCGAACTCATGACGAGACACACACCCACTCGCGGTAACGCACATCTTTCCTCTACGCCAAAACTCAACTCGCGCACACTCGCAGATTAGCATGCCTTCACCTGGCATCCTCCCCATTCCCACACACATCCCCATACACATCGTCAGCTCTGCCCAATATCTCTCTCTTTTTCCGGTGTCTGTTACATCCTGTGTAAACATGGCTGTTTGGAACTCTGGGCAACATTCCATTAAAAAAAAGTTAAACACATTTAATAATGATTGCAAAATTGCCTGAATTCAAGTATGTAAACTTAAACTGTATCTTAAACCTCAGCAGAAAAACAGGTAAATAATTGAAATGCGTAGCAGCAGGGCATTCTTTGTATGTTTCGATAAAATTTATGTTATTTTTAAATTCAGCTGTACCTTTGAGAAAAGATTAATGCAAATGTTAAAATGATTCTTTTTGAAAACCTTTACAGTTTTACAAATACACTTTTCAGCATTATCACTAATCTGTGTGCAATTTTCTTGATGACCAATCAACCCCATGGACTCATGATACTATTTATTATATTGCAATCGCATATTGTAATATTGACCCCAATAATCGCAACATGATCGCAACATTTTTCCCGAATCGTGCAGCACAAGTGTGGGGTTTTTTTTGCCGTTTTGGAGACTAGCAATATGTGTGCTTTAGGTCAAGGATACTGCAAAGACACAACAAAAAGGTCGCATACAGTCAGTTTTTACTTCCATGTGTTTAAGCGAGAAAAAAGAGAGCGAGAAAAAGAGAAATTCGAAGAAAGACCACAAACATTAACGCTAACATGAATGTGTGAATCTGTGTGGTGCATTAGAGTTCACTAGCTCATCCTTAGTAGCCACTTGGTCAGGATCAATGTTACTATTTGTACTTTATCTTTTAAAATAAACCAACTAGGTATTAGTTACAATGCAGGCTAGCGCAAAAACATTTATATTTACTTATATATAGTTATAAATCATAAATGAACCATTATATACATTATAAGAGAAAATGCATTACAGTTTACATAAATTTTTAAGAAATCGTGTTATTTATAACCTTTCAAAACACCAATACCACCAGCAGTTGTTGAGCATTGTCTCGGGTAACCTGAGTAATTCGAATACAAAAAAAATCATCTCTGCAAATTCGATTCATATAGAAGAAAAAAGTTTGCCTCATTTGGAATTTTTTCCTTAGAATTCTGACTTTTTTTGCCAATCTGGCAGCTTCACCCACTCTTACACATTGAAAATGAAATGGGCTACAATCAATAGAATCGCATGGTATCAAACTGAGCCTATGATCCCTGAAGAGAACTTTGTCTAACAATCAACTCTGGAGGAGACAGAACAAGACATGAAGCAGAGGACCCTCGTTTATACACCAACAGCTTCAAAATTCAGGCCGACAACATGGTTACCGGTGGAAGCACCAGAAATGTCAAATGTTTACGATAAATAAAGTCAAGAAAACATTGGAAGTCAGAACTGGACAGAACTTTTTTTTTGTGGTAGGAACGTGCTTCCATAGGTTTCCCGCCAAATAAAACGACATAGTTTTCAAAGTTTGCGATCAATTTTAACTAAAACATAAAAATAAAAAAAACACTGTAAAGTGCGTTTACTTCTTTTAAAATGCCATTTAAATGCACTACATTTGTTTGGTTTTTATAGATATAGAAATTTCAGCTATGAAATTTCAATAAAAAAAAAAAAAAAAAAGAAGGAAACCAAATACTTGTTCGTTTTAACAGACCCGTTTTTTTATCCCTTGGATATTTTGTACTGCTCTTTAATAAAGAAAAAAGTATTTCTTATCTGATTACTCAATTAAACGCAGGAACGATCATTAGAATACTTGATTACTAAAATAATCGATAGCTACAGCCCTACTTTTGATGAACCGCTATATAAAAAAATGCATATAATACATCATGCTAGCGATACACAATGCTTAATAAAGCCGGCTGTAACAATGTCGGTAATTAATTATTAACGTGTTCTGAAACAATTATCGTATGTCCATGGTTCATTATGTTAAAAAAATATTCACACACCATGCTAACATTTCCTAATCTGGTTCACTGACACATCCTTAGTACCCACCTGGTCAGGGTCACCACAATGAGTTTTTTAATAAATCAAATAAATGTTTTTTTAGTAGGTGAATATTCATTTGTTAGGTCACATATTTTAGTAGCCAACATTCACATTCATGTAAATTATTTAAGAAATTAACAGATTAAACGTGGCTTTATTTTAAAAAAACTAGCTGTTACAGATGTCGTGTAGCATTTGTGCTAGTTCCACAATGTTAGCTTAACATTGGAGGAATAATGTAACATTAGCACTTGGTTTATCTACTGGAACTAATCAAATGATTCAGATTATTCCCTGTTCACGATGAAACAACTGGAATTGCATATCACCAGTTAGTTTCAAATAAAAATAAATATAAAAGCTGTATTTACAGCTGGTACTGATAATCTTTATTTACGTTCCAGTAAATTTTACACAGGCCTCATGTGATCAGCGAACATCCAATAATAATAAAAGTTAGATTGGATTGTAATAATTCAACTATCAGTATTTTAACGTTTCACTGATTCTGCACTGCGACTTTCGGTCTCACCACAACCACTTCTCCTTTTTCTCTTTTTTCACCGTCTAAAAGTAACCAACATGCACACATTCCTTTTTCTTTAATAACCCCCAGATTCATAAACTGAATTTTTTTTGCGGGGGTTAATCTCTAACGATGTAATTTCGTTGCAGGAAGAAATATTTGAATGTGTTCCAGGAAGTGAAGTGCTGAAGGTCAAAAAAAAGGAAAAAAAAAAAGGAAATTGTTATAATGTGATATATATATATATATATATTTATTAAGTCACTGTTTAGTTGTCATGACCTGATGTTTTGAGTTTTGGCATCTGAGTACATGTGATTGAGCGTTAGGGTTTTTAAAAAAGAAATGTAGTTTATTAGTTTGTGTGTGTATAGTTATTATGCATAGTTTGGTTTGAACTGCACTGCGGTTTCACACTACCAAACCAAGCTGACTGACACATGTGCGTGTGTGTGTGTGTGTGTGTGTGTGTGTGTGTATGTGTCTGTGAGCATTTAGTTTCCCTTACAACTTGACCTTGCTGACAAAAAAGCAACACTGTACAAGTAGTTCTGTATAACAGCACCAGGATTAACAAGGAGATAAAAGTTACCTAATTATCTATTTGTGTCGCTTGTGATGTCACTCCACCGTCGCTTGTGTATTTTCTCCTAAATTCACATCAACTAAAAATAAAAGAGGCGTGTTCTGTTAGTCATTGAGTCATACACACTGATCCTCATTGTCTCCTTTTCTAAACTGAATCTGGAAAATTCCCATCCCTAATCATGTGCACTATCAGGAGATCCTGCGAAGCCGAAGTGGAACGACAGGAATTTTATTTTCGTACCATGGTTTGGCATGTGCTGACAGAGCGCTGTGCATGGAAGGAAATAAAGACTAAAACAACCTGACATGCGTGCACTACGCCCCCTGTGCACATTGGACACACGGAAGTTTGATGACGCCGCCTTCTTAACTTCCACAGGGAAGCAGGACGTTCCCTGGTGTTTAGGAACAAAACACTGCTTTATTACGAAAAAGGATTGAGTGTGGGCCCGATTTATTTATTTATTAAGTACTTTTTATATGTTCTTGCACAACACCTTTCTGTGGTTGTGTGACGAGCAGGTAAAGCTTTGAACATGCACTCTGTCATTTCAAATCATGGATCTGAGACCCTGGAGCATATTCCATACAAAAGGAAAGAAACCAGGGCGAAACCAAGAGTTAAACCTGTTTAACTAAAAAGCAGTGAGAAGTGTCTGGTCTCCATAGTGCTTGAGAAGCCAGGACAATAAAACCAGCAGAAACCTGAGCCGTAAAAAGTTCAGGCGCTGAACAGCACAACCTGAACTCAAGCGACTGGTTTAAGTTTCGCTGTCTTTTAACAAACACACACACACAAAACGCAACTTAACGCTCTCGCCTCGACCCGACCCGCGTTTGTCTTCCAAATAACAGGGAAATAGGCATCACGTGAACGTCTCCGTCATGGTTAACACGTTTTACCAAAGCGACAAAGAAATAGGGAATTAAAAAAGGTTGGACCAAAGTTGTGAGAATTTAAGTACCAGCTCATCACCATGCAGGCCAAAAAAAAAAGAGAAGTAATTCAGCTGTGTTCATGTGACATTATTCGACCGAAAACAAGTAACCACACAAAAATAAACTAATTCCAATAAATACATATATGTATAATCTCTCCATATCTTCATTCTGGCTGCATTTAGTGCCTGTTTTTCCTAAACATTGTCATTATATGTTTTTTTTATTGTTTGCTGTTTAGTATGTTCAAGCAAATATATAAAAATTATTTATGCTCATTTTGGGTTGCTTTGAAATTCTTTTAAAAATATATATAAAGTATAATATATATATATAATTATATGATATATAAATAATATATATAATTATATAATATATAATTAGTATTTCTGGGATTTTCATGTTTTATTTTTCAGAACTATACCCACAAAAATAAGACAATAAACTTAAAAATAGTATAATATAATTGATATAGTAAAACTTATATAACAGATGTTTTATTACATCTATGTTTATATTTCTGAATTATTTAAGCAAATATCTTGTTTTTTGTGCATTTCATGTTGCTTCTATATCTACTTTAGTACTTTTCTGAAAATTATATGCAGTATAATAAAGTCTACATTAGATAAATAATAGATAGATAGATAGATAGATAGATAGATAGATAGATAGATAGATAGATAGAGAGAGAGAGAGAGAGAGATAGATAGATAGATAGATAGAGAGAGAGGGAGAGAGATAGATAGATAGATAGATAGATAGATAGATAGATAGATAGATAGATAGATAGATAGATAGATAGATAGATAATGATTGTTCTTAACTTTCCAATGACTGATCACTTTTTTTTTCCTGAGTCCAGTCACAGTTCACTTTTATTCCCAGGAACCAATCACTAACCACAATCATTCTTAGTGTCCAGTGACTGAGCAAAATTGTTCTTAACATCCAGTCACTGATCCTGAGTGTTATTAATGTCAGAAACACAGACATCTGTGCCATCTAAAACACAGTCTCCTATTAACCCATGTAGCTTTTCAAAGCAGCGTCATGTGATTTTAGCACGCGACTCCACATTCTTGTCCTCTTCCGAGTCCAATGTGACATGGCAAAAAATAAAAAAATGACAGACATCTTTTTTTGTAATCTATATACATTAATGTACCATCCAACCTGTTTGTCCTACCAGTGGAGAGATGATGATTAGGTCCTGTGATTTAGCACTTTTTGAAGAGAAACCGGCCTGCCGTCTGTCGTCATACCGCCGAAGCAGCTCCAAATTTTTAAACAGAATGTCACACACGTACATCGCAACGTTTGTGTGGGTGAAAATATTGACATCTCTATTGATTCTTTAAATAAAAACATACCAAAAAAATGGTCATACCAGATGTTTTGTGCACTAAAATTGGACATATGGAGAAACAACTGTGCATGAAAGTTAATCATTGGACACATAAAGTCTGTTTAGCACTCGCGCTTGTTAACGTTTAAACCTTTATACCCAACAAGTATTTAAGTGCTATGTGCATAGGGGTCATAGAGAGACAATGACAAACTTTGTAGCTAGATTTATTAACATTTAAGAATCTTTTGCTGTCTTTACATAAGTAAATGACATTAGCAACGTTTCCTGGCTTATGTAACTGCTGCTGGTTGTAAGGGATGAAAGAACAGGTTCACTCAATTCATCTCCTGTGTTAAACCAATGGTCAATGACTCATCGCGATTGTTCGCAACGTCCAATCGCACATCACCTTTATGTCAAACAAATGATCGCTGAACACCATCGTTCTCAATGTCCAATCACAAATCACCAGCTCACCATTACTTCCAACAAACAATCAATGATCTCAAAATCCAGACACTGATCACCAAAGAACAGTGTTTACAAACGTTCGCAACATTCAATCATGGATCGCCATCGTTTCCAACAAAGTGATCGCTGATCGTTCTCAACGTCCAATCACAGGCCACCATTTCTCCCAACGTCTAATAACTGATCGCAATCATTTTCAGCGCTCAATCGCTGATGACTGTCACGGGTATTTTGCAAAATGTCGATTATTGAGTTTGGTGTGATGTCACCAAAATGACTGAAGAACATTATATTTTAGTAACCTTTATCTACTGGGGTGAGCACTATGGTTTATACTCAGTCCAAGAGTGGCATCTGAGTGTCTGATTCAAACTCACAACCTTCTGATCAGTATAGATTACAACCAAACTGGGGAGCAACCATTGTGGTGAGAGCTCTAGATATCAGAATTTCCACGTTTTACATTTACACGTTTTATTGCGCATTTTTGAAAATGCACATTTCCTGCAAATGTATCCATTTTTTTAACAGACGCAATCAGCAACATGTGAAGAACATCAACCTGCGGGTCAGGTGTCGCGTCTTTTCTTAAAGTGTCGCATTTTGTTTCAATTGATTTGAATGGTTTTATTCGGAATTCGCGGAAGTCGGTCGCAGTCGCACCACCGAATGTTCGATCCGCTTAAGGAAATCCGCATCATCGAGCTTCAACTGCGTGCGTGTGATGAAGGCTGAAGGTCCTGAGATCATTCTAACATTCTTTCGGGGGCGATCACTAATTTATAAGAGTAGAAATACACCTTAGAATTAAATGTCGGTAATTCAAACGGATTTCTTTCTTCTTTTTTTTTTTATCGGATGACACGTGAAGGCAGACAAACCTCACTCTGTAGCTCCCCCACCCACACACATCCCTCCAATCATCACTCAGCCTGCTTCCTGGAGCTTGCTACAATATGACACACCGAATATTTAGCTGATATATCCCGTATATCCTGAAATATCCTGAATTTCTTGAAAGTCGGGGAGCGCGCTTTGGCGCAGTGACGCAGCTTCTACAGTGCGCGCTCGGGGGATGGGGAGGGGGGGATCGGGGGCATTCATAGGGGGTTTATTGCTCCTTATGCGTTATTAACAGAATAGAGAGTGCATGAAAGACGGGCGGGAGAACCCAATCGAGCAGATCATACCTTCATTTTGACCTCGGACGGTTTCCAGTGAGGTCTGAGCGCCTTAATGAGCTGCAGAGCTACTGGTCTGTAGTCGTTCTCGTCCACGGTCACGTCCAGTTTTTGCACGACTGGCGCACCATCAGGGACGTGGATGTAGTTCGCCATGGGCTTGGAATGGAGTCGGGAGAAGAAGAAGAAGAAGAAGAGAGTGGAAAAAAAAAACGCGCTCTTGGAAAATCGCTAAAGCTCTGCTGCAACGGGTTGCGCAAAAATGAACTGCGTCGTTCCCCGGGAGCGGAATTTATAAAGCTGGTCAATGTGCTGGTGGTAAAGCAGCTCGGGCTACGCCTTCTCTTCCACTCCCCTCCGCCCCTATAGAAGAAGAACCGCGCAGTGCATGCTGGGCCATGTGTGACTCATCATCGTTACATCAGTTCAATTGGTAAAGCATGGGCAGAACCCTCTCTCAATCCATTTATTCACCCAGTAATGGCCGATAAACCGATACGGCGATACAGTACCAATCGATACCAATTCCCGATACCAAGACTCTCAAGTCTCAAAGAAAAAAAAAACATTTTCTGCATATTATAATTTACTATCTGCACGTGATACTTTCACCGTGACCAAGTGCTGAGTAATAAATGAATCATTGCTGTTTTATGTGCCAAGATTATGGTCAAATGCTTTCCATTGCAAATGTATCTGTATCATTAAAATTGACAATAAATATTTATCAAGAAAGAAATAAAATAACAGGGATGTGTTTTATGATTGTTTTGGGAATGTCTACTGTGTTGATATGATGATTGTGTTTTTACTCTGAGCTAGGATTTATAAAAAATAAAAATAAAAAGACGAACAAACAATATTGGTTTGTTAAATCACTAATGTATAGTATAGGATTTGTATATAATAAATCATATACTTATATATGAGTATAGTAGATAGAAATATTCAATACATTTGAATATCATCGAAAAGTTGATATATTTCAGTAATTCAATTCAGAAAGTGAAACTCACATTGTTTTCATTGAGTCATTACACACAGACTGATATATTTTAGGTGTATCCTTATTTTTATTTGCATGATTATGGCTTACAGCTAACGAAAACCTAAAATTTATCATCTCAGGAAATTTGAATATTATTTAAAACAAATGTAAAAAAAATAATTTACACAGAAATGTTGGACTACTAAAAAAGAATGAACATGTACAGCACTCAATACTTGCTCGAGGCTGCCTTTGCATGAATTACTGCAGCAATGTGGAGTGGCATGGAGGCAACCCATGTGCCACTGCTGTTATTAAACCCCAGGATGCTCTGATAGCATGTCTTCAGCTCTTTCGTTGGGTCTGGTGTCTCACATCTTCCTCCTAACAATACATAATTGATTCTTTATGGGGTTTAGTTTGGGCGAGTTCCAATCAAGCACAGGGATACCATGGTCCTTAATCCAGGTATTAGTACTTTTGGCAGTGTGAGCAGGTGGCAAGTCCTGCTGGAAAATGTTATCAGCATCTCCATAAAGCTGGCCAGCAGATGGACGCATGAAGTTTTCTAAAACTTCCTGGTAGACGGTTGTGCTGATCTTTGACCTGATAAAACACGGTGGACCAACAGATGACATGACTCCCCAAACCACCACTGACTGTGCAAACTTTACACTGGACCTCAAGCAACTTGGATTATGTGCCTCTTCTTCCAGACTCTGGGACATTGATTTCCAAATGAAAGAAAAAATGTATTTTCATCTGAAAAGAGGACTTTTCATCAGTCCAGTCCTATTTATCCTTAGTTTGGTTCAAGAGTGGCTTGACACAGTTGTAGACCATGTCCTGGATACATCTGTGCATGGTGGTTCCCGAAGCATTGACACTCTCTCTCTCTCTCTCTCTCTCTCTCTCTCTCTCAGATAGATAGATAGATAGATAGATAGATAGATAGATAGATTTAATTTAATGTAAATCTACGTGTTTTGGGACAGACATTCCTGTGTGATCACTGTTCACTGTTTCAGAAACTTAGTAATGTTATTTTTCACGTCGAAAAAAATATGTTTTTAAATAAACAAATTAATACATTTGCGGGTTTTTTTCTCGGGGGGGGGGGGGATTACTATTACTGACACAAACTAAAATCTTTGTAATAAATGCAGTATTTATTTATTCTTTTGTTTGGTGCAGCATGTTACACTAAAATTCATCCCCATCCCCATTCATTTTGTAACTTATTATTATACATTTACACACACAAAAAATATATATATTTTTTACTTTTAGACATGACATCCGTGAAAACAAATGTAAATATAAATATAAACACTTTACTAAGTTATAGGTTTTTAACGTATTTGACGTACACTGAAGGCACCATTCTTCCAGGGTTTTGTTTTCAACCCGGACATTATTTTATGAACCATGTTCTTATGTTAGGTGCCTCCTCCGTGTTCTGGTCTGTGGCTCTATCCCATTCGACTACCTGTTACTCACTAAGATCACTAGGTAGGGTGCAGAACTCGCTATGTCCGTTATGTAGAAGTGCACATTTACAGGGAAAACGCGGCGGATTGGAATTTACCCTATCATTTCTCTAAGCAACCTTTTGGTGGCGCTAAACGATTTTTTTTCTTGAGTTTTAAGACTGTATTGATGAAAATAACAAAATACGCACATTTGACGCGATTCTGAGCAAACATTAAACTTTAAACGATAAACCAGAATCACTCAGCTCACCAACGACCAATCACGGAGCCTTATTGTTTGAAATGACCAATCACAATTAATCTGTACCGACAACCAATCACTGTCCAAAACTTTTTTGTTCCGCCCATTCAAACATTTTCCCGTTTTATTTCGTTGTTGTCTACTGTAATAAAAAGAATAATGAGACTGCATTTATTGTGAAATTATTTATTTTCCCAAAACGAATACATTATAATTAAACATATTTAAAGATATATGTAATATAAACGAAAAAAAAATTGTGATATGCAAATACTCACACGACGCCTTAATGAATATTCAAATGAGCCCACGGCGCCCCCTAGTGACCGTATTAGCATTGGCGTTAGCATTAGCAAAAAATATTTCCCCGTGGAAACAAGCGGCGCTGTTCCGGTGGAGCTGCAGCCGGTGGCACGGCACTTCTGGGTGCGCGGCTCTTCGCGAAGCTCTCCGCGTCTCGGGGTCCAACCCTTTCAGCGCTCTGTAACTGCCCGGAGGAACGACACCGCAGTGCCGCTTTGTCTGTCCGCGTGTACAGGTGACTTGATGCTAAGCTAAGTGCCTCGCTAGCGTCGCTGGTTAGCTAGCGTAGCTCTGATTTCGTGTTTCAATCTTCTTCAAGAGAAGAAAATATGCACATGTACATGTAAACAGATGTTTTGTGAATGATTTGGACACATTTGAGATGTTTATGTTTTAAAAAATATTCCTAATATTATAGTACAGGCGCATCTTTATCAGGCCCAGGTCTCTCTGTTTTTCAGCCATCTAACTATTTCTTCTTCTTCCTCTCATTTCCGGGTTCTTTTTTTTAAGGTCTACTTTGGAGAAATGGCTATGAGGCAGACTCCTCTCACATGCTCCGGTCACACCAGGCCTGTTGTGGATCTGGCCTTCAGTGGGATCACTCCTTACGGTTATTTCCTCATCAGTGCTTGTAAAGGTGGGTCTGACTGAGCTCCCAATCCTCCTTAATGTGAAAGGATCAACCATCACTGGTTTTACAGGAGACAGTTATAATGGTTTTATTTTTATAGATTGGTTGGAAGTTGAAGCTCCAGCAATGCCAGACTGCCACTGTTGGTTTCTTTAGCTTTTTCTGATCTAGGGGGCGCTCTAACCCATGATGAAAACCTGGGGTAATTATAGCTCACTGGTTAAGACTCTGGGTTACGGTCAGACGTTCAAGCACCAACATTTGGGCTGTTATGCCCTCAACCCTCTCTGATCCAGATGTGCTGCACTCTGGGTTACGGATCGTAAGGTTGGAGGATCACGCTCCAGCACTTCCACGCTGTTTTTTTCAGCCTGTAAGAAAGCCCCTCAACGCTCTCTCTGATCCAGGGATGCTGATTCCATGCCTTCTGGAAAAACCCGGAGAAGTGGTTACTGGTCAGATGGTTAGGGGTTCAAGCCCAGCTTTAAGGAGGCTCAAGTCAGGACAAAAACTTGGGGCAGTGTAAGCTCAATAGTTAGGGCTTTGGGTTATGGATCGGAAGATAAGCAGGGTAGAAGGTTTAGCAGCAGCACCATGAGGCTCCACTGTTCTGCCCTTCTCTGATTCAGGGCCCTTATCAGGGTGAAGAAATGATTTCACTGTGTTGTGATGAAAGTGTATATAAAGCTGGAAAGACAATAAAAGAAACCCTTTAAAAAGAACCTCATGGCATTTGCGTAAAAACACAAAAATCATGAGCAGATTCATAACGTGTCATCTTGTGGTTTCCATCTTGACCCACGACGTCTGTCAGTTTGGCTTCGTTCCCTCAGTGTGACGAATCTCTCCCTCAGAATCTGCTCAACCAGATTTCCCTGATGATCAGAATACTCATATAATCTATGACCACGAAATAACATTCACGAAGATTGATGTTCATAAAGAACACACAGAGTTACCAATTCTGCTGTAGACCTCAGACCAGAATTTACATTTATGTTAAAGAAGAATTTTTTTTTTTGTCTTTTTTTTTCTACGACAAATCTTTTGGCTGACGATCAACTTGGTTTCTTTGGTTGGAGAAAATTCCTGTTTAGAACAGTTTTGGAGAACTGCAAACTTGCAAGATGTCTAGAAAATTTGTGCTTATGAGTACTTAACCCTGACTCCTGTACGTACATTTTTATAAATCATAATGATGCAGCTGTGAATGTGCTGCTGTATCCTGATGTAACATCCTTTTGCCTTTTTTTTTTATTTTTAAATTTTTTATGAGCAGATGGTAAACCAATGTTGCGCCAGGGAGACACAGGGGACTGGATCGGGACGTTCCTGGGTCACAAAGGTGCTGTTTGGGGCGCCACCTTGAACAAAGAAGCCACGAAGGCGGCTACCGCGGCTGCTGATTTCTCTGCGTAAGGAAAACTAAGCATTCGCACACTTTATTGGTTGTTGTTGTTTTTGCCTGAAGCAGCAGTTACATTTAATTTAAGAAAAAAAATATATAACGTTTTCTTCACTTTGCTCAAGATTTTTTTTTTTCTAGCACCAGTACAAATTAGAAACCCTGCGTAGACTTTGTAAAAACGTCTAAGAATACAGTTCAGCTATGTGTATGTATACCTTCCCTGCCAATCAGCGAACAAAGAGATGACTGCACAGTTATCCTAAAAGTATGGAAGTCGGTCAGTTTGAACAGATGAAACACTAAAGCGCTGCTCCATTACTAGTAAGAGAGGACGCCACAGTTAAATTTCCACAGCAGCACTATAAGAGGAACAGAATTGTGGGTGATCTTTTTGAGCATTTTAGCAGAAACATTAATTTTCTTCTAATTTGCATGCTTTATGCTGATCTTGTGTAAAAACTAATTTGCATATAGTGACGCCCACAAAACCCATAAAAGGTCATTTGACATGAACAATCAGGGTAAAGAGAAGTAATTTACCAATAAAGTTATTAAATATATAGAATTAAATGTGTATAAAATATTCCCCCTTCAATATAAATGATATAGGGGTCTTTACCACACTGGTACTTGTATTCTCTAAAAAACTCTGAACACGTATCTCTGTATATACAATAGTGAAGTAACTCATGTAGATCTGATGAGTGAAATAAGGTGAGCTTCATACCAGTTAATCATCTTATAGTGAAGGTAAACACACTGGTAATCAAGTTATTAATGCAGACATTTTCCTAGGTGAATAAACGAGGCATATTTTCGACAAACAGGAAGTTGAAGCATCGTTAGCGTATATATGTGTTCTATAACAGTGATTTTATCGTTTTGCAGAAAGGTGTGGGACGCAGTGACCGGAGACGAGGTCCTCACCCTGGCCCACAAGCACATCGTCAAATCTGTAAACTTCACGCAGGTAGGTTGTTGATTGGGTGATGATAAAGAAACATCTGGCCCAAAGGAACACACATTATATAAGGTGCAGATAATACAGCGATACGGGTTAATTTCCTATACACGCCGGTCCTGTGTGCAGCATTTTTATTTCAACAGCGTTTAGACTACATGATGGTGTTAAAATGACGTTAATCATGATTGTTAGAAGAAACACATGAATATAAAGCTGCAATGCTGTCAGAGCTGTTATTACAGAAAAGGATAAAGAAAAAAAATGCATTATGTTGACCGGGTGTGCAAAATGTTTAATTGCATTTATTTATTTGCTGTATTTTTTTTTTTTTAAGAATATTAACCATAGTGGCTCTACCAAATCAAGCAATTTATATATCACGATAACAGTGAAAAATTTCAGATGAAAAAAATAAATGCTTTTCAATAAGAGAACTTATTTTGGTTTACTGATTGATTGACTGTAGTTAACTATAACAGCATGAACGTGGTTTTTTTTGTGTATATAACATAAGTGCTGTAATTCTATATAACTCGTACATTTCTTTTAATTTTTCTCTTCACATGTATTTTTTAAAAACAGGACAGTAACTGCCTTTTGACTGGAGGAAATGATAAAGTGCTGCGTATTTATGACCTCGGCAAACCGGAAGCAGGTACGACACCCATAAGCAGTTTTCAGACAGACAATAAATTGATAAATAGTAATATAAATTATATATAAAAAATATATATAATACATTTATTTAATACGTTTGATTACGTGCATTTATTTATTTTTTTCTTCTACAGTTGGTGTTTCATTTATATCGAGTACTTTTTGATAGATACTTCTCCGAAAAATAATATGCAGTGTATTGAATTGATTCGAGACCACTTTTCTGTTCGAACTGCAAATTTGTATCACGCAAAGGACAATAGAATATCGAGACGTCGTGGCCTGTAAATCCCAAATTAAGAAGAAATGCCAATTATAATATTTTTTTATAGCATTGGAGTGTGATGTCATCGCGTGTATATAGTGGCTCATATATATTTGCAACAGTGTAAACCCCCCTTAAACTGTATTTGTGTTTATAAGCAGTGTGTGTAGTGAACATGATCACTGTGTTTCTTCTGAAGAGCCACAAGAGATCTCGGGTCACACCTCAGCCATTAGAAAAGCACTGTGGTGTAACAACGACCAGCAGATCTTGTCTGCATCGGAGGATAAAACCATACGGTAACATCCTGTACATTGTGCATTTACATATATATAATACACACACACACACAGTGCAGTGCTTGAGTCATCTGACTCACTTTTGTATGTGTGTAGTACATAAAGTAGCGATTCCTCCTCCTTCTCACCCGGAGAGTCAATATTTGCTTCTATCTTTTTATACAGGCTCTGGGACAGAAACACGGGAGAGGTGGTGAAGACGCTGCCGTTCGAGGCATCTGTCGGCAGCATGGAGTACGTCCCCGACGGCGAGGTCCTCGTCATCACCTACGGAAGAACCATCGCCTTTTACAACGCACAAACGTAAAATACATCTCTCTCTCCCGCTCACAATATCCGAATGCAGTGGACGTTTATTATGCCCATAATAAAGCACATGCTCGCAAGGGAACTAGGTGTGGGGGGGTTGCGCACACGTGTACACTGAGCCATCAATCATGCTCATATTGTATTCTTTGTGTATATTGGTTTTACTGTGTTTTTTTTTTTTCTTTTCAAGTAGAAAAATCAATTAATCCGTTTCATTCTATGTGTATTTGATATAAGCGATTCTGATTGTATTTTTAATCTTATGCCATTAGTTTGTTTTCTCACATTATAGCAGCTATAAGGTCATCTTTTTGCTAGCCCCCCAATGAATTAAAACACAAATTTTAAAATAGAAAAAAAAAATCCTGTGACCTGAAGATGTCCAACATACTTTTGATATTGGAGATTCTTTTTCATAACTTACAAAAAATTTTAGCACGTCCCTGAACGATCAGATACTGTAGAAACGAGAAAAAATAAAACAAGTGTTTATATATAAACCGCTGACCAATCCGAACGTGGAGTCGAACAACGTCATGCTGCAAGCCAGATGATGATATTGAGAGACTTTTGTTCAAGAAGCCACCTATGAAGTTACAGCATGATGAGTTGTATGGAAAAAACAGAGGAATATAAAATTGTCTAATTCCACCTCTGTTTTTTTCCCCAGAGTTTGCATAAATTTTCAGTATTTCACGTCACGTTTCTATAAATATTATATATATATATTTATTTTATTCAATCAGTCATCAACGATGTCTCTTATGCTCTTAGCCTGGACCTGATCAAGTATAAGCGATTCTGATTGTATTTTTAATCTTATGCCATCGGTTTGTTTTCTCACATTATAGCAGCTATAAAGTCATCTTTTTGCTAGCCCCCCAATGAAATAAAACACAAATTTTAAAATAGACAAAAAAAATTCCTGTGACCTGAAGATGTCCAACATACTTCTGATATTGGAGATTCTTTTTCATAACTTACAAAAAATGTTAGCACGTCCCTGAACGATCAGATACTGTAGAAACGAGAAAAAATAAAACAAGTGTTTATATATAAACTGCTGACCAATCCGAACGTGGAGTCGAACAACGTCATGCTGCAAGCCAGATGATGATAAGATTGAGAGACTTTTGTTCAAGAAGCCACCTATGAAGTTACAGCATGATGAGTTGTGTGGAAAAAACAGAGAAATATAAAATTGTCTAATTTCACCTCTGTTTTTTTCCCCAGAGTTTGCATAAATTTTCAGTATTTCACGTCACGTTTCTATAAATATTATATATATTTATTTATTTTATTCAATCAGTCATCAACGATGTCTCTTATGCTCTTAGCCTGGACCTGATCAAGAGCGTGGACGCTCCGGCCTCCATTCACTCCGCCTCGCTGCATCCTGACAAAGACTTCTTTGTCGCAGGAGGAGATGACTTCAAGCTCTACAAATATGACTACACCACTAATGAGGAAATGGGTAGGAACTTAAAGAAATATTACTTAAAAAAAAAAAATTATATAAATATTAATAATATAATAAAACTGTTATTGTCAACTAAATGAATTGTATTCAATTATTAACAGATCGGTATTAAAATAAATGTTGAAAACTACATAACAGACTGTAATAATGATTGTTTTGAGAATTGTGACATCATTGCCTGATTTGCATATGCAGAACGATAAAACGGCGTGTGGGGATGACGTGTATTTTTCTCCTTTTTCTTTAAATACATTCTTTTACTTTCATGTATTTTATCAGCTAGAAATCCACTGTCGGTTAAGCTTTAATCTCTTCTTCACAGAGTCGTATAAGGGTCACTTTGGGCCTGTGCACTGTGTGCGCTTCAGTCCTGACGGAGAGCTGTACGCCAGCGGCTCTGAGGACGGGACGCTGCGCCTGTGGCAGACCGCCGTAGGGAAAACGTACGGACTGTGGAAGTGCGTGCTGCCCGGTGAGTCCTCGTCTCACGTCAGTTGTGCACTATAATCCCGTTCAGTCCTGTCTAACGCTGACAACCGCATCAAACATCTTTATATAGTGTGCATGTCTTAGATGCTACCTCGCTAGTTATAACAGATTGTTAGCTAACTGGCGAAGCACAAAGGGTTTCTATTTCAAATGTACCATTGTTGAAGGTGTTTCTGTAGTGTAACATGCTGAATACGCTTTAGTAGACACAGTGTATGGATACTCTACCAAGCAGCGTCTTACTTAGTGGGTCCTGAACATAAATTTTGACATTTTTGTTCTTAAATCACCATGGCAGATTTTTCTTGATTTAAATAATCATGTCCTGCCAAAAGCATTTACAAAACTAAAGAAAAAAAGGTTGAATCATACACTGAGACAAAGGTGGTCTTTTTTTGACCATGTACTGGAGCATGAGAAATCTTCACATCTTGAGAAGTGATCCATTCAGGAGTGGATCTCATACTGTAACAATGCACCTGCACACACACACACACACACACACACCCCAAACATGATGTGCTTTACGATTCTGTATCCCATACCCTGTACAGTATTCGACAGATTGTGCTCCTTCAGTCTGGTTTTTCTCGAACTGAAGCGAAAAGGAATCTCAGCAGGCGTTTATTTCCCCCCACTTGATGCTTTCCAGTTAAAGGCCTAAGACCTTCAAAGGCAAATCTCTGATCAGCAGTCTGTCCAGAGGAAACAATGTCTCTCTGGAAAAAAATGAGCACCATCATCTTGCTGTGATCATTTTTTTCTTTATTTTTTCAATGGCCAAATTCCAACTCTACATGCAGCCACAAGGTGGCGCCAGTCGATATTTAGTGGGGGTTTTTTTCCTTTTTTTTTTTTTCCTCTCTCTCTTTCTTTCATTATAATCAGTGCAATAATTATTTATACTGGTTATTTTTAAATGCAGATGTGTATTTGCTGGCAATTTGGTTGCTTAACTGACTTTGCACTTGGAAATCGTGGTGTGATGTTTTTGGTTGTATCGCCCAGCTTTAATATCTGATCTTTGATCTCTCGTCCAACAGAAGAGCTCTCTTCAGAAAACTCGGACACTCTGTACTGCCCTCCAGCTGAGATCAAGGCTTGAGGTGTGGACCAGGACGAGCGCGCGAGCGAGCAAGCGGCAAGGAGAAAAGGAGAGGTCCCAGACGGGCCCCAGATCAGATCCCCTGCAGAGTGCTGTGCCACCTCAATCTCCATCACCCAGTAAAATAAAATAAAAGAGAAATACCAAGACCGTGGAGCTGAGTGTTACACGGGGAGCGGGATGAGGGGAATCCTGCAGCATGTTACGCCACACGCCCCAGACCAAGCACCAGGAGGCAGTAGTAGAGATGGGAGTGCTCACGTTCCGACTCCCAGCTGCCTGCTTTCTCTCTGATGCTGTTCAACACCATCCAGCTCCACCATCGCCATCGCGCTTACTTTACTTTCATCCTTCTATCGTTTCGTTTCGTTTTTTTTTTTTTTCCTTTCCTGAACGTGTAAGATTTGTGCTTTTAAAACAAAAAAAGGGATCCACAGTGATTCTTATTCAGTTTATCGCTCTCAGTGAAGGTGATCCTGATAAACAAGTGTTAACGTCAAAACGTAATTCACAATGGTGTCTTGGTGTATTAATATTCACCCGTCGAGGATGTCAGTTTTGGGGTGTTTTTCTGAAATGTAACGTAAAACTGAAACAAAAAATACTTAAGTTCTTAGCTGTGGTTTTTTTTTTTGCAACATGCCAGCTTTAATGCGTGGTCAATAAAAACGTTAATGAAATACTAGTTAGTGTTTGTTAGCACTTTTTTAATTTCATTTCTTATTAAAGATACAGTGCACCAATCAGCTATGTAGTTGTGATGATCCTGAAATAAATATCATGACACTTTTATTGCTTTTACACCCAAGCAATCATTACATTATAGCAGCTATAAATGCTCATCTATCATTTTCTTTTCTTTTTTTTTTCCCTCTCGCCTTTTAAAGTTTGTCACCTCACACACTGTGACACACAGTAAGCGCAAAACCTTTTTTTTCCCTGGAAACTTGGTTATACCCATAGCTCAGACTTCTTCCATAAGAAATGTATCAACATTAATAGAAATATGTATAAGGGTATCTATTAGTATAGTCACTTCAACCGGCTGCTCTTTCAACCAATCAGAGCTGAGAATTTTATTTAGGAAAGAACTGAAAAACGTGTTTTTATGGTCAGCAGTTCATTTGATTCCTTTTTCATTTTGTAATAAGCATAAGTTATAATCCATGTTTATGATCTACCTATCTGAGTGTAAAAATACATTTCTCACTAAAGGGTCAATCCATGAAAGCAGAGACTATACACATTATAGGCAATTGTTATTAATGCAGTAATTAAAAGTATTTCTAAAGCGTTTTTTTATTATTATTATTATTATTACAGACTTTTAAATCGATTTGATCTGTTTGGGTAAATGCGAGTCTCGCTGAAAATTCCATCAAAATCTATTTATCTTTTTGATTAACGTGTTTATTTAGTTTATTAATTATTTAATGAATACATGTCTGTCTGTCCATCTCTATTTTTGTCTGTTTAGCTTTCTGTTTGTCTGTCTGTCCATCTCTATTTTTGTCTGTTTATCTTTGTCTGTCTGTCCGTCCATCTCTATTTTTGTCTATCTATCTGTCTCTTTGTCTGTATGTCTGTCCATCTATATTTTTGTCTGTTTATCTTTATCTATTAATTTGTCTGTCTGTCTGTTTATCTCTATTTTTGTCTGTTTATCTTTATCAATTTATCTATCTAGCTGTCGATCCATCTCTATTTGTATCTGTTTATCTTTAGCTAATCTATCTGTCTGTTTTTCGGTCTTTGTGTCTGTTAGTAGTGGTGTTTATTATTTATTTTATCCAATCAAAATTTATATAGAATTTGTAAGAAATCACCGCCTGATGTTTGTCCCGTTGACCTGTTACACTATCACATTGGCCCGCTCTGTTAAGCGCGTGACAGCTCTTGACCAATCAGGAGCGTTCTTTCTCATTCCGGCTGACCAATCGAATCGGAGCTCTGAGCCTGGCTCTCTCGAGACGCTGAACATGGGACTGGGCTATAACGGGTAATGGTGGAGACGAGCGCGTGCACGCGCGTGTGAGGAACAGCGCTACTGAGTGAAGGAGAGAGGGAGAAGAAGCAGCAGCAGCAGTAGTAGTAGTCGTCATGGCGGAATTCCTTAGCGATCCGTCTGTTCTGACTAAAGACAAGCTGAAAAGCGCACTCGTGGCCAACAACGTGGCGTTACCGAACGGAGACCAGCGGAAAGGAGTGTATGTGGAGCTGTATCTGAAAAACCTGACTTCACAGAACAAGAAGAGCGGCTCCGGGGAGGCTTTCTCCAGCGACGAAGAGCCTCCAGCCCCCGCCGCCTCCATTACAGCTCGCTCCGGCAGGGTGAGGGTCACCTCTTATTTCCCCTCAACAAAAGGATGCATTAGTGCATATATTTGTTGTTGGTTTTTTTTTTTTTTCACACCAAAAAGTATTCAATAATCTTACAGGATGGAAAACGTTTTTTTTTATCCAAGTGTCTCTAATATGGCTGACTCTGTATAGCAGCAGAAAATATGGACATGACGGACAAATGAAAGTTTTTAACCTGCATTAAACTTTTTATTTGATATATCTAAATGTGACTGCAGACAGCCTGGAATTCAAAATGATTTCCTTTGGTAGAACTTTCAGGAGGAAAACACGCCGCCATGCTGTGATATGAACTTCGCTTTCCCGCGTATATGATCCTGGGGTTGTCATGATTATCGATTCCCACTCGGTTCGATACGATATTCTCAACGCGATATTGTACCGCCTCGGTACTGTTGTGAAAACCTAAATGTAAAAAAAAAAAAAGTATACAACAGTAACCATGGCGTTGTTAGACAATTTTAGGCACCACTTTTTATTCATTGCTTTGTTCTATTTAGCAAATATTTAGCAACAAAATATATACTTCCGTGTGATGTTTTTGATTGACCTGAAGATCTCGATTAGTTTTTTTTACCTTAGTAAGAAACCTAATTTACAAATGCTCTTGTTTTTATATGCTGGTGTTTCTAAAGTAAATTAAATTATCAATAATAACAAATTCAATAACGAAGAAAAAAAGGCAATTGAACAAAACAGTTCAGGATCCTGGTTTGTGGTGTGAAAGACGACGTTGACGCCACACGAAGATGATTTTTTTACAGCAGAAATAAAGATAGGTACTTTCGCATGTATTCAACCCAATGGTAAAACCAGGCGTGTTTTACGGAAGCCCCCCAAAAGACAATCAATACACTTTAATTTTTTTATTTTCCTTTTTCCGTCTAGGCCCATCTTGTTTTCCAATTATCTCCTCGTCTGCCACTTTGATCTTTGAAAGCCTACGGTAGAGCCCATCAATTTTAATTTTAATTTTTTTAATAGTAACATGTTTATGGCCATTTTATTTCTTTGACACTCTGGACAACTCAGATCTTAAGAACAAGATATGTTACTTCTACAAGTGTGCTGGTTCTTATCACACATTACTTCTTTAAATCTACTGATTTGGTTATATACCACAAAAATATATATTACATGCATGTGAGAAACACTTAATAAAAAAAAGTTTAAGGTAAAAAGCATCATATCCGTTTATTTAGGACAGGTGTCTCCAGTATCAGAGCAAAGTCTAAAATTTTGTAATTTTTTTTTTTTTTTTTCTAAAATATAACACAGCAGTTACTCATTTGTATGGCATTCTGTCTTTCACTTCCAGAGATAGAAAGAATGGTTATAGCTGCTATAATGTAAATGACATAATGTAGCTAGAAGTGGATTAAAAGTTAAGGAGGAAGATTACGTCGTATGGGAATTGTGTGTTAACCACAGAGGGATAAAACACATCTGGACGTGCTGGAATTTTTGTTTCGGTTTGTTTGTTTTATAAAACGAAATGATCTGATATAAATCTTTTTTTTCTTTTGGCCAACATGCAGTAGCTCTTTTCTATTCCAGTTTCTGTTCCTGTTTTTAATATACTTTCGAAACAGTTGTAACGTTATCTTGGGGCTTCGGATGTATGAGCATTATTAAGGGTGTGTTAATAGCACTTATAACACACACACACACACACACACACACACACAAACACACACACACACACACACACACACACACACACTTTATTTCTGGGACTAGATCCCAGGACTAGATCCCTCTCAATTTTTATCTGTTGCATTTTTTTTTTTTTTTATTCTAAAGATTGGAACTTCATCATTCCAAAGGAACTTCTATCTTGTTCCTGCTCTGTTTTCAGGAATCTCAGCACTGCTGTTTTTTTTCTGGATTTTGGGTTCTTTATTGAGGAAATAGTTGCCTGTAAGGAGGAATTTTCTGGCTCAGTGCTGCCAGATGTGTGTGTGTGTGTGTGTGTGTGTGTGTGTGTGTCGTTTCTCCGGTAGAAAATAAAATCTCAAAATTTCTACGGTTGAATATCATTAATTTTATTTCTACACTCTGCCATTTATTCTTGCTGATATTGCAAATATTTGTTTGTAGAATTTCTTTATCATCGTCATCATCATCATCAAAACCTTGATCCTAACAAATTCAAGGTCATAGCGAGGCCAGACGTCTGAACTGTTTTTCTTTTAGTAGCTTATTGTGTATGGCAAAGGTATTTCTGCCACCTGATTTAGTATCAAGTAAGACTATTTGAGTGAAAGAATGGTTTCAGTTGTTAAAGGAAAATACAGCGAGATGATGATGATATTAAAATAAAAAAATTCCTACTATAATATTTCTCAGTTCCATCCATCTAGTTTGTGTCTCAACTGATTTATCTTTACATACTACAGTTCAGGCTCTAACACACAAGCACACTTGAGTTTGAGGGTGTGGTGAGGGGGATCTGTTTTCATCTGTTTTCCTTCCCCTTCACAGCATTGCGTTTGTGAAAGCTGTTCTTCAAATGCACGTCACTTCTGATCACCACGTTTTGTCTTTACAACTTTTGCTCTGAAGAGTGTATTTAAACACGCATGCGTACACCCTCGTGCATCTCCATTTCCTCTTCTTCCTCAAACTCCCTTACTGTCTTTCTATTCCACTTCCATTTCCATCACATGCTTTTTTTGTTTCTGCAGAGTGAAATATGGCGGCGCTCCAGAGAAACTTGGAGCACATGACTCTATTACTGAGGAATTTACTTTGTTTGGGTCGGAACATGTGTTTTATTTACTTTTGAAAATCCCATGCCCTGATTTTTAAGACTGATCAACGTTAAGGTAGAATGAGAATGGGACTTTTGTTGTCCTGCAAATTCCTCTGAACTATCTCTCTCCCAGACTGTGTGCAAAAGAAGAGTGAGATTGTGTTGAGGGAGGGAAAAGAGCTAATATTTACTTACTTTTTTTTTTTTTTTTTTAACCTGATGTACAGATAAGCCTTTACTGGAACATACTATATTAATATAGTGTTATCTTAACACCACAAACTTATGAAAGATTAAACTTAAAGACTCCATCAACGGGCTGCTGGAATAGCATTACCAAACAACACAAAATTTTGCCACCACAATTAATTTGAGTTTTTAGTGGATTAGAATAGGTTTTCAAAATACTGTCACTGAACCTTTTAGCTAGCAGTTACATTCGAGTTGTAGCAAGTTTCCGTTATTTTTCTGCTCTAAAACTGTAATGTTTGTGCACTGTGTTGTCTACATCTATCCGTGCCTTTTTTCTCCCCGAAAGGCACTGGAGATACTGCCATCAATCAATAGTTAGGGGACACGATACTACTACGATCTTACAAACTTCACGCGTATATAATAACGCTATAGTTTCTATCATACCAGCTCGCTCCCGCACAACCGTATGAAAAATTATTTTATCTGGTGAGGTTTCTTTTTTATAGAAGTTCTTTTTGATGTCAATGCTTTGAAGATAAAGCACAGGGTTATTTATTTATTTTTGCTAGGAATCCAAATTTGCTCTCTAACGTAAATAAGTGTTTATTTTTGTTTATTAATTCACTTTTTCAATTTTCTTTTCCCATCTGTTGTGAATCTTCTCCATAGCTGAAGTATAGGTCCAATAACTCTCTGATGTATTGAGGTGTTTACAACTTTAAGTCTCTCAGTTACAGACGATGTAGCAGTTAGCTCACAATCGATTTAACCAATCAAAGCAAGAGTTTCTGCAGTTTATTCCGAAAAAAATATTCCCATTGTTCTTTCTCTAAAAAACCTGTCACTTTCTTTTCTTGTAGAAAGCCACAAAGAAAACAGACAGAGTTCGTCCTGAGGAGATCGATGTGACTGAACTGACCAATGAGGATCTGAAGGACCAGCTGCTGAAGTACGGAGTCAATGCCGGACCCATCGTAGGTGAGATGATCTGGTCCACATCTAGTCCACATAGAGCAGCTTCGTTTAGAAAATTGTTGTTAGTTTTAAATTTTGCACTTTATTATTGACCTATTGTTACACCTTGAGTAGTTAAAAGGAAGTGCGGTCAATTCCTCTCTTCAAAGATTTTATGTGACTGCTGCGGTTGCTATAGAAACAATATTGTATTAGAATTATTAACACAAACCATTCATTTGATCAACATTTCAATCATTATAGGTTTTAAAATTTTATAAAAAAATATATTATTTCTAGCATCCACTCGTAAAGTGTACGAGAAGAAGTTACAGAAGTTACTGGACCAGGGTCCCCCTCAGACCACGGTCATCTCCGTCGCAGAAACAGTCTCGACCCACAACAGCCGTAATGGGAACGTGGACTCTGATCAGTACAGTGACAAAGAGGAAGGTAAACTCCCTCCTTTCAAACTGCGCTTTATTTGTTGTCAGCGACCTGTTTTTTTTTTTTTACCACAAACAGGGAGAACTTGTTCACACCAAAATGCACTCAGGATAGAAGGGCAGGTGTTTGCTTTGTGTGTCTACATGTTTTAAATAAAAATTTAATACAAAACAAGATTTTTTAGAAGTTACAACCATGAAAGAACACCGTTGCCATGGAGTTTTATATAAAACACTTTATGACTGGAGAATGTCATTTAGTTTAATTTACACTGATTCATTTTTATTTTTTAGGTACAAACCTAAGTACAGTATTTAGTGTATATTTGACACTGTAAATTACCTTTTAATTATTTTACATTGTAAATGTTCACATGCACACACTCGCTATTTGCCCTCTTTCGCATGCATGGAGACCATGGGCAATTATAGTGTCTATGATTTCTTATCCATGCTGACTAAAATGATTTTGATGATTTGTTGAGCAGAAACATCAGCAACAGTTCCGGAACCAGAGCTGGAACTGGAACTGGAGCCTGTACCTGTGGTGGAGAGGCCTTTGAGGAGTCGAGGAAAAACTCCAGTAACCACCAGAACTCGAAGCAGCCAAAACAAGGTGAGGAAGAGAAGCAAAAATACTGAGCACCCGTACGACAAACAAAGCAAAAGTATGAAACTCTAATTCGGCTTTTATCCTGTTATAAAACACAGAGGGGTGGAGAGATGCAGTATTTTACTTTCAGTGTTTCTGATTCGCATGTCATGCCATTAATTATTGCATCTATTCAATTATTCTATTATTCTGAGCACAGAATTTGCATGTGTATTTGGACTGAAGTTTATCGTACACAACAGAGATCAAACATGCAGAACACCGAACATCTGAACAAAGGTTTTGGCTGGATTTTGATAGCTTTGGCTAAGCAACACTGCACACCTCATTAAAGTGTGTGTGTGTGTGTGTGTGTGTGTGTGTGTGTGTGTGTGTGGTCTTTTTGCCATCATATATAAACATAATCAATACTGATAACCAAACTTATATAAAAGATTTTAAATTGTCTCAAGAGGAAAAGAAATGTATGGAATATTTTGGGCTTTGTCTCTTGTCTTGTTTTTTCGTTGATTTTGTGTGTATACTGTGTGTGTGTATATATACACAATGAGATTCGAGGAGACCTTTTTTTATAACATGCTTTATTTCTTTTCTTTTGTTTATTATCTAATGGGTATATTAATATTTTAATTGAATATATGATTTGTCTATTTATTAATACAGGTGCATTTCAATAAATTAGAATATCATTAAAAAGTTGATTAAGTACATTCATCATACACAGATTGATATATTTCCAGTGTTTATTTCTTTTAATTTTGATGATTTTGGCTCACATTTAACAAAAACCAACCAGTTCACTCCTCAAAACTGGAATACTTCATAATACCAATAAAAAAAAAAAAACATTTTAGTAAATTGTTGGCCTTCTGGAAAGTATGTTTATTCACTGTACTCAATACTTGGTAGAGGCTCCTTTTGCTTTAGTGCCTTGTCATGGCATGGAGGTGATCAGTCTGCAGCACTGCTGAGGAGGTATGGAAGCCCAGGTTTCTTTGACAGTGGCCTTCAGCTCATTTGCATTTTTTGGTCTCTTGTTTCAAATTTGTCTCTTGATAATACCACCTAGATTCTCTATGGAGTTCAGGTAAAGGTTTAACAAACTTTTAGTGCTTTTGGCAGTGTGGGCAGGTGCCAAATCCTGCTGGAAAATAAAATCAGCATCTCCATAAAGCTGGTAAGCAGAGGGAAGCATGAAGTTCTCTAAAACTTCCTGGTAGATGTCTGTGCTGACCCAGGACTTGATAAAAACAAAGTAGACCAACACCAGCAGATGACATGACTCCCCAAACCACCACTGGACAATTTACACTGGACCTTAAGCAACTTGGATTCTGTGTTTCTCCTCTCTTCCTCCAGACTCTGGAACCTTGATTTCCAAATGAACTGCTAAATTGCACTGAGCAACAGTCCAGTCCAGTCCTTTTTGTGCAGGTCAAACACCTGACGTTGTCTCTGGTTCAGGAGTGGCTTGACACAAGGAATGAGTCAGTTGTATCTCATTAATACGTCGGTGTGTGGTGGCTTTTGAAGCACTGACTCCAGCTGCAGTCCACGCTTCTTGAATGGGCTTTGTTTCACATTTTTCTTCCATATTTCTTCCTTCCATTGAACTTTCCATTAATGTGCAGAACTCTGTGAACAGTCAGCTTCTTTAGCGATGACCTTTTGTCTCTAACCCTTCATGTGCAGGGTGTCAATTATGGTTTTCTGGACAGCAGTCAGGTCAGCAGTCTTCCCCATGATTGTGTAACCAAACTGAGACACCATTTAAAGGCTCAGGAAACCTTTGCAGGTGTTTTGGATTTGATAAGCTGATTAGAGCGAGACATCACGAGTCTCCAATATTTTCACAATATTCAAATGAGCCAAAATCATCAAAAATTAATTTAAAGAAATATTTTTAAACAAATTTAAAGTGAACTGAGAAGAAAATGATCTTGGAGAACGTTTCCTGTGTGTGTACAAGGAAGACGACGATGAGTCTGAGGAAGAAGACTTTCAGGTGGTGAATGTAGAGAGAAAGTCGAGGAGGTCTTGTCGCCATCTGGATCATGCTGTTCCTGACCCTGTAACATCACATCTTTTGGTTTTTCTTCACCTCTGCTTTATTTCTTGTCTTTTTTTTTAACTGACTCACGTTGGGCTCTCAGATTCTCAGTTTTTTCTTGTGCACCTTTTCCTGGGACTTTATATCCTGGAGCACAATTTATCCAAGCCGTAGACTTTTCATGTCTGCATTGTACACGTTTATTCTTGTACTTTTACCTTTCTTTTTCGCACTCCTGTGAAGGTTTCGATATCCGAGACGCTTCCAGTTCCTCGAGAGAGAGAAAAATTATCGGTATGTAAATGAAAGCTATCGGGAAGCCTCTGGTTAGACTTGACTCTCTTACAATCACAAACTGTTTTATTTTACTAAAGGCGTTACCTATAGACCCAGAGCCACTGCTAGCTGACAAGCTGCCAGTATTCCCAGAGTCTCCTGAACTGTGTATTGCTTCAGCCCACACCTCTTTGGATGATCACGACAAAGCTTTTCCCTCTGCCAAGGTGCTGTTTAAGGTTCTTTTTAATATACATTTCCCCAACACCGACGAGAGCATTATAAAGCTTACTGTTTTATAAACTATTCCTCAGTTTTCTAAAAAGCCTTGCCTTCCTGTGAAATCAGTGGAACCGCATCATAAACAATCACCTTCCTGGCAGCGAGACAAAAAGGTGCTATCAATGACTCTTTATATTATTTTCCCTATTATCTTACATATTTTAGAAAACGTCACCATGTCGCTTACTATAGAAATGCGTGCATTAATATAAACACGTGATGTGCTGCTGCTGTTATAGAGAACTTTTCACCACCTTCTTCTGACCTGTCAAAATCCAGAATTCAACAGCTATAACTGGTGATATGTAGCCTATTTGTCTTTTGTAATATTATAATATACATATAGGAGTAAATATCTTGTATTTTGTTCCTCTGAAGTTTAGTGCGAGAGCTTCTGCTTTACCCAAAGCATCCGGTGAGGAAATACTCCTTAATACCGCTCTCCTCAAGGTGATTTCTTCATGCTCCTTCTTCTTTTGAGTTTTATTGGAGCTTTCTCAAAGCTCACAGGCTCTCTGTAATGTATCTGTACATCATGTTGGTCCACATGAGTTTCTGAGTTTGTACCTGGTTCTATAGTATATGCTGAGATTCTGAGACATGGGATTATAAGATTTGGTGGAGTTCTTTTTTACTTGTATTTATTTTCTTGAATCATGCTTGTGTCAAGGAGCGTAAATACGTCTCGCCGCACAGTCGCACAAAGCATCCAAGTTCACCTTGTTTAGCTTCAGCTCGTCCATCCAGTGATCTGATCCACATGATGTGCCGTCTTTCACCTTCTCGAAGCAAAGATTCCCCCTGTTCTCTCAACCTAAGGGATTCACCTCGACATCTGACTCATGATCTTCCCATCACTGAGAGCTCGTCCGATCTAAAGGTTTGAAGTTGCTGTGATATGGTTGTGGTTTTGTTTGGACACGGTGGTGGAGGGGTTTTTCAGCATGCACAATATGGATCCAATTTGTCAGGTGTTATTGTAAAATTGAATCAGTGATGCTGATGTTGAAGGTCTCTGACTGTTTCTGCTTCACTGCATTAGGAGCAATCTGGTGGTTGTGCTGCAGCAGTGTATAACAGAATTGATGGGTTCTTCTGTCCAGTTACCCCAATTAGGGGGCAGGATGGCAGCCCCAGAGATCAGACACCAGGAGATTGGGTAATGCAGTAGTGGAGGATGATCAGTAATGGGTGTTGCACGTGTGAAAAGGGTTGTTACACTTTCACTTTGTTCCTCACTGGTGCTTCTTGTAATCTTTTTTCATTCACCTATTGGTTGGTGTGGTCTCGTCAATACACCACAAAACACATTATGAAAGCTTTTTTGCTTTTGCATTGTTTATTTACTGTTACGGTGTTATTTCATCACACGTTTTGTGTTTGCAGATTGAGAAGTTATCAGCTGTTGAGCAGACCCCAAAAACAGCAGAGAAGGACGTCCTGAAGGAATTGTTCCCTAACGAGGTCCTCAACACGCCAACAGGAATCAGGTAAGTACTCTAGAACCATCTCGGTGGAATTATTTTTTTGTAATAATTTTAAAAAATATTAATTAATGACATTAAGTTTTAATGCTTATTAAAAAGTATTTGCTTTTTTTTCTGTAATCACTCAGCGCCACTTGTCGGAGACCAATTAAAGGAGCAGCAGGTCGGCCCTACAGCGACACCTTGCAGGAAGGCCTGCGTCCCCGTCTCACCGAACACAGATACACCTCTTCGTCTTTCACAGAGACCCGATCCGTCCCTCACGTCAGAGCGGTCAGCGCTGTCCCTCGCGTCAGCGCCGTCCCTCTGTCCGTCCCCAAACCCACAGCGCCCCTGAGTGTCCAGACCAAAGCGAGGCGTAGACTGCCTGTGTGGGTGCAGCTGCTGCTCCTCGCAGGTGTTTTCGGCTTTCTATTGTTTATCTACCAGGCCATGGAGAGCAACCAGTTAAATCCGTTTGGGCAGCTGGGCGACAGCGGCGTGGAAGGGAAGGCCAGGAAATAACATGCGTATAGCCCACCGGTGTTTAAAGACTTCTCTCTTTCCTGTACATCGTTTTTTCTAACTCAACCATGTACACAGAACCATCTAGAAACAAGATTGCCAGACCCTGAGTGTTTTCGAGGGACTTTTTGTGGTGCTAGGTTTGTAAGAAGCTTCAGCATGAACGCTAGAATCAAGGACAAGCCAAAGGAGTAACGTCTCTATGTATTTTCATGTTGTACGAATGTCATAATAAATCTGATTTCCATGTTTATTAAGTCACATGACAGCCTTAAACTGAACTCGGGATGCGCTTTGATTAAAATCGCTTTGCTGAGGTTATAAAGAACGAGCGTAGCTGTGCACGAACACACGCACACCTGTATTTTAATCCACGCAGAGGTTAACAGAGCTGAGGACCATATTCCGTAGCACTCCTGATTGGTTGATGCTAACTAGGATACTCATTCTGGTGTCTTCAAGTACCGATTAAACACTTTGCTCATACTTGTTCTGAAAAACTTTAGTACCGTCTCTAGTGCATTCCTAAACCTGAACTCGTCTCTTTACTAACTCATAGTTACACATGGTATTATTGTTTTGAGTCTTATGTTTATAAATTATTTTTGCAGTTCAATAAGATGTCGCCGGCCACTTTATTAGGAACATGCGTTTTCATGTCATGTATGTTGCAGCAGTGAAGCGCATAGTCAGCAAGATCGCGTCATGATGAGATGCTTTTCTGCTCATTACGACCATAAAGAGCAGTTATTCGATTTACATTATCCGTCCTGTCCGTTCGGACCTGTCTGACTCTCCTCTCATAATTTTCACACTGTTATGTAAAAATTTGAGACGTGAAAATCCCAGATTTTCTAAAATCCCACTCATCGTTGTTTTTTGGTTTATTTTCTTTCATGTTTGGTTTAATCTGAACATTAACCAGCTTGTTTGACACCTGATCAGGTGTGTTTTCTAATAAAGTGGACGATGATGTATGTCGCCACTCACTTTTGATTGTATGCATAATATTTGTATGAACCCTTAGAAAGTAAACAGCACAAAAAATTCTCTCCTTTTTTTTTTTTCCACTTTGACATTCATAATCAATGTATCCTTAAAAAAAAAGTGGTTTAATAATAAAATGCATTTTATTAAGAACTTTATTAAAAATTCGATTATATTCTATCACAAAAACCACCAGACGTGACGAAAGCTTAGCGTTTTGTTTCGCCTTCATTGTTTCCTCGCATTTATTAGTATATTTACTCCTCATTATCATATTTATTTATATGTTTATTTGGGAGAGCAGAGCGTGAAACACGACTGAGATATGAGACTGGTTCTGATTCAGGAACTGTGGGGAATTTTTTTATACTGTGGACGGCATTGTGTGTGTGTAGAAATGAAATAAAAAATTATCTTCATATCAAATGGTTTTGTTGCGTGAATGTCGTTTATTTTATTTACACACACACACAGTTGTTCAGGTCTTTTGATTTTCAGGACTGGGGATAAGTTCGATAGCCAGAACTAATCTTCTTACTACACACTGATCATTTTTTAAATTATTGTTTATTTTATTATTTTTATTTTTTTTAATTGAAGGGTATTTCCATTAAATTTAAATTTTATATTGTTAAGGAATAATATTTGTTCTGAGGTTTTCTTTTTTTTATTTGCATATCTGATTTTTATTTTTTTTTTATATTTGTAAAAAAAAATTCATTACAATTTTACTAAATTTTTTTCCATTGTTTCTTAAATGTTGAATTTTAAATGTTTTCGCACAGATTTTACTAAAATTCAAATCTGATGTAAAATCTGCTTTGAGACAATGTCCATTGTGAAAAGCGCAATAGAAATGAACTTGACGTACAAAGTGAACGTGAAGTGAATTTCAGATTCGTTTTCTCATTTACTCTGACACTAGGTACCACACACAGAGGTTCCCCTCACATAATGGAAGAAAAGTCAATTTCTAATTGGCTGAAAAGAAGCCAATCAAATTTTTGGTTGCTTGCCCTTCCCAAAGTATTCAGAAGATTTAAATATTTATATGAAGTGTAATTCATCAAAGTTCACATAAATATTTAAATCTTCTGAATACTTTGGGAAGGCCAAACATGCACAGATTCGATTGTTGGAATTCTTTTCAGCCAATCAGAAGTTATAAAAAGATTTTTCATTAGAAGCTAAATGGAGGATAAATGCATATAATGTAGGGGGGGGAAAAGTTTAAATAAATATTATATTTATTTGGCACGTCTTTTATCACTGATTTCTGGACCCTGATTGGTCAGATGATTTCCGGATTCACTTACTAGAACAGCTACTCTGGCACTAGTGCAGTTTCTATAGTCACAGTTGCTATAGTAACAGCTACTTAGGCACAAGTAGTTTCTACAGTAACAGCTATTCTGATGCTAATACCGTTTCTATTTAGAAGTCATGGTTTCTATAGCAACAGCTATTGTGAGAGTAGTGCATTTTTTTAATAGAGGTCATGGTTTTAATAGTAACAGCTATTCTGATTAGTGCAGTCTCTATATAGAAGTTGTGGTTTCTATAGTAACAGGTACTCTTGTACAGTTTCTAAGTCATAGTTTCTATAGTAAGAAGTACTTGGAGAGTGGTGCAGTCCAGAAGTTGTGGTTTCTATAATAACAGCTACTCTGACACTAGTGCAGTTTATAGTTATGGTTTATAGCTGTTGGACCAACTAGGAAATATTAAATTATTGTTGTCGAAACTTAATAATAAATACTATACACCATCTATTTGTGAAATTTTCCTTATTTTTGGAGCTATTCTTTGGAGAAATCATTACGTTTAAGACAATTATTTCATGTTATTGCTCGATTTTCTGCTCCTGGTTTTCTTTTCTAAGATTCTGACATGGCAGTCGTGCCTCTCGACCTGGTCAAATGTCGCATCCAGGTCGGTATTTTCATTCTGATCCAAAATGTCAGCAAAATTCTTAGGCACGTGTTATTAATTGTGTGTTTCAGGTAAACCCTGATAAATACAAAAACCTTTTCCGTCACCCTGAGAGAAGATGTTCTCCAGGGTCTGGGTCGAGGCTGGGCTCCTACGATTATTGGCTACTTCATGTAAGGTCTTTGCAAGTTCGGCTTCTATGAGCTCTTCAAAGCACTTTATAATGACATGATGGGAGAGGTGAGTATCATCCAAACCTGCAGATTTTGTTGGTGGTGGGTTTTGTGTCATCAGTGATGTTTGACAAGAGTGTTTCTCTCTGGAACCACAGGCCCCTTTGGAGGCATGTGAGGTGCGCATCCAGACACAGCCGAGTTACGCCAGAACCCTGAGGGAGTGCATCCCGAAAGTGCATGCAGAGGAGGGGGTATGGGCGTGAGTACTGCGTGAGGATTAGATGCAATAATGCATGAGCAGATGAGCTGGAAAAGATCTTTCATATAGCTAATTAAATACAGAGAAATTGACATTTCTGTAAAATATATTTTTTAAGGTTTTACAAAGGCGTGTATCCTCTGTGGCTGCGTCAGATCCCCTACACAATGATCAAGTTTTACATGTTTCGAGCGTACTTAAGAGACGCTCTACAAGTATGTGATTTTCAAACCTCACAGCTCTTGCTCCAAACCCAAACAGCTCCTCGTCTACTTTATTGTCGGGTACATCGGTGAGTGAGGCCTCGCGGAGACTGGAGTTCTCTGGGGATGTGTGTGTATGTCTTCACTGACTGAATGGCAGGTATTAAATTTAACATGAATGATTGCTGCTTGGCCCAAGGTCAGGAGATTTAGGTGCTTGGAGCCTTTATTATGGTCATATAATTATAAGAAGAAGAAGAAGAAGAATTGATTAAGGAATTGGAAAGGATGGTTGAAGAACGAATGCTACAATTATCGTGTGATGTTTTGAGATGTCATCTGATCGCCATTTCTTCTTCTCTCATTATTTAGCTTGTGTGTTCTGCCCTGTGGTTTCTCACCCGGCCGAATCAGCAGTGTCCTTGCTGAACAGGGAGAAAGGAAGCTCAGCTGTACAGGGGCTTAAGAGACTGGGGCCTAAGGGTGAGTCTTTCTTTACACACATTTCCTGGAGATTCTCTTAGGATTCAGTTCCTGTCATTCACCACCAGGTGGCACCCTTAAACTTCTAATGATAAGACCTCTGAGAAAGCATTAGGACTTGTGATCTGTGGCAGAAAACTAATCTAAATATTAAATATTGACTCTGTGTCCTACAGGTGTGTGGAATGGGCTGTTTGCTCGCATAGTCATGATCGGCACAATAACTGCCCTGCAGTGGTTTATTTACGACTCGGTGAAGGTGTATTTCCACCTGCCACGCCCGCATCACCCGGAGATGCCCGAGTCTCTGAAGAGGAAGATGAGTTTGGCAGGCTAATAGAAAAAAAAAACGCTTATACATGTACACCTTAAGGGTGTAATGTCACTGTGCATGAAAAGAGAGTAACATTAATCCAATAAAGTTATTAATAATATTCAAAATGCAACTCCACTAGATGCCTCATGATCCGGTTTGCTATCATTCTAGTGCCATTAGAGTACACTGAGCTGTCCCAGAGCAAGATATATACTGCACAAGTGAACTCAGATAAGTAAATTAAACAATAAAATTGATAACTGAAGATTTTCTTCTTAATATTTTGGAATAAATAGAACTAAAAACGAAAATAAGACAAACTGACAGTTAAAGACCTACTATATTAGTAAAGTTTCATTACAGTAAGACTGTGAAGTTCAGTCTGAACTCGCCCGTCATGTTGAAACATGTAGTTAACAACCAACTCTCAGTGAAACGTTATTATGAATTGTGAAAAATAGGCTTGAGTGCGAAAGTCTATGCCCCCTCTCGAGCAGAAGTGCCAAAACTTTTTCCTATAAAGGGCGAAAGATTCAAGTTTATTGAGGCCGAGGGCCGAAAGTAAATGTTGCATGAAAGCTGATGAATGTTTGAGAAAGCTGATGAATGTTTGAGAAAGCTGATGAATGTTTGAAAAAGCTGGTGATTGTTTTGTTTCATATTAACAACAAATATTGTTTTCTTTCAAAACAGCAACTGACTGTTTATGTTCTCAATAGCCCCTTCTACTGCTCTGAAAAACCTTATTTACAAAAATTCTATGGTTTTCTTTCACTTACTCTTGTATTCCTTTTATTAGTTGGAAATTATTTTGCTACGTAACTCTTGGTCTTCTGATCCGATCTGATAAAAGCAGTGTATGATGTCTGATATTTATGATGAAGTTAATAATAAAGCAATATTAGAGAATCTATCGCAATTAGAAAGACTTCTAAGGTTTCTAACAGCCCATCAGAACACACTAAAGGTCTCGATTTATTCAGTTGCTTTATTATACTACTACTACATTATTTGTATTTTGTTTTATTAAGGGTGCACAAACTTTTGCACTCAAGAAAAATATACCTGGCTGCACAATTTTAAGCCTCACCCACCTTATAAACCTGTCATGTCAGATACCCTGGAAAAGCTTGTTTCCTAATAGATTACCAGAGTGAAGACGCATTAATCCACATTATATCGTTTTTTTTTTTACTTTTACTTCAAAATTATTCGAACCAAAAATTCTCAATATCTAAAAAACATTTATTCATTGATTTTCTTTTTTTTTTTCTTTTTTTTTTTTTTTAAATTATCATTTTTTTAATCCATGATTAGAAGTATTAATAAAGATTGATTATTCTTTAATCCCAAAAACTTTAAGTCCAACTCCCACCCTATTTAGGTTGAAATGTAAATGGCCAAAATTATGTGCACCCCTGACAATTCCACTTTCAATTTCTCCAATTTCACAATTCCAATGCATCTAAAGAAAAGCCTTGTTCTTAAACATTCTTGGCTGAATGTTTTTTTCTCAATTTAGACTTGGCCCTGACCCTAGTAAAACCCAGTTGCTACTCAATCTCAACTGGTCCTGGGCTTGGAGTAGGGCTTTAAAAAGAAAAAAAAAAAAAGATTGAATGTTTAATAATCAATTCTAACAACATCAGATTTTTCCAACACAAAAAAATACTAGCAAGAATGTGATTATTTCCTTTAGTTACTATATTCACATGTAGTGACATCATACCTAGTAAAACCCAGTTGCTACTCAATCTCAACTGGTCCTGGGCTTGGAGTAGGGCTTTAAAAAGAAAAAAAAAAAAAGATTGAATGTTTAATAATCAATTCTAACAAAATCAGTTTTTTCCAACACAAAAAAATACTAGCAAGAATGTGATTATTTCCTTTAGTTAATATATTCACATGTAGTGACATCATACCACAGCATTTCTCCCCACTGTCCATTACCTGTAAAACAAAATGTTGCACACTAGATGGGATTTAATAGCAGTGCTTCAGTTCAGTAAATTGATACAAGAAGAAAAAAACGATTGTTAAATAAATAAAAATGCAGGTGCAAAATATTTTCTGTCCTCATACCACAATTTTGACAAAATGACACATCCAGGGTTATCGGGAAACTATTTCCAGTTATTTGAATCACTATTTTGTTCCATAGTGTAGAACAAACTTGAAAATGGGATCTGATGTGTGTGTGTCAGAGTGCTCTTTATTCCCTCTATCCTGTTTTCTTTCCCTGAGTACGAGCTCTGCTGACCCTGATGCTGGCGTCTCGCGGAACACAAATGGAGCTCATCACAGACTCCGTGCTACCAGGTCACCTGCTGCACGTAAGAGCGAGAGTGTGTGGTGCTTTCGGCCAGCTGGGTGTGAGTGCTCACGCATGTTCCTGAGTTCGAACAATCTCCAGGCACTAATGGAGGAGGAATGTGCAATATGGGTTACACGCAGTTACAGCCGACTGTTATCTATAATCCATTTGGTTTCAGGGTTTTCAGGGCGATTCGGAGAAATGGAATCTGTTAGCACTCTCTTCAGTCCTGAAGGTTAAAGGATGTGCAGCAAAGCTGTTCCTGTGACGCTTTTCCAGAAAAGTTATCGCCGAAAAAGAGAAAGTAATGGGGCGAAAGATAACGTGCCTTTATTCCTCGTTATGCACAGTGTTTTGATTTGTGTTGCATGTTTTCTGTCACTGCGTCACGTTCCCCAGCTATACACTCTCTCTCTCTGTGTAAACTATACGACGCCTGCTTTCCACTTCACAACACCTTCATTACAGCCTTCACATCCAAGACTGTTAGGCCTAAATTGAGGTCCAAATCTTAAAATATCAACAATAAATTAAGAATACATTTTAACAAAGTTGTTTCTGTAAGAAAATTATATTTTAATAAAATATGGGACTGTAATAATAACAACAATAATACGATTGCCAGTGAAGGTCCAGTGCGTCAAAATGATCATGACTATTCAATTAACTGGACTTCTCTTTTCCACTGTCCACTAATTCACTGATGTGGGTTTTCTAAAATCACACTCTTCTAATTAACAATATTCAATCATTTTTACCATTTGACTCCCATGGATTGTCCTCGTTATTCAATTCAATTCTTATTTGTATAGTGCTTTTAATATAATTTGTAACTTAAAATAATAATTTAAAGTTGATACCTAATAAACAGCCGTCTGTGGCAAGGAAGAAAGACCCAATGTCCATTCATTGCAGTTGAGGATGCATGTTTTATACAATTAAAAAGAGAGAATACCGTCTAGTAACAGATGATAATTTGCAACTAAAAGTATATTTGGTCAGTCTCTGAAATACAAATAACAGTATAGTATTACAGTAATATTCTGATCTCAATGGATAGTTTGTTGAATTTCCTGCTCAAGTGCACTTAATTCAGCTTACAGGTCTGAATTACCAGGTTCCTTGACCAGTGTGTTAAGCAAGAATAAAACCTGAAGGAGGGAGAAATGTCACAGGGTGAGAAAGACTTTAAATATCTGTGTTTGTGTAAAATACCTCTAACAGGATCAGACTCGCATGTCATTCTGAATCCTGTGTTTTTCGCCCACTGACAATAAAAATAGAATCTGGTAATGACAATGGAGGCAGGTGACTCTTTTTACCTGGAAAAAAAAAAATCAACTTGTGGAACATACAAATTTTACTGTAATAAGACAATGCTATAATTTTGATTCAGCATTGTTTGTGAACAGTTTTTTTAACACACTGAATTGTTTGAGTCAGTAATCTGACTTCAAATTCCCAGTGACATTAAGTAATGATCCTAGTGCTCATAGTCTGAAATTATTTGCACGACAACGCATTGTCTATTGTACGGGAATATGACTACAAACCAATCATATGTGGCATTCTTGCATTCTTTCATGATTGTAGAGTGTCTCATGAAAGTAAGTACATCCCTCACATTTCAGCAAGAATTCCTGTACATCTTATTATCGGACAATACTATAGAAATGAAACTTGAATGTATTTTAGAGAAGTCAATGTGCACCTTGTATAGCAGTACAGATTTACTGTCCTCTGAAAATAACTCAACATACCACCATTATTGTTTGAATAACTGGCAACCAATGTAAGTACATCCTAAGTGAAAGCTGTACATCATTTAATCATGCAAAGCCACATGTTCTCTCCATCATGGACCATACAAATTTGTGTATCTTGTATTAGAGCAGTTAAAATTTGGTGCTTTGAGTACAATTCTCTCATTCTGACCACTTCCTGTTTAACATGGCACGTCATAGTAAAGACTTTCTGAGGATTTGAGAATTAGAATTGTTGCTTTCCACAAAAATAACTGAGGCTGTAATAGAATGGGTAACACCCTGAAAGTTACAGTAAAGTGGCCAGAGTCATAAAGTGGTTTTCCAAGATGGGTTCCACTCAGAACAGGCCTCACAATGGTCCATCAAAGAAGTTGAGTCCTTGTGCTGTGCATCAGGTGCAGAGGTTGGCTTTAAAAAACAGACATGAGTGCTGCAGCATTACTTTAGAGATTGCAGAAGCAGAATGTCTATTTGTCAGGGCTCAGACCATCCACGACACACTGCAACAAGTCGGTTTCCATGGCCGTCGTCCCAAATGGAATACAATAATTTCTGTACATTGAGTAATTTTTTGTAAATCTATAGCGCTATACAAGCTGCACATTGACTAAAATATATCTACGTTTCATTTCTATAGTATTGTCCATTAAATAATGTACTGAAATGGTTGCAAAAATGTGAGGGGTGTACTCACTTTTGTGAGATACTGTAGGTAATGTGCTCTTTGCAGCTTTCTTACTGTAAATGACTCCTGTAAGTGATGCAGGTTTTAATATTCACCTCAACATGTGGACTAATAACACATCGTTATTATTCTCATTATAAAGCCTTCTAGTCTACTACAGTCTAGTGACAGATGTTAATTTCCAACTAAAAATACATTTGCTCAGTCTCTGTCAGTAGTAGAAAGCAAATTACACGAATACATTAATCTTTCTGATTATTTAGCACTAGTAATGAAATCACATTGAATTTTGTGTATGTGGTGTTTTCCAGTCACAGGATCTCGGTGTACAAGAATACACTGAGTAATGATAACAATGTTGGCTCAGAGCCTTGCTTGTGTCCTTTTGTCCTGAATTGTGGCTCACACACTGATCCAGGCCCGCTCAGGCAGGACAAAGAAGCTTATTTTACACAGGCCTCTGATTAGCCAGCATTCAGCTGGACCTGCATAATCGAGGTCACTGATTGGTTGGAATGTAAAAACTGAACTGCAGAGGTCAAATTGTTCTTGTGAAGAGTGTGTTATTCCAAGCCTACATTTCCACTCACCATCCAGTGTAGTAGTAACAAAGGATTTGTTCACATGCAAAAGTTACCACACTCAGTCCAAACTTAAAATTTTATTTATTAAATTAGTGAAAATGTATTATGTATTATGTACGGCGTGAGTTCCTGGTAGTAGGAAATGGTAGCTCAGTGGTTAAGATGTCAGACATCTGCTCAGAAGGTCATGAGTAAAAATCCTAGTAACACTAAGGCTTATGCCATACATGTCCTGTTTTTGTAAAATCTTGCTTTATGGTTTGGATTGTTGTCTAACTGCAGAATATTACCAAATTCATTTTTAACATTTAATACATTTAATTTAATATATCGCTGCATTATTTTACTGACTGCATCAAACCTTTTGGAATCAGAGAGCTCTTCTAAGATCTTCTCCTACTCTCTAAACTGGAATTCCTTCATAACTCACTCCAACTTCCACTTGTCTGATTTGGTTCTAGGATCCCTGCTCTTGGATCTCATTGGAGGATGCAGTAGGTGGAGTCATGCCTTCTCTCTGGTTGTGTCTGGGAGTGGCAGACATGAGTAACGTGGCAAGTTCTTCTATTTGTGAGAGCTGGGGATCAGTAAAAAGCTCATGGATGCTATGAGCATGTATGTCATTGTGTGGTGTGTTGAAACTGTGTGCTGAGCTTGTTCATGACCTGCCTGTGTTATACAAACACAGGAACTCACTTAACTGTTTAACTGAATAAACAATGTTGCTCTTTTTTCACTACCCAGAACAGCAGATTGACACCTGGATGGATTTTCTTATGGTCATCTCAAATCCTCAGAACTTCGCAGCTCATTTTCAGAGTGTCCTGGATTTGTTTCAAATAGGATTTTATCCTCTCCTCAGCTGTCCTGTTCTGTTTTACTGATCTGATATGATTGTTGGAGGTCATTTACATTTGATTTAAAATCAAAACCACAAGCTTTACATTACACATTAGATGTGACCTTTGAAAGGATAGTCATTATATATAGCATTATTAGACTGTAAAGTTCTAAAACAAACAGAGTTTTGTACCATTAACATACAATGCTGAGACGTATTCCTCGGTATGCATGTTGAGGCTGGTGTTTGTTTAATAAAGAGGTGAAAAGTACAGAGAACTGAATACCCCTTGGTTAATTTGTGTTTTAGTTAAATTATAGTGCATTGCTTACTTGGACAGGTAAACCCTAACAACTCAGCAACAGAAGACAGAGATTCAGAAACATGTAATCTAAGGTTTTCTGATATGAGGAGACCAAAATGTCACAAAACTTTGCCAAAAACAACATTGTTTCCACTTTGAAACATGGTGGTGGTAGCATCATATTATGGGATTGAGGGCAAAATACATGGAGCCAAATATACAGCATGAGGTGATCCAAGAAGAAAACCTCTTCTAGTCTGCAAGATTCTATGAGTACACTAGACTACACTGTGGGTTCACTAGAGAGGATTAATGACTTTAATTACACTATTCAGTGTCACTCAGATAAGAATGGGTTACATATTGTCTGTTTTGCTCAAGGTTTCTTTCTCCTTTCATCTTGGGCAGTTATCTTTAAATCTTTATCATCAGCTCTAGCTTTGTCATTAAAAAAAAAAGAAGAAGCTAAATCAAGATTTGTGTAACATTTCTTTGTTGAAAATGATATGTTAAAGTTAAAAGGTGTTAATGGTAGAACATCCCAGGCCTCAAATTACTTGGTTTGGGTAACTGTGATAACACTTGAAGATTCTTGCCAACAAATAGGGTCCCTGGTGGTCAGTATGCGGCGCTCTTCCCGCTGCGGCCCGGGTTCGATCCCCGGTCGGGGAACCAACCCCAGCCACTCTTAGTGCCGGTCCCAAGCCTGGATAAATGGGGAGGGTTGCGTTAGTAAGTGCATCCAACATAAAAACGTGCCAAATCAAACATGCAAAGGATCTGCTGTGGCGCCCCCTAATGGGAGAAGCCGAAAGAAAGTTAGTTACATAATGTGCAATATGCATGAGAATATAAACAAACATTATATGTCCAAAAGTGATGCAGTTCTTCCTAAAACTGTTAAGTTTAAAAAGAGACAATTTGTAAGTAATGTTTGTATTCTGAAGTGTTAGGATTTCCTTCATCAATGCAATAAAGAAGATAATTCGTAATCAATGTAATTAGTTAATCAATCAATTAATTAAATAACAAAAGCATGTGAAATTCGTTCTCTTTTTTTTCTTCAGTTTGTTTCCGGGTTTAAAAAAAAATCAGGGAGGGATTAAAAAAAAAAGAGAGAGAGAAAAAAGAGAAAAAAAAGTCAAAGTCAAGGTTGGTAGAGTCACAGCACTGGGTTCGCCGCATTCCACATTGTCTTTACTCCGTCTCCAGTTGCGCATCGCACGCGCTTTTCACGCACTGGCGCAATTTACGTAGCACAGCGTGCGCTCGCGATCATCATCTCCACCTCCTCCTCCACTTTCTCCTCCTCCTCCCTCTGTCTCGCGGAAGCTGACTACCGAGAGTGCGCGCGCCCTTTCAGCACATCACCGCCTGTCATCAGATAAACTTGGACAAGGAAACTGCTTCCTGCGTTTTCGAGGATATTTCACATTGTCCCTCTGTCTCACTCTGATGTAGGTATTCTGTTGCGTTGTTTCCGTTGTGTAGGACTAATAGTGATAGTTTGGTACACGGTGCGCGTGCACGTGGGCTCATTACAACTTCAGTAAAAAAATGTTTAATTGTTTCATGTTTTTTTTTCTTGTTTGATTTCCTTCTCTCCATTTTCTGTGCATGCATTTATTTTTTATTTTTTGCATAATTTTCGATAGTTTTGCTTTTGATTTCTTTTTTCGATGTAGGAAATTTCCATGATGCAAGAAAGTAGTGTAGAAATGGAGGCCGTTTCAATGAATTTGTGTGTGTGTGTGTGTGTGTGTGTGTGTGTGTGTGTGTGTGTGTGTGTGTGTGTGTGTGTGTGTGTGTGTAAAAGTAAAAGTAAGGATACATGACATAATGTTGACCTTGAGCTGAATTAATCTGCGCACTTGTGGAAGTGAATTGTTTTGGAAACCTGTGCAGATCCAGTTCAAGGACACTTTAAGGTCACGTTCTACATTGCAAGAATAAAAGTATGAATTCGGATCTGAAACCTGGTTTGGGGGGGAAACCGGTTTATATCTATGCGTTTGTGTGTTTAGAGTTATTGAAGGCTGCTACATCCGGGAAACTAATCCGCCATGGCATCAGTTAAACTCTAGTTGTGTGTGAATTGTGTTAAATGTTTTAATGGCGTGAGTAAAATTCATAGGGCTTTTGGGATTAATGGTGTGAATGGGTTTAAATGTGATTAATGGTCTGAATGGAGATAATGGTGTGAGTAGGGTTCAAGCAGCTGAAGGGGTTTTAATTGGTTTAATTGCAGGTTAATTATCTGATAAAACTTCAGTTCATAATGTATAATTATTGGATTTATAATATTGCAGCCACTAATCGTCAGAAATTGTTTGTGCTGCTTCCCTTCTGATCACTCAGAATAAACCTGATATAGAAACATCTCCATATTGACCCAAATGAAAGTGTTAATAACAAACTACTGCTAATGAGAACAAATTACTACTGTTTTAATTAAGCTAGTAAAAAAGCTAATAATAGTAATGAGCTTACAATTTACTAATGCTAACAGCAAACAAGTTAGCAAACTTAACAAAAAACAAAGCTATTAATAAGCTAAGAAATCACTATACTGATGCTAGCTAACATTACTATTTATAAAGATTGCTAACAAGCTAATCTTTAAGGCTAATTACTGTTCAGCTAACAAATTACTTTCCCTAATTGTTACTGCTTCAATCAAGTTAAAGAAAAATTCTAGCAGCTAACAGATTACAGGTGCTTTAACCAATATAACAAACTGATAATGAGCCTCTCGTGTTAGCAGCGAGCTATTAATCTGCTACTGTTTGATCATAAATACCACTTAAGTAAAGCTAACAATGCTAGTAACCTGCTAATACGTTTTTACTGCTTCTAACAAACTTAAGAATTGCTACATTTACAATCAAATACACATCGAATACAATTTCTTTTTTTTTTTTTGAAAAGCAGTAAAATCCTGTATGAAAAGTTGTACATCTAATGTTAAGAAATGCACTCGTCTCACTGATTGTGATGCGTTTTGACCAGACACAAATATGGGGAATATATATATATTTTAATATTATACACACACACACACACACATATATACATACATGTGTGTGTATATATAGTGTATGTGTGTGTGTATATGTATATATACACACACACACACACTATTTTTATATTTGTGTGTATATTATGCTTGTGTGTGTGTGTGTGTGTGTGTGTGTGTATATAAATAATGGATCTATTTGAGCAAGAAATAGTACCAGTACTGTTTGTTGTCCTTTCACCCACTTTTACTGGTTTGTGTTTACAGATTGCACTTGTTCCCTGGCATCAGACGATTAATGACTGCAGGAAAAATAAATGAATAGCTTTTAAACTGTTCCTTTGTAAATGCAGACTGGGTTCCTGTACAGCTTATTGTACCTCCTGTGCCTTTCACCCAGAAAGGTTCATACAGCTTCAAATTGTGGTCCAATTATGAGGCTTCAATGTGTGTTAAAGGCATAAAAGGGTGTGTTCTTTAACAAAATCTCAGCAAAAGTCTTGTGAAAAGAATTTGGTATGAGAAGAGTTAGTAAAGGTGAAAGGGGGGGGGGGGGGGGGGGGGGGGGGGGGGGGGGGGGGGGGGGGGGGGGGGTAAATGTAACCTGATGCACTAAGGACACATGCAGTGTTTAAAACCAAAATCTGTTTGCTTTTTTTTTTTTTCCTTTTATTTATTTTGGTTGCTATGTTTTTCTAAACCAAAGCACAGAGTGCCACAGAGTCTTCATAACTGAAGAAAGAGGAAACAAGAAAATTAACCCTGGCTGCTGCAGACATTTTTATAAAAAAAAAAAAGTAAATTATTTCTAAACAGCCTAGGAAAGATTTACTAATTACGTTATTTTTTTGTACTATATAGTGTAGTATATAAAGCAGTTAATAGGTTTGCAAGCGTCTTATGTACACGTTTTGATTTTGTCCTGATAGTGCACAAATATTTGCACTCAGCTTTGCTTTTTGGACCATATAAACACAATCTTTTCCAAAGGTATTAAACCTTTTGGATTTTAGAAAACTGAGATTTTTTTAAATGTAATACTATACTTTTATCCTATACTGTGTTCTCTCAACTGTGAGCGCTTTGACCTCTTTTGGGGTGCCGTCATTTAGCTCATATCAGTCACCCAGGGGTCTAGAAGGGCAACGAGAATAAGCAGCATGTACTCTTGCACGCTCGGCTCACATGTTCTGAAGTCAACCATTTACCTGAACTTTAACACAACTGAGCCTGATTCAGAATAGTGCCAATCTGTGTTCTGCATCGGGATACGGTTACAGCTAAGAAGGACTAAAACGCTGGAATCTGTCCTGCTGTCCTCGGATAATAGACACTGTAGGAAAGAATTCCTCTTCAGTTGTATTTCCAAGCTTTACCACTAGAGGGAGTTTCAGTTTACCATCCATGATGGGTTACCTCAGTGACTTTCACAGTGCAGCGTTCTCCACCAAGAGCTTAAAAGACCAGAACACTGAGCAGCAGTACTCATTCAACATGATCAAATCCCTAAACCCAGTAAAGGTTAAGTGTTCTTAATACTGTATCGCGTTTTTATTGACACGCTGGGGCGAGTACTATCTCCTGATCAGCGAAACTTCCTCACAATTGGTCCTTTGAGCTAGATGGCGTGTCTTCCTAACAGACCCCTTGGTGTTTTATTCTTCATGTACCACGACAAACCACATTTAACTTTTGTGTCAAGTCGGATTTGTTAAAAAATTTTGTATGATGCTGTAAAAAAGATTTCTAAGAGCAACATTCGGTCATGACTTTTTATTTATTTATTTATTTATTTTCTTCTCCCCCTCACAACTTTGGTTCCTAAATGCATGAGAGGCAATACAAAAAAAAAATAAAGCTTGAAAGGTTATAGCAGAGATCGTTGGTGCCTCTGGGGATTGTGCTTTGCTATTCTAATCTAAGAATGAAGCAATGTAAAGGAACTATTTCCATCTGTGCAACAAAAAAAACGTAAAAATTGAAACACTGACCACACCCATGAGAAAAACCTGCATGTGACGCATTCATTTGAATAAAGGGTACAAAGGGTTAAGGAGTTATTCATCAGAACAGTAGTGCTTCTGAGACTGTATTGTATTAAATGCTGTGACTGTGTGCAGATCATGGCCTCAGTCCTGGAGAAGCTCATCACCTCCGTGAGCAGCGGTCCTGCTCAACCACCCACCAACAAGGTGACTGTGGTGGGAGTGGGGCAAGTGGGTATGGCCTGTGCTGTTAGCATCCTGCTGAAGGTGAGAGACCCAAACAAACCCAATCACACACACATGCAGTTCCAGTGGCATTTTGATCTGGGTGAATTTGTCACGACTGAGGTTCCTTCCTCTGTCTTGCTAGGACTTGTGTGATGAGTTGGCCCTGGTTGATGTGATTGAGGACAAGCTGAAAGGAGAGATGATGGACCTGCAGCATGGCAGCCTGTTCCTCAAGACCCACAAGATAACTGCTGATAAGGGTGAGATATGAAGCATCTGTTCAATGCATCTTTGAGGTTCAAGTCTGATAGAAATATTGGACTTTAATGAATCGCTCAGTCAAAGAGTCAGATTATTATAGTTGCTGAAACTGAATCATGTCATGACTTAGGACCTCTGTGGAGAATTCCTCCTTGGATACTTGATTGATTTATTTCCTTACTTCAGTATATCTTTTCATCGAACCCTTACTTTCTTTTTTTCATCCAGTCTACCTAATTTCAATCATTCATCAATCCAGTCAAACATTTATTTGGATTATAAAGATAACTAATATGACATTATTTTTTTTACATTTTACAGCTTTTATTTTCTTATTTGTTTGGCTTTTCCTATTACTGATAATTCTAATTAGTGATTGAAGGATGAGGGTTTACATGATAATCACTGCTTTATAACTGCACTCATGCGTGTGGTTGAACGACAGACTACGCAGTGACTGCAAACTCGCGCATCGTGGTTGTGACGGCCGGCGTTCGTCAACAGGAGGGTGAAAGCCGCCTCAACCTGGTGCAGAGGAACGTCAACATCTTCAAGCACATTATCCCTCAGATCATCAAATACAGTCCCAACTGCACCCTCGTTGTCGTCTCTAACCCAGGTGAGACTGAGCTTCGGCATGGTTTTCCTTTCACATGTGTTGATTAACATCATAACTATTGACACCTTTTCATGAAAATTTTTTTTTTTTATAAAATATCATTTACAGTTATTAAGAGCTTCGTATAAAACAAAAAAAATGCGGTTAAATTAGAAGTGAAGATTTTTCTGCAATTTTTTAATCCTTTTTTTTTTTTTTTTTTTCTTTTTCCTTTTCTACTTATTGTTGAATGTTTTTATATTAATGGTCACCACTTGCTAACTTTAGCCCCTGCACCCAAGTTTGGGCATCTCTGGTTTAAAACTAACATATAAAAAATTTTTTTTTACCCCAGTGGACATCATGACCTACGTGACATGGAAGCTCAGCGGTCTTCCTAAGCACCGTGTCATCGGCAGCGGCACCAACCTGGACTCTGCCCGATTCCGCTACATCATGGCCGAGAAACTGGGCATCCATGCAAGCAGCTTCAATGGCTACATCCTTGGAGAGCACGGAGACTCCAGCGGTGAGCTTCTGAGAGGGAGAAAGTAGATGATGGAGGAGATTGTGTTTTTAGTTTATGTATTCTAAACACACATGTAAAAAAGGGAAAGCTATTTATAAACATAAGCAATAAATATTAGATTAAAATGCAAGACCTTCCTGGTTCCTGTGTTCCTCAGTGCCTGTCTGGAGCGGCGCGAATGTTGCCGGCGTGAACCTACAGAAGCTCAACCCGGCCATCGGGACTGATCAGGACCATGAGAACTGGAAGGATGTTCACAAGATGGTGGTGGACAGGTAGGATTTAAATACGTATAGAGAAGTTCATGTCATTTAGGGGACACAAAATGCCAAGAATATATCGAGTTTTTGCGTCTGTCTTATGCCAAGCATGATATAATTCCCTGCAGTAGAACATGTAGGCAGGCCAAATTGAGTAATTTTAAAACTCTGACCCTGAGCCATCGACTCATGCACTTTGGTGCTATGTTCAACCTGACGGGTGCGAGACGTCATAGACTGCCTCGTGTTTACATGCTTAAGTCAGAACAGCAAGTAACACTTTGCTGCACAGTAAGATAAACTCGGTCAGGATGCCAGCTGGTCCTCCACCGCGTGCAGACACGCTCGCGCACACGGTCGCATTTTGCTTTGAACCTCTTCGGACTTTGTTTTTGTTGATAAACAGGAGATCGGGGTCTGATTTGATTTCTCTAGAGCAAATACACTCTGTCCCAGCTGGCAGTGATACACAATTAGCACATGTGCCCCAAAAACAAATTCAGCCTCCTGTCCCTGTCTGATTCAAAGTCTACATCAGACTGTCGCATTTACAGCAGCAATTTATACTTTTACTTTATTTATATATATATTGCACTTTATTTCCATAATTTTTAAAGTTGCTAAGACTTTATAGTACATTCATTAGGGCTGGTTTCTAAATAAAATAATTTTTACATCTGTGTTGCTGCAAGAAAACCGGTTTCGATTTGCGATTTGATTTAAATTTATTAGGTTAAATTTATTATGCTGTATTTTCATCCTATAAATTATGCAAATACTTTGAGCTTAATTTATGGTTAATTTAATTTATAAATTTTTGATTGAAGAATAAAGATGCACTATTTCTACCAACCAAACTACCAAATCGCAGTTATAGCGGATTAAAACTTGCCCTTTTTTATTTTATTTATTTATTTTTTAAACACAATTTTAGTCCTGAATTTCAGTTAGATTTTTAGACTTTTCTTTTTTTTTTTTTTTTACTTTTTCTTATTAAATAAGGAAATGTCAGTAGATGGAGTAATAGACACACAAGATTAAACTTTTTACAGAAACAAGTTTTTTTTCTCAATTTATTTGAGCATCAAAAAGCACTATTACATTATCCAGGATAACTAATGAAGGATGTTGGCACAGTGTAATAAGGACAGCAGTGGCTGTATGTGAAGTGTTTTATATTAAACAGGTGATTTAAACGTGTGTGTTTTGCCACAGTGCCTACGAGGTGATTAAGCTGAAGGGTTACACTAACTGGGCCATTGGAATGAGTGTCGCCGATCTGACTGAGAGCCTGGTGAAGAACCTGAGCAGAGTTCATCCCGTCTCCACCATGATCAAGGTGACAAGCAAACACACACACATGGAGGGAGGGATGTAAGGAGAAATGCACAGAGTAAAATTGAATGACAACATAGACAGAAGAGATGGACAAATGGGCAGCATGAAGCAGAGAGACTGGTGGATGGCATCCATTTTTTCGGACAGGTAGTAAGACAGAAGACTGGCGGGTGGATGGCATGAGAGAGACTGTGTGAGGGAAGACTGATAGACTGTGTCATGTGAAACAGTTCAGTGTGTCCTCTGTGTCATAAAAGAGAAACATGAGATTAGAAATATTTTTCGTAACAATTCATTGTCAAATATTTCTGAAATTAAAATTATCTTGTACAAGATGATGAATTACACCCTCATAACTAATCTCTTGGGTTCCCATTTCTAAACAAAGAGCCACCTAGTGTTCAAACTAAGAACTACTGTTCATTTGTTTGTATTTGTTTAAAATATTTTTAGAAAAGGTTATGAAGAATAAAACACTGATGGCTTTATGAATTTTTTTTATAGTTTAGTTTTCAGTAGACTTGTTTATCAACACTTCTGATTTTGTATTATTAAAATCTGTAGGTTTTCTGACATTTTTGCTGGAATTTCTTTTTTTTTATTTTTGTAGGGCATGTACGGGATCAATGACGAGGTGTATCTCAGCCTGCCCTGTGTCCTGAACTCCAGCGGCGTGACTAGCGTGATCAACATGACCCTTACTGAAGGTGAGGTGGGGCAGCTCAGAAAGAGCGCCGAAACTCTGTGGAAGATCCAGAAAGACCTGAAGGACCTGTGAAGTCATCATTTGGTGGCCACACACTTCTAACCCCTCCACACACATTTTCTACTTCTTGTGTTGGATGTGGATTTATCTTGTGTTGGTCATTTTTTTCACTTTAGGTATAAAAGCTCAACCTCCATCACAATCCATCATTTTCTACTGCATTGTGAATAAAATGTAAAATCACTTTCACACGTGTAGTGCAAAGGAGTTTTGTAGTTTTTGTGAACAGGCGCCAGACAACCGTGTGTTCAAAATGATTTAAAAATTCAATAAATCATTGATAAAATCTTGCTTATGAATGTCTTTTTTTTTTTTTTTTTTTTTTTTTTTTTTTTTTTTTTTTTTTTACTTTGCTGAAAATGAAACAAACTCTAATGAATAATGTAGTATGAATATATTTAATTGTATTAAAATTAAATTAAAAATAAATTGCACACAATAACACGGTACACACCATCTTCTAATTGGAACAGGCTCAAATGTCCAAAACAACAAAACCTTCAGTTAATCCAGCTTTATCAAACTTGACTTTTTGCAGATTCCTGTGTGTATTTTGTGTTTATGATTCTTCCTCCAGTTCTCTCACAAAAAGCAGGACCGGGAGCATCTTTCTCGTTGCTGATCTGTTTGTTTTTAAGCGTCCGTCTCTTTTCCCAAAGCGCAGACCGAACGGGTTGTAGTTAAATTTACTGCGGGTTAAACGATGCTTGCAGGAAATGTGACTTTCCGAATCCTTCTCCTTTAACAAGAAGCAAATCCGGTCATCTTCCGAGGTGCTGCGCTCGTCCGGACCTTCCCGATCCGGTTCACTAAGCGCTTCAAAATCTACAATAGATACACATATAAACTGCTTAGAGGATTTAGATTCAATTGCTAAAAATACATTCTCTGCTTTTAGTCAGTCATCTAAATATCTGTACAAGACAAAATAGTAAAATTAAAAATCTTAATATAACAATTCTAAGAACATTTAAATATCTTAAGAACATATAATCCTGTAATGAACTCTAAAATAATTTATATTAAAAATTCTAATATCTATCTATAAAGTAATAAAAAATGTTAATTGTAAATAATGTATTATTAAATTATATATTCACATTCATATCGTTAAGCACTGAAATAGTAAGTCATTTATTTATTATTTTTAGTAATATATTTATTTAAATATTACTTTTTTCTAACACAAAAACTTAAAAGAAATCATGTCTCTCAAAAGCTTGTATAACCTGTATATAAAAAAAACCTACAATGTATTATTAAATTATATATTCACATTCATATCGTTAAGCACTGAAATAGTAAGTCATTTATTTATTATTTTTAGTAATATATTTATTTAAATATTACTTTTTTCTAACACAAAAACTTAAAAGAAATCATGTCTCTCAAAAGCTTGTATAACCTGTATTTAAAAAAAACCTACATTTCAAGTATTTGAAATGATACTTTATCACAAGTGGGGAAAATAAATCAAATAAATCCGTTTCTGTCTCATAATCTATAGTCTGGCTCGTATAATCGGGTATTAACTCGGTGTAATATGCATTTCGAGAAATGTTTTTAAGTTTATTTTTTACATTTCGGTTTATACACCTTATATAGATTTGCCCCAGGCTTTCGTTTTTTTTTTTTTTTTTTTTACTTGTAAATAATTTGTTGTTTGATAGATAAACAGATTTTAGGTAAATAAAAAAAAGCCTCTCTGATGATGCCAAAAATCATGTAACAGCAGATCAAGAAGTTCAGTTAATGTTCACAATATTAATAAGAATGGGGATAAAAGTGTGATGCGTCATGTGATATTCTGTACCACACAAGCCAGTTAGCACTTTTCTGCTGATCTGCTGAGATCTTTATACTCAATAGTCTAGAGTTTATGCAGAATGATGCAGAATTTAAAATCTACCCAAATATTAACTAGTAAATACCAGTGTTAACAAATTCCTACATATTAACAAATATAAACATGTTTTTGTTTTTCGCACCATCCTGTGGAAACTTGCGTGAATAATCTCAGCTTTTTATCTGAAATACTCAAACCAGTTATAAGTGTTAAGTAAATCACGTCTTTACTCAAGTTTCCTGTGAACTTTTAACTGAGATTTCGACCTGCTTCATGATTGGCTGGTGATGAAAATCTTGTTAAATGAATTTTAACACTGCACACTGGGAACAACAAACTATGTTTAGTGTAAAGAATGAATAATAACAAACACCACAAAGCAGCGATGATGATAAATTTGAACTATCTTATTACTTCTGCTGTTAAAAGAACAGTAAATAGTAGACTGAACTAAATATCAGAAACATCACAGACTCTTCAGTTGAAGGAATTTGAAATTTCTTTTATTTATTTTATATGCAGACTCCTGAATATTACTTTTTTTAGATTCTCTTAATACATTTTAAATTCAGGTTCATTTACATTTCGTTAGAATCTACTGCATAAAAGGATTTTTTATTTAGAATTTTCAAGTAGAACCTGCAGGTCTGATATGTTGCTGATCATAAACGAATAAAATGTGAATTTCCATGATTCATTTGTTTAGTCGTTTGCATAAAAAGCCCAATTTACAGTATAATCTCAAAAGATTTATTACTCATTTTACGTTTATTTCATTTTTTTAAACAGCATGGGAGCAAAACTTTCAGTACAGTGCCCATTTAAATAGTGTTATATACTTTTACATTCTTTTCTTTTTTTTTTCTTTTTGATTGCTATTGCTTTTCTTTATTTTCAGTCGAAAAAATAGTAAGTTTGTACAGTAACTCGACTCAGTAACTGACACTGCAAATTAGATGCCACTTAGACTAATTAAAAAATTAAATAGCTGGATTGATTGACTCTTGAACACTTTATAAGGTACAGCCTGTTTAAGTTTCACACCAGTTGATTTTTTCGTCTCCGTTTTAAAAATATTTATAATTATATCTCACAACGAAGCATCTAAATTCACATCTTAAATGGCCAAACTTTTAGATTGCGGTCTCAAAGTATGAGAGCTCTGATAAAAACAATTCTATTTTAAAGATAATTGCAATAATGTTCAATTCAAGTCTTTTGGTTGTTGTTAATATTGCATAGGATGAACATTAAAAATACTTGCATGAAGTTACGAAGCCAGAATGAACTCTACAAGTTTGTGTAGTATAACATGTTAAAACCTGAGTGTTTCTCAGATGATGGGCAGGTCATTGAGGATCCCAAAAAAACCCAGCATGAAAGCATAACTTCCAATATAGTGTCCCTTTGAATACTGTTATATACTGTTATACTGTAGAAAAGAAAAAAAAACGAAATGAAAACAAACCTGTATTTAAAATGTACAAAGAGTAATCTAAATAAAATGCATGTAAAAAAAATGTGATTTAAAAAACATTTAATCACAAATATTGTCATTGTTTGTGCTTTTTTTATCGCCCAAAAAGAAGACTACATTTATTAGATGTGAACATTATAAGTCTCTTGCAGAGGACTATTTTGAAAAACAAAAAATAATAAATATTGACTTGCTGGTTTTCTGTTTCTGATTTCTGTTATTTCTCTCTTGTTAAATCCAGTTTAAATTTTAATGAGTTATGGTTTGAAAACATTTGACATAATTTGAAGTGACAGATGAAGATATCAGTAAAAACGTTGTTCAATAAATAATACGAAATTCATTCATGCAAACTTTCTGACTGTCTACAAACAGACCCCTCAAGTCTGAAAACCCTACCAAAATCACCTCGATGTCCCACCTGATCATTAGTTCCAACTATAATTATATGTCCCTTAAAATAAAGTGTTTCAATTCCATCCTTTGCAGAAGTCTTTTACCTGGAATACTGACATGTGAGGATGCAGAATGAGCCACCAGGACTGATGTGAAGATGAGCAGAACCTGTAGTTTCATGATGTCGGTTGATAAAGCCGATTCCTGTGCAGATCCTCGTCTCTGCTGAGAGAAACGAGTCCATGTGAGAGGTTCCTGCAATATATAAGCATGCAGTGACATCTTTGACACACAGAGTGAGAGAGAGAGAGAGAGAGAGAGAGAAAGAGAGAGAGAGAGAGAGAGATTTTTTTTCTAACCTCAGCACACCAGCTCTCTCTCCTGTTTAGACTATTTTCTGTCTTCTTGGAAATGTTATTCTTATTTATTTACCCACAGTCATGTCAGAAAGCAGGGTGATTATTTAAATTGATCCGATTTCTCGCCATCACCATGGGCAGAAAGTACGAAACACAGAACAGACAATAATGAATAAATGGAAAGCTTTTTGCGCCTCGTCTGACACGCTCTGTCCTTTTTCTGAGAAATAGGCTGAAACCAGGATAAAATGGTGCTATTACACTCTACTGCTGTCTGCAGGCAGGATTTATAGTTATTTATTTTATTACCTAATAACTTTTCAATACAAATACGCAGTTAAATGTTATTGACAACTCAGTGGTAAACACAAAATTACCACCCAAAGTGGGTTAAAGAATTATATTAATTTATCTTTCTGTAATATCTAGCAGGGTTTTAGAGATGTGTAAAGGATCTTAGGTCAAGCCAGCACCAAAATAATACAAGCAAAATAATAGTAAGCTGCTTTATCATGCTTAGGTTTGTGCATGCAGAACATGTGACTATTCCACTGAGGCCTTTAACCTCCTGGTAGAGGCACATCATGGTTTTTAAGACGACAGAATTTATAATCCAAGGTGATGTTTCACTAGAGGGCGCCATTTGCTTACATTTTATCATGTGGTAAAAAGATTTACGCCTCAGCGAGCCTCAGGACGCCCTCTTGTGTTGGGAAAAAGAAACGTGATATGCAATCATGTTATAAACAGCAAACATTGAAGTGCTTTTAAGCATTTATTTACATATTGTATTAAAACTATTTATTATTTGTTTGTGTATATCTTTATAAATTTGTGTTTAACGTTTCCCTATGTGCAAATGAAGCCGTTTTATTCCCCTTTATAATATCCCAATTATTGTATTATACTGAAATACATATTGTATTACACTAGCAACATACAAAAAAATTAAAACTGGTTTTGCCAGTGTGCCATATCGGCTCTCACCGTGATGTCGGTGACCTCGAGCCCAAAGTGCATCAGTGTTTGTTTAAGAGAGTTAAAACAGAAATGCAATTCAGTCCAAACTCCTCTGTGACTCTCTAAAATTGAGAGCAGTGACGAAGCTCCAGCTCTCTAAGCAGCTTCACTTAAATCTTCCTTCCAGATTTTACTTAAAACAACATCTGGATTTCTTTCCATCATGCCCCTGACCAGGTCTTTGTCCATGAGCTCACTGAGCGGCCTTCCCCTGTGGGATGAAGAGGAGTTACCCGTGGAGGACCTGCTGCTCTTTGAGATCGCCTGGGAAGTAACCAACAAAGGTGAAATCCACTGTAACAATTAATATCTAAACTTTTAGACTTAAAAAATAATATTAATATGACACAATTTTCCATTCAGGATCCCTCATTTTAGGCAACTGTCTAATTTCTTTCCTGCATTTTGTTTTTCCACATATGCAAGCCATATCTAATCAGTTTTAATAACTTATTTTATTTTAATAATATAGAAAATAAAAGGAAATAAGAAAACACTTTTCTTTTTTGCCATTTTGAATGGTGCAACTTCCTGCTAAGCATGTGACTCTTTCACAGAGTGAATAAATTGGCTAAAAGGGCTGAACTAAAAACGATGTTTTTTTGTTTAAATGAAATAGACGACTTCTGGAAAGGGATGTATTAAACATAGGATGCTAAACAGATTTATACATTAATGCAAAAGTATGAGTATTTTATTGATTAAATTTGAAGGTAATATGTAGCAATGGTAAGTTGGAACAGGCCAACATGCTTTTTTTAATTAGCAAGTTTACTTATTACATAAGTCAATGTAGGATTCCCCTACAATAGAAAATGTAACAAAGTGACCTCTGGAGTGTCCCTACAGTAGATAAAGTGCCCTCTAGGGTGCCCCTAAGGTACATAACATGATAACATATCCTCTATAGAGCCCTTACAGAAGATTATTGGGTAAGTGCCTAAATGTTTAATAATGTGATGCAGTTTCCTCTATGGTGCCTCTGAAATAGGTAATGTGATAATGTGCCCTCTAAGGTGCCCCTACAGTAGAAAATGTAATACAGTGCCTCTATAGTGCTCTTATGGTAGATAATGTGAACAAATGTATTTTAGGGTGTCCCTAATATAGACATGTTTTATAAGATAGTGTAGGCTGCTCCTTAAGTAGATCATGTGATAAAATGCCCTCTAGTGTGCCCCCACAGTAGGTAAAGAGATAAAGTGGCCTCTAGGCTGCTTAACAAGTAATGCATTTAATAAAGGTAGCGCTACAATATAATATAATAATCTGATAAAATGCTCTCTTGGAGGCCCCTACAGTAGTTAATGGGATAAAGTGCACTCTCAAGTGCCCTAGAGTAGATAATGTGATAACAGGCCTTTAGAGTTCCCGTACTGTAGATAATGTAAAAAGGTGCCCTATAGGGTACCTTTAAAATAGATAATGGAATAAAATGCCCTCTATGTGAGATGCAGTGCCCTAGGGATAGGTGCTATCTGTTAATTGATTGACATAAATAGGTGTCCTACTGGGTGTCTAATTAGTGACGTTCTATTAATTTTTCTCCCTGCCCCTCAGGCAGCCCATACCTACTCCTATATTTTTAAAACAAAACATTTTGGAAAAATTTTGCCTTAGCACAGATTTATTCTGTATGCACTATACTCCTTTCTGTTTCTCTTTCTCCTCTCCAGTGGGAGGAATTTACACCGTCATCCAGACCAAATCTAAGATCACAGCAGACGAATGGGGTGAGAATTTCTTCATGATCGGCCCTTACTATGAACACAATTTCAAAACACAGGTGGAGAAATGTGAACCTCCAAACACTGCTGTGAAGGAAGCCATGGAGTCCATCACCAACAATGGCTGTCAGGTAGATCACTCTACTTTTCCGAGTCGGGGGGCTTTGGGTGCGTTGGAAGGATAAAGAAACGGCATAGTGTAATAAAAGTGACCTCATTTGCAGTGGCAAGCAATTGGGTCCTTAAGCTATCATATGCAGTATACACAGAGGTGGCCAATTCTTAATTACTACTCAAGTACCCAATACTCAAGTATTGTTGCTATAAGTAAGTATTTTTTATGTGGTATATATTTTTTATGTGGTAAATCGTCTATTAATTTACATTTACTGCATTTGACAAATGCTCTAATCCAGAGTGACTTATAGCTATCCCAATTTTATACAACTGAGAAGTTGAGGGTTGAAGGGTCTTTGTTTTAAGGGCCCAGTAGTGGCTGCTTGGTAGTGCATAGATTTTAAACTCACAAACTTCTGATCTGTAGTCCAACTTCTTAACCCCTGAGCTACCAGCCGCTTATTTCAGTTTGGAATCCAAAAATTTAGGTACACGATCAGTTTAGTTTAGCATCCAGTCACTTCTGTTGCATCTACAGTTCAGCATCCAATTTTAATATTTTTGCATCTGATCTTTTCAGGACAACATCCGATCAGTTCACGTTAGTATGCAATAATTTTACTTTAGTATCTGGTCATTTCAGTAAATGCAAAAACCTATTTTTTTATTAACAACAAATTAACTGGGAAGTCAAATTATACAGTAAATTCTACATTCCCTCTGTCTCTGGGTCTCTCTCCGGGTCTTTTGGCGCCATCTTCTGGCATAAAACATAACTGTTTTGCAAACGAAAAGAGTGAAGGTCGACTGGTTTCGACTGTACTATAGTGGGAAATGTGCGATGTACACACAGATGGCGCTGAGAGACCACACAGTGAATTCAGATCACTCACTAGGGAGAGACTAGGGAGAGAGAGATAGATACAGAGAAAGAGAGAGAGAGAGAGAGAGAGAGAGAGAGAGAGAGAGAGGGAGAGACACATACACAAATCATTGAATTATCACCCTCTTCTGTATATCATGTGTATATGTACACTAACCCTTAACAGTTTGATAAATAAATAGATAACTTACCCTTGACACGTGTGTGTGTGTGTGTGTGTGTGTGTGTGTGTGTGTGTGTGTGTGTGTGTGTGTGTGTGTGTGTGTAGGTGCACTTTGGCCGGTGGCTTATAGAAGGCAGCCCCTATGTAATCCTGTTTGATATTGGAGCTGCTGCCTGGAACCTGGACCGCTGGAAGGGAGACTTGTGGGACACTTCTGGCATCGGGCTGCCATACCACGACCGAGAAGCCAATGACTCGCTCATCTTCGGTTCTCTTGTGGCCTGGTTCTTTAAAGAGGTTAAAACATATTACAAACCACCAACTTTTAGTCAGGGCTTTAGTGGAATCCGGATTCTATCCTGGGAACACTGGTAGGGAAGCAAGAATATACACCCCTTAAGTTGCAGCTATTATTACAAAGTACTAAAACTGTAGACCCCTTCCATAAATGTAAAATAAGCACCTATTTATTTCACCATATCAACACATTCACTTTGTTTTACACATACACAACCATGCACCTGTACATCATGCAGTAAAATACTAACTATATGCTTACAATAGTTTGTTACCATAAAAATGATAATGTCTTATTATTATAATTATATGAACCTGTTATCTGCCAGTGCTGCTCTAATAAAAAGTATTCAACTATGATGCGTTATAAATCTATGAATACTAATTTAGCAGTAAAATTTACGAACATGGTTTTAAATGTGTACACAACAGCCATATTTGTAAACCCTAATATTTGTCTCTAACTTTGTCTGCAGCTAACTGATCGACTTGGGGACAAACTCCGGGTAATCACTCACTTCCACGAGTGGCAGTCAGGAGCCGGCCTGGTACTCAGTCGCTCCCGTAAAATTCCCATGGCCACCATGTTCACGACACACGCTACTCTTCTGGGTCGCTACCTGTGTGCTGGAAATGTAGACTTCTACAACAACCTGGATAAGGTCAGAAAACCTTTTCACACAAAATAAGTAGAAATTTTCTTCTGGTGTCAGGAGCATGTTCTTTTTTCCTTGAAATGAAGAAATTTATTTGTGAATCATTCAATAGAGAACAGTTTACTAAAAAATGTGGTGCTCATAAGAATCCAGTTAGTTGGAAAAAATATTCCTATTAAATATTACTATTCCTTTTGATCAATAAATGTATGATTAAAAAGATACATTAATAAATAGGCCCTACATTTTATAACTATATATTATATAACTATATAATTATATGCTAATGAGCATTCTGTAAATCTAATTTACATACAATATATTTAAATTTTATTCCTATAGGTTAAGTCTAGGTATTCAAAGTAGATAGTAGCTATGAGAAAAGTAATGGTACACTACAAAATCAGGAGAAATTAGTGTGTGTGTGCAGCGTTGCAATGGCTAAGGATTGATGGAGGATTTAGGATTTTATGTTATGTACAGCTGTAAAACCAGAAGCACAAATAAAAAATGAAAATAGATCCTGGGTGATTGATAATAAACTCATTTTAATAATTTACACATTTTTCCAGAATTCTGTAAATGCATAACTACAGAAATCATTCAAATAAAAACTGGTGTCGTATTTAGCTTGGACATTGGCTTGAATACCGCCATCAATTTCTTGATGTAGCAATTTCCAATCATTGTGTAAATGTTTTTCTGTTTCTGTCCTGTCGTCTGGTCTGTTCATGTCTGGTCAAAGGTGTGCTACCTGATTGTGTGCGCCTGTTTTATGTTAGTTTAGATGTTATGAAGTCTGACTGCGAAACCTAAACATTAATTTCTGTCCACCATGCGTTTCACTTGTTAACTTTTACGGTGATTACCAGACTGTCCACAATAAATATAAAGTTTATCTCATGCACTTTAAGAATATCAGGACATATCAAAACCTCCACAATTAAAAAAAACAAAATCGATCATGCAGAAACTTTGACATTTATTCGTCTGTCTCTCTCAAACAGTAGTGAAACCTGCTCAGTTAAACGCTTATTATTCCACAGTAAAAAGCGAAGATGTTCTGTATGTGTAGTGATAATTGGGCTGTATAAGGTCATCAAATGCTAAAGGCCATGCAATTTGGCTGAAAGCTAATTGACAGCGTGTTTATGATTGGGAAACAGATTCTCCAGCTTGTAGTCCCCATGAGGAACCTCATTTTTTCTGCATGGTTCTCAAAGAAGCAAACTAAAAAGGCCCATTCCAAATCCTTTTTGAAAAGAGCCTTTTTAGTTTACTTCTTTGAGAACCATGCAGATAAATGAGGTTCATCATGGGGACTGCAAGCTGGAGAATCTGTCATCAAAAAATGATTAGGACACAGATCTACTCACTAAACCTAGGGTTAGGGTTATTAACCATATTTGTTAGTATTAGTGCTACCACTGTTTAAATGAATGTTGCAAGTCTAGACACAGTATTTTTAAAGACCTGTCATGTTTCCTAGATTTTGTAATAATAACACTGTTTGGAAACATTTTTCGTTGTAGGATCTTTGACACTAACGTTTCTAACATAGAATATGTTCCTGGAATGTTACTATCAAAACCTAAAAATCACATTCTCTCTGTTAGCTGGAGAATGTAATAATCAGCATTCAGATGTAGTCAGAGTGAGGGTTTGGGAGTGTCCACAATCATAATTTTGTATATGTTTTATAATAATATGAGGATGCTCTATGTAATCGATTATGGTTCCATAGCAAGAGCTGATTCACAGGGATACACCATATACACAGATTCAACTATTTTTATTTAAAGTATCGAGATGTTTATTTGACTATGGATTTTTGTAACATAGAGAGAGAAAATAATGTTAACATTTTATACAAAAATGTGGAGAAGTATTTTTCTGTAACAGAATCTTGTTAAGAAACTTTGTTAGTGTGTGTCAGTTTGATATAGACCGGGAGGCAGGAGACAGGCAGATCTACCACCGCTACTGTCTGGAGCGAGCTGCAGTGCACTGCTCACACGTTTTCACCACCGTCTCCCAGATCACAGCGGTGGAGGCCGACCACATGCTTCACAGGAAACCCGGTGGGTCCCTCAGTACTATTATATTTTCTAATACTGAGACCAAGAAATGGAACTATATCAGAAATAGAACTTTAGTGACATTACTGAATGTTTACATGATCGAACAGCATACCTTAAGTTATTAAAACCATATAATACATTTAAGTGCAAACATTTCTACACCCTTGGGTTTCACAGAGTATGATGTCTGGTATAGTAAAAAACGTGTAATGTCTGTGCAGACTTCATTTTTTGTTGTTACTTTCTCTTTCTCACACATGAGTTACCACCATGAATTTGAATGAATTTTTCTATAACAGCATGCCACATGTTCCTTTTTTCCCAGAGCTATTCTTCAACAATTTTCATTTAATTTTAACAATGAGACATCATACTTTTTTTTTTTTTTTTTTTTTTTTTTTCCCCTTTTTTTTTTTATTTTTTTTTTGGAAAAAATTTGTTTTTTTCTCTTTTTTTTTTTTTTACCCATTTCTTGTTACATTTTATGTTGTGAAACATCTGGTTTCTGTACTCATTTATGTTTTATACAACAAAGCATAAAACTTTACTGTCCTGAAGATGTCTAACACTAAACACTCCACCATATCAGCGATTGCATGTTTATGTGGATAAGCACCTGTAAATGAGCTGTTACTGTTATAAGATGAATGAATTATTGAAAGCTTCTGGGTTGATGTGATTGTCAGGTTTGTTGTCTCTGCAGATGTGATTACACCAAATGGACTGAACATCAAAAAGTTTTCAGCCATGCATGAGTTTCAGAACCTGCATTCACTGAACAAACTGAAGATTCAGGAGTTTGTGAGAGGACACTTTTATGGGTAAGATCTTTTTGAACTTATAAAAATGATCTGCTACTACCGTTTAGGGATGTTTTGCTTTGACGTGTGCTTTGGTGAAGTCGGTTCCCATTAGCCGTGTAGTGTGTATAAACATTATATATACATGAGTTTTTTGTGTTCATTGAGAACATGGTTGTTGTTCAAATTAAATCCTCAAATAAAATTAATCCTCAAAAATACAACTTGCCTAATAATTCTGCACTCCCTGTATATATATATATATATAGTGTGTATATATAGTGTATAGTGTATAGTAAATAATATATATAGTGTATATAGTGTATATAGTGTGTATAAATATATATATATATATATAAATGATTTTTAATTAATGTCAATAAATATTTTTGACTTGTTTTGATGCTGTATAAAATGTTACACATCTGTTTAATATTTTATATAGATATTATCAAAAATGAATAAAAGAAAATTAAGGATTGAAATAGGGGGATTTTTAGAATTTAGCTGGTCCTGATATTAAAAAGATAAATCTGAAATGATCTATTCTCATATGCAGACATCTGGATTTCAATCTGGAGAAAGCGCTTTTCTTCTTCATCGCAGGCCGGTACGAGTTTTCCAACAAAGGAGCCGATATCTTCCTGGAGGCGTTGTCCAGATTAAATTACCTGCTTCGGGTACCTTGTGTTTTTTGTTTCAGTGTATGTTTATAAAGCTTTAGATAGCAGTCATGTGTTACTTAAAAATGGTTTATGAAAAGAAGAAGAATTATTTTATGTATGTTATGAATTTCTATTTTATGTCCACCTTGTGTGTCAGGTCCACAAGAGTGATGTAACGGTGGTGGTCTTCTTCATCATGCCAGCAAAGACTAATAACTTTAACGTGGAAAGTCTGAAAGGGCAAGCCGTGCGCAAGCAGCTGTGGTGCGTCATCACATGTGGCTCACGCGATCTGTATGACAAGGTGTCAGAATATCCGAGAGGACTCACGTCTCGTGCTTGCTTTTTCCAGTCTTGGATATTAAATAATCCTGGATTAATGTGCTGTGGGAATTTTGGATTAGAATACTCAAATAATATAAACATTGCTTTAACAGGAATAGACAAGACATGTTTTTTATCACTTATCAAATAGACTCATGTGTTGTCATTGTGTTAAAAAAGAATAAAGGGTGATGTGATGAAGCTTTATGTTGACATATTATACTTTCCTAATATACTGTAACATGTCCTGAATGGTTTTGTTCATCTTATACCATAGCAACAATTAAAATGTGTTATTTATTTAAGAACGACATGCGTTTTATCTATTTATAAACGCATTATATTATCTTGGTCAGGTTATTATTTAAGCTACAGGAGCTAAAATACTCAAACGTACTTCTGTAAACGAGAAACCCCAACTTGTAAACTACTCATCATGAACCTGTTGTAAAAACTTTAGACAGCTTTAGACTCCTTTCATGTATGTCACATAAAACATCTCCGTACCTAATCTGCATATCTTAAAAAAAAAGAGTAAAAATTTGCATAATACGAGCTTCATGTGAACTATACCACATTAAGAGGAAAGCATTAATATTCATATTTATATAAACCTGTGATTTGCTGGTAAATTATCACTTTCCTTTAACACTGTGGTATTATTTTCTGGCTTCTAACAATATAATGATCAAATCACACATATTTGAATTGAATTGTAATTCTGATATAATGAAATTCCAATGAGATAAATTTTGGAAGATGATTTAAGATACATTTTTTCTGAGGTGTCACTAATGTCTTGTCTCCTACAGGGACACCGCACAGACAGTGAAGGAGAAGTTCGGCAAGCGTTTGTATGAGGCCTTGTTAAGGTAAGCTGTTAGTGAAAGACCTGAAAGTAAAAGACTCGACTGATCCTGTGGTTATGCTGCAATTGTGTTTTAACTATTTTTTATTTGCAAATCTGTAAGGTAAAAGCAACTTACACACAGGTAAAGTGTAAACACACAATCATAATCAGTGAATGCTTCAATAACAAATATGATATCTATCCCATCTTACTTTCGAATTTCATAGAATTAAAGGATTTTTGAGGTTTTTCAAGTGCCTCATGCTTGAAACATTAACATTAACATCATAATTCATAATTCATAATTTAAAAACATACACCCCTGAAAATGATTTGGAACATCCCATGATAACCGTATGTGTTTAGCATGATGTTGCATCATCCAGTTTTCATCCAAAAAGCCTATCGGTGCATCTCAATCAGCTCTTGATGTCAGTAGTCAGGATGTCAATCAGAAAGTTGGCCATTTTATGGGTTGTCTCAAATCCAGAAATCCTTTCAATGAGCTGAAATATTTACTCCTTAAAACATCCCACAATGCATTGCAAAAATCATGCTTCATTGATGTTCACTGTTTTTCCTGAATAGTCATATTTTTTTAAAAAAGCTAAATGCCAGACTCACAAGCTGCTCGCTCTTTTCTATATTTTGTTTTATGATATATATGATTTATGAGTCTAACATCCTTTAAATGTTCTAATTGAAGAAACCTCTAGTGAGCCGACGCTAATGCTTGAAGTGCAATGAAAGAAGTTTTGTGGGATAACGCAAACAAATTTACGATGTATACATTTGAAATATAAGTTTTGGAAATATTTTGAAATATAAGTTTTTTTCCAGTGACCAAAGAGGAAATCAGATGATTCATTTTGCCTGAAATTAAAAAATGCCATTGGTGATGTTTTACAACTAAAATAATCTGAAAATGAAATTATTAATTAAATATAAAAAATATTATATTCTTTTGCAATGTCTAGGTTTTTTTTTGTATATACTTATTCACTGTTCTTCTTCTTCTTCTTCTTCTTCTTCTTCTTCTTCTTCTTCTTCTTCTTCTTCTTCTTCTTCTTCCTTTGGCTGCTCCCATTAGGGGGCGCCACAGCGGATCATCCGTCTCCATACCCCTCTGTCCTCTACATCTGCCTCTTTCAACCCAACTACCTGCATGTCTTCCCTCACCACATCCATAAACCTCCTCCTTAACCTCTTTTCCTCCTTCCTGGTGGCTCCATTCTCAGCATTCTTCTACCAATATAACTCATGTCCCTCCTCTGCACATGTCCAAACCATCTCAATCTCGCCTCCCTCACCTTGTCACCAAAACGTATATATACTAATTTACTGCTAACCCTGATAAACATTCAACAGCAAAATGGAACAGAAAAATAAAAAAAATATGAAGTTTGTTTGGAAAAAAAAACCGAATAGTGAATGGTGACTTTCTGACCTCGTGGTTTACCGTGTTGACGTTGCACACATGTGTTAACTCAAGGGTGATGATGCGTTAATTGTGAAGATATTTACAGTGGCAAAGTGTGATGTCACTGGGTCAGTCCCTCACATCCCGAGGCTATGTGACCTCCCTGGAGTGTGTGTGTGTTAATCACAGAGTCTGTGTGTTTTTCAGAGGTGAGATCCCAGACATGAGCAAGATCTTAGACAAAGACGACTTCACGATCATGAAAAGGGCCATTTACGCAACGCAGGTCAGACCCAACTTACTCCATCCTACTTTAATAACTTAATATTTCAATGATTAGCCCACTGAAATTCTTCTTGCAAATAACACACAGGTTTTAAATTTATTACAGATCTATCTATCTATCTATATATCTATCTATCTATCTATCTATCTATCTATCTATCTATCTATCTATCTATCTATCTATCTTTCTATCTATCTATCTTAGTGTTTGCATTTGTGTCTGTCTCTTTCTCTGTTAATTTGAAACCGACTTTACACTAGATGATACTGTAACTATAAATGGATAAAAAAGAGCACCACATAACATTGATTCTTTTTCCTACTATGTCCTAGAGATGCAGAGCATGGAGTTCTCTCTCTCTCTCTCTCTCTCTTTCTCTCTCTCTCTCTCTCTCTCTCTCTCTCTCTCTCTCTCTCTCTCTCTCTCTCTCTCTCTCTCTTTCTCTCCCTCCATTCAGTGTAGTCTGTGGTGTTTTTGTGAATGAGCTGAGGTCAGGTCCGGGGCACGCTGACAGATGATTTGTGTCATCTATCTGAGTGTGACGGAATTCCCTTCACCATCCTCACACAGCGTCCTTCCTCGAGGCCGTGATTTATTTAAGCCGAGTTCACTCTTGAATCCTAGTCAATAGATCGACTTTGCTTTATACGGCTTTTACTTAATAGCAAGACTGGCGCATAAAGGGCTCATAAAGCACCTCTCAGGTCAGATTTATTTTTACATCAATATTTCATGGTGTTTAAGACGGAGGTTTATTGCTGGGCGCATGAGTAGGCGGAGGTAATAAATGGACATTTCTTCTGCTCTGTCCAAGTGTCGATAATTCACCCTAGAAAATGCTAACGTAGGGTATTTCAGGCAAGAAAAGTGGAGAAGTTGCGCAACCGTAATAGCAACTCGTCTACGTTTACGTGTATCAGTCTAATCCAATTTATTTTACATTAGTCTCGTAGGCCTTGTGTCTCTCATCTCATCTGGCTCACGGATCAGCGCATTATCGATTACCGATTTCTTTCTCCTCGTGTTTTTCATTCACACACTTGCAGAGACACACTCTCCCTCCTGTGACCACTCACAACGTGCTGGATGACTCGACCGACCCGATCCTGAGCAACATCCGCCGCATCGGCCTCTTCAACAGCCGCACCGACAGAGTCAAGGTCGATTGCGTGTTTTAATCACGGCATGTTTATTGTACAAATTCAAATTAAGACAAAAACCTGCTCCTGTTTAACGTGCAGCAAAGTGATTCAAAATACAGATTAAATCTAGTGAACTTCAATTGAATTGATTGAAATCTTTAGCCTTTACAATGTTCTTCGTAATGACTCTGATTAATTTTTTTGTGAGTCAGATTGTTTTCCATCCCGAGTTCCTGTCCTCCACCAGCCCGCTGCTGCCCATGGACTACGCTGAGTTCGTACGTGGGTGCCATCTGGGAGTGTTTCCCTCTTATTATGAACCCTGGGGATACACACCAGGTTACACAAAATTAATTTGTTTTGCACATACACACACACACACACACACACACACACACACACACACACACACACACACACACACACACACACACACACAGTCAATGAGTAACCAAGATCAAATTAATAATTACATTTTCTTTAACTTTTACAATACTGTGCCTTTTTTCTTGCGTGTTTACAAATATACACAGTTTTGAATCCTTAAAGAACATTTTGGTTGGATAAAAATAATTTTGGAAAAGTATTCAGATAAATATGGAAGTAACTACAGCCTCGAAGTAGACAGATACATATGATTTTCTGTGGTATAAAACTATGAGACTGTCTGTATCTATATCTGTGTTTGGTTTTCAATATGGCCTAAATCATAAGTGTTTTTATTATTATTAATAGAATAGAATACAGTATAGCCTTTATTTGTCACATATACATTACAGCACAGTGAAATTTGTTCTTCGCATATCTCAGCTTGTTTGGAAGCCAGGGTCAGAGAGCAGGGTCAGCCATTAAACAGCACCTCTGGAGAACAGAGGGTTAAGGGCCTTGCTCAAGGGCCCAAGAGGAACCTATGACTATGACCCCAGAACCATTGAAAAAACTCATCATATGTAGAATTATTATAGCTAAACATCCTGTTTCTAAAAACTGACATATTAGGGAGTCCAACATTTGCACACAGCACAACTACCCATTTACCACAAGTTCTATTTAAACACTACGTAATGACCAATGTTACGCAGTGTTTTATAAGGTAGCTGAGTGGACCGGGACAAAGTGGACATTCTGAACATTCAGATAAAGAATCAAATTACTTTTATTAATGATTTAAAAGTAATTGTTGTTCTATTTTTTGGTGGACATGCAATATTTGTCTATTTCAGACTATCAAGATGAAAGAGTGAAAATGGTCATTTACATGAAGCGATGTCATTGCACTAACCAGATTCTAATAAGATTTCATAACATCAGTTGCAAAGGGCAATGTTTTGTATTAACACGTCGTTTATACATTTATTGCTTTTTCCACATTTGTTTTTTTAGGGTTTTTTTCTGAGGTGATTGAGAAATAATAGTAATAATAATAATGATAATAATAATAATTGCTCGTAAAAAGTATAAAATAATGTTTAAATAAATGTAAAAAATGTATGTCTATTTTTTTTTTTTTTTTTTTTTTTTTTATGATACAGATATTATTTAGTTGGGTACTTATTTATTAAAAGCTAGGCAAAAAAAATCCAGAAAAAAACCCCCACAATAATTAAAATAATAACATTTGTGTCAGGCGAGTGCACGGTGATGGGCATCCCGAGTGTGACGACTAACCTCTCTGGGTTCGGCTGTTTCATGGAGGAACACATATCTGACCCGACTGCTTACGGTCAGTTAACCTAACACATGAACTGATATTTATTGGACAATATATAAAGAGCAAAATTTGTCACGATGTGCTGTCAAAATGAAAATAATCAATGATGGTGTGCTGATGATGGCAGCAATAAAGCAGAACCATTGTTACCACCCCAAAGTTGATTACTTTCCAATACCAGCATGACCTAAAAGTGTTATTCATCTCAAGTCACAGCAATTTGACATTTTTTAAATGATTAAAGAATGATACATCATACGTTTTTTAATCCATTTATAGTTACATTTAATGTTGTGAAACATCCACAAACCAGGCAGATTTTTTCTACAGTTCTTACTGTTATCACTTATGTTAAAGCAGCTGTAAAACGATTTTCCTTCGACAACTTCTTTTTCATCCGTCATTATTGTTAATGAGGTACCAAAGAGCATGAATTTCTTTATGCTGAAGATTTAGAGTAAAATGCAGTGTCTCTTCCACAAACAGGGATTTATATCGTGGACCGGCGTTTCCGCTCAGCAGACGAGTCGTGTAATCAGCTCACTCAGTTTATGTTCACATTCTGCCAGCAGTCACGAAGGCAGCGTATCATTCAGCGCAACCGAACCGAGCGCTTGTCTGACCTGTTGGACTGGAGATACCTTGGCCGGGTGAGATATGTGTTTGTGGTAACATTTTGAGGAAGAACCACATATGACTGGAATTTAGGTATAATTTGATTAATTATATAAAAAATGCGCATAGCAATCTTCTAGTCAGGTGTCCACAAACCATCCTCTGAAAAATGTGTGTAGATACAGTATTTATGTACATGTATGTATATGAGTGTAGTGATGTAGATTTTAACTGCAGGTATGTTTCACAGTAGGCCAAGATTTCATGATTATATTTGTGTTTTGTATTTAGATTATTTTAGGGTCATGGATTTGAGGTTTCTACTACATTAATCTTCTGTATCTTATTAATTAAGTTAAATGATCTGTTTGTCTCTTGTTTTAGTTCTACATGCATGCCAGACACCTGGCCCTCAGCAGAGCTTTTCCAGAGCAATATAAAATAGATACACTCACACCTCCACAAGTAAGCTCCCCAGCCACATCTACATCCACATCCATTTCTCATCAGTGCTTAATCTTGCCTCTGTTTCTATTTAAATATCATTGAATTGCATTGTTTCTAAAATCAGTCACACACGTTTCTCTTTGAAAGTTTTTTTCACCTCAGCCCTGACTAAACTATCCATTCTTAATTATCGAATGTTCCTGTAGATAAGTTTAGTTTGTGGAAATTCAGAAAAAGATCTGCTTGTCTAGCTCATTGCAGAACCCACCCAAGTTCTCCCCAGTACTCTTTTTTCTTTTCCAAGATCATTCTTCATGTCAGAAATAAACATGTGCGTTAGAAGATTTTCCTGTTGATGAATGGCACTACAGATGTTATCTAAAAAGATTCGCATTTTATTGGCAACAGCAAAAATGGTTAAAGAAATATAGACAAAAAAGTTCCTTTTAGAACCAACCATGTCTATTCTATGTTGTTGTTTTTTTGCTATGGAAAGCTGTAATCCAATCATTTTCCCCAAGTCAAATATGTGTAGCATAATCTCTTATAGAAATGGTTTCCCAGGGGCTCCAATCTTCCAAAAAGGTTAAACATCTCCTGACTGAGTTCATACATGTGTCATTTATGTAGACATTTATAAAAGAGTTTTACATAGGGCATTATATAGTTCCTCAAACGTAGAAGCTTAAAACAAAACTTTTAACTGTTGTTTCTGTATTTTCTTCAGCAGTGGTAGATGAAGTAAAAATAAGAATCTCCTAGTTAAGTGTTGTTCCAGTTATACTCCTCCTCCTCCGTTGAATGTTTTACTCAGGAGTTATCTGTGAGGGTTCAATGATCTTTAAAGAAATGAGGAAGAGAATGTTTATTCAAATGTAGCAAAGTAAAAAGTACAATCTTTTTTTTTTTTATGAAAATGCTTTGATAGAGTACAGATACAGCAAAGAATGTCCCTAAGTAAAAATACTTTCTCCGAGAAAACTTATTGCCATTAGAGCATGTTTCACTTAGACACTAGTTAAAAATGTATAATAACTAGAATACATTATTATGAAAGAAAAACCATTGTGAGATACTTGAGTTGTTTACTGAAAACCTCTACAAAGAAGTAAAGATTTCAAAAACTGTATATAAAACATACATATATTAACTGAATGGATAAAAATTATATGTAAATGAATGGTTGGTTGTTAAGCTCTTTATTCACTCTTTTTTCTATGCTTTATTGGCTGCTAAAGGTCCCGCAGTGATTGAGTATTTTAAGGTGCAATAGTACTTGTATAGATAGAGTATGTTGTGCATGGTAAAAAAAAATTTTTTAAGGCAAAGCATTAGCAAAAGTGGTTTATGTTGCAGTATTTAGCTGCTTGTGTGACATTAGGTTTATATGGATTTTATAAATAGCCTGATTTGAACATGTGAAATCATAAGCTTATCTTGTGATGATAAAGATTTCCGTATATTCAGAATCAGTGAAAGTTTTGTAAATAAATATCATTACAGAATCAAGGATTTCGCTACCCTCGACCCCCCTCAGTCCCACCCTCTCCCTCGGTTTCCCTCCACTCCACCCCACATCACAGTGACGCTGAAGATGAGGATGAAGATGAGGACGAGCCCTACGATGAAGAACAGGAGGCAGAGAGGGACAGAGCAAACATCAAGTCACCCTTTACTCTTGGAGCCATGCCAAAGGGTAAGAAGAAGCAACCAGGAGAGTATGGAAATTAGAGATGCCACACCTCTATTACTTGATACCACTTGCCTCGCCTACTCATTTATCTCAACCTCATTGAGAGACATTTTGGTTCATTTGAAGTATGAATGATGTCGTATTTCTGATTATGGGCGGATTGGGGAAAATAAAGCTCACTGTAAATTTTCCATTGGGATGAATAAAGAATCTATCTATCTATCTATCTATCTATCTATCTATCTATCTATCTATCTATCTATCTATCTATCTAACAAAATAAGTTCAAAAGTTTGTGCCCCCATATATTATAAACGTTAAAACTGATGTAATTGTAGTTCATGTTGCTTTCATAAGTAAAAAAATTAACAAAAAAGCTCAGAAAACATTCAAAATCACACTTAGATGAAATCTTTTTTCATAAGTGATCATTTTTTATCCGTTTTGATGCAGAATTATTTAATAAACAGCAAGTTTGTTATGGATTTTCAGCAGCTTGCCTTACACATGATGGAGCATAACAGATATTGTTGGGGCAAATCAGGTTTATTAAACACCACAAACACACAGGAAGTTCAAAATCTGTGTATTTTTACATTTATAATCATTAAATAAGAATGAGTTTACATGAAACAGGAGCTAATACAGAAAGAACAGAAATAAATAAAACTGTACAGTTCAGTTATTTTATACTGTCTCAGAAGTAGTCTCTTTTCCAAACTGGTGCATCTTGCAAAAATAATCCATTATCCATCCCTAAAATGAAAAAAAGTCATCACACATTTGTTTCATGGCAAACTTATACGTAAGTTATATTTGTGAATAACTTATATACCTTCATCTTTGGCTTGCTGGAGGAAGTTGAGGAGCACTGTGGCTGCCTTGGAGACGCTCAGATTCTCTGTGTTTTCATTCTGTGTTTCTGGGAAGAGAAAAAAAAACAATAAAAATTAAAATAATAATAGGATTTATAGAATGAGATCTTCAGAAAAAGTTATTCTGACCTAAGTGGAGGGTGTCAAAGACGTCACCCTCGTTTCTGTCCACTGAAACGAAACGTCGTCCTTCTGCAGAAAACAAGACGTTCAACAAGATTTTAAAGTAAAACAAATGTAACTCTGATAATGAATTTGAGGAAACCTGTCAGATGATGTACGTACGTGTGCCTTTGAGGTACAGCATAGCCTGAGGGGTCCAGTTACGCCGCTGAAATCTGGCCTTAAGTTCAATACATATTACATGTAAGGAATATATGTACATTTACATATGAAAGGAAATATCTTCTTAATGCAAGTGGTAAAAATGGTAATATTAATGTGTGTGTGTGTGTGTATGTGTGTGTGTGTGTGTGTGTGTGTCACCTTTGGAGCACTGTACGCCTGAGAGACAAGCGAGGACAGCAAGAGGAACAGCAGTGCATAAGCTGCAAACATTTTCACACTCTGACACACACACACACACACACACACACACACACACACACACACACACACACACACACAGGTTATTATTATATATTTTTTCTTTATAAATTATGCTCATCACTACATTTTTTATTTACCGAAATGGAATAAAAAACAATAAGCTGATCTTCAAAGGGATAAACAAAAAGACAATGCCAAAGTGTATTTGTTTTTAGGAACAAACGCCTGCTAATAAATAGGACTACAAATAATATAAAACTACAAATAATAATTCGATGGTTAGATGATTGACAGGTAATTATAAGGTGTGGAATTTTTTGTATCAAAAGCAAATCAGGATTCTGTCTGTAATCATGATTAAAAAGACAAAAGATAATAACAAGTAGTAAAATAATGACTAAATAAAGAATATTCATTTAACAATAATATGAAGAATATAGTTTATTAATAAGACAAATAAAAGTTGTAACATCTTAAATAACAAAAAAAAATGAAAGAAACAAATTGTTATTGATTTACTATTATTATTTTTAATAATAATAATTATAATAACAAGTAGTAGTAGTAGTATAAGACAGTAATCATATGCAAAAATTAAATACAATTTTAATAAATGAAATACTACAAATTTGATACATTTAAAGTTGTAAAAAGAAAAAAATAAACATGCGCAAGAGGCTCATTATATTAAACAAATCAATTCATTACACAAGTTTTACTATTTTAAAACAATTAAGTAGTATAAACACTGCTACTACTACTACTATTATTATTATTATTATTATTAAGAAGACTTAATTAATGCATAAGTTTGAATTTAAATTACTGGTGTTTCTCTCTCTCTCTCTCTCACACTCACACACACACACACACACACACACACACACACACACACACACACACACACACAGGTAAGTCTCTTACCTTCATATCTCTGCTGTGAGCTCCTCAGCCTGTGGAGCTTAATACAGACCTGAGAGAGAGTGTAAGTGAGAAAGAGTGAGAGAGAGAAAGAAGTGTGGATAAAGTCCCTCCTAAACAATCACTCCTATTTATATTATGAGGGTGGAGGAATTCTCTATCTCTCTCTCCCTCTCTCTCTCTTACTCACACACACACACACACACACACACACACACACACACACACACACACACACACAAACACACTCAGTACTGTGGTTAATGAGCAGTGTCTATGGTGATAGGTCAAGAAACATTGATTAGTACAGTTGATGGGTTTGTACACCTTACAACAAAATAATAATTATGATAATAATATAATAAATAGGTGGGACATTTTTTTTATTGTTAAGTTAAATTCTAAAAACATTGACATTTTTTAAATAAGTACAATTTCTTAACTCTTTACAATATTAAGTACCATAAATTACATATTTCTTAATCTGTTTATAAATATATTGTAATAATGTAATAAGCTATATATATATATATATACACAAAAGATAGCATTTATATGTTTTGTTTTTATAACATTTTTATGATGTTTCTAAGTGTAATTCCTTAATTTCCTTAATAACATATTAGAACACAGTGCATTCAGTTAACAATTTATACACGCATTATAAAAGATACATTATGAACTCTAATGACTTTTATTATACAAACAATTTTGATTTGAATAATGCCTTATTACAGCATGATAAAATGTGTAACAGGTAGAAATTATATATATATGTGTATCATGAATTTATATTATATACATGCAGAAATCAGAAATATTTATTATAACAATATAAGGTAATAATACAATGCATTATTACATAACAAAATAAAGGAAAATAATAAAGAAATATGAATTTACACAGTTTTAAAAAAAAGGTTCCCATTTGCTATTATAATAATTTTTCAATATGACACATTTATTCATACACCTGAGCAAATACAATGCATTATTACATAACAAAATAAAGGAAAATAATAAAGAAATATGAATTTACACAGTTTTAAAAAAAAGTTCCCATTTGATATTATAATAATTTTTCAATATGACACATTTATTCATACACCTGAGCAGTTAAAGGTTAAGGGCCTCACAGTGGCAGCTTGGTGGTCCTGGGATTTGATCTCATGACCTTCTAATCAGAATTTCAACACCTTTTCCATTGAGCTACCACTTCATGTACAGACGTAGGTTTAGAATGCCTGGATGCAGTCGGTGTTTCAAATTATCCCAAAGGTGTTCAATAGCAGGCCACTCAAGCGCTTCCATTACAAACCATGTACACTATATCTTTATGAAAAGTATTTAATATGTTAAGAAGGTATTAATATTCCAAAGCAGACACTTTTACAAATACCAGATGAATTACCGAGAGGCCTGTGGAAATATGAATGTGTTTACAGGGTGATCAGTGAAGCATCTTTTTCTCTCTCTCTCTCGCACATTTTATGAATGGCCATCTGATGAAAGGGCTTCCCCACTCACCCAGGATTGATGATGGTCTCCACTGGAAACACTATTGACCGTCTATCTGACCTGAGGTTATTAACGACGCTATGCCACTTCCACTTGCCTTTTTTTTTTTTTTTTTTTCACTTCATTTCAATTAGTGGTTTTTTTTTTTTTTTTTTTTTTTTAGCAGAGATCAATCATAATAATAATAACTGTGCTGTGGCTCACTTCATCATTCTCCCTTTTACACATAGATTTTATTACAAGCCTGGAATTATGGACTATATGGATGTTCTATAATTGGAAAAGTAGTAATGTAGTGATGTACCTCCATGTTCCAGTTTAACTCTGGGTGCCTTTTTTTCTTTTTCAATATTTGAATGAATTGAGTGCTTTGGCCAATCCCTACATCCAAAAAACCATCCCTTCTGTGAAGCATGGTGGTGGAAGCATCATGTTTAAAAAATGTTGTGGGTCTGGTTATCCATGTTTGCGTCTCTGACTAATCTTAGATTTTGGCCCAGTTCGTGAATGTTGGTGCCTACATGACACAAAGCCATCTTGTATCATATTCTGTCAATGTTTTGTAATAATATTCGTAATATCGCTCCGATATGTGACCTTTTTATTACAAGAAAGCATAAGATTATGTAAAATAAAAAAAATATATATATATATAAAAAAAAAGCAGCCTGACTTTACTCTATATAAAACATTTTTTTTCCTGATTTGTACTTGTATTTGTACCAATATGTGTTTATGACAATCACATTTTAAGGTCTACCCTAAAAGACTTTTCTCATGTTTAGACACTTCTTTAGCTTCTTCCTAATAAATAATGACAGATTTCCTTCAGGTTTTGTTAAAGAGCAGTTTGTAAAATGGTAAATCAAATTTTGTCAAGTTTATTAAAATAAAACTGTAATTCATTCCAAATAATGCAATAAAAAAAACAGTATATTCAAAATTATTGGCACCCTCAAAAAAATTATCTTTAGCCTTAAAACACAACATACAGTAATTCAAATCTTTCAATTAATCAACAAAATATATCAATACCAGTATTAAGTATATATTAATTATATGTATTAATATTTATAAAATCTATATATTAAGTATTATAATTACAAATCCTTGATCTTAAAAATCTTAAGATAAATGGGGAAAAAATATAAAATTAAACTTTTTAAATAAATGAATTAATTAAATACATTTTGCTCTCATTTTACTAACACAGTTGTGGTATAAATATTCATTAACAATCAAATTAGGTAATTAATTGATTTGTTAATTATAATTAGTCTTTGAATGACTCAAGAGACAAACATCAGCTTGGTGGGTTTTGTAAAACTGTATTTACAAAGTTCAAAGCCAGTATGACAACAGTATCTCAATACTTTAATAAAAAAAATTGCATTGTTTAAAAAATAAAGTACTGATTGGGAACCGTTCACGTAAGAGACGTTAGTGTTGGCTAAAGCAACCTGAAGCAAAGTGCAGTCATTGTAACAGGGCTGTTTTACATCGTCCTGCACAGTTCCCTCCATGGACATGAAGAAGGACAGGGAGAATTTTTCTTTTTTTGTCTTCTTTCTCTTTTTTTTTTTGGATACAGCAAAAACAGACCTTATAATATGTATATAAATAACTCCACATGCCGGTCTGTTTCAGTTCCCACACACAAGGATTGGCTTTCTATAGATAAAAAATATAAGTCTCTCTCTCTCTCTCTCTCTCATTTTCACACACACACACATACACACATACACACATACATGTGTACAAAGGGTAAAGAAAATCAGCATGGCTTTTAGATCTCAAATCAGTTTGTTAAAGGAAATCCGTCATAAATAAGGAGAAGGAAAGACACAGTGTCTGTTATACCATGCTGTTGCTCTCGCCCGCTTTCTCCACAAACTGTGAAAGAGAAAAAAAATAATTATCTAAAGATAAAAAACCTGCAATCACAAAGTTTAGAGAAAAGATTTGACAACAATGAGAAGATCTGAAACGATTGAATGAAGAGCTTTTGATGAAAAATACAACAAAAAAAAAAAAAAAACATATACTGTATAAAGGTTTCAGGTATCTATCATGGCCGTGTGCTGTTCCAAGAAAATTCTCAGCAAGACTGGTGCTGAAGTAACTCTGCGTTACCGTTACCATTTATACATTAACACTGAAGTAACTCTGCGTTACTGTTGCCACTTATACAGTAGGTGATTAGTTCCTTGTCACAGGATATGCTTTTATTCCTCTTATACCACAGCAATCTGGTGTAACATTTTCCATTCAATTTCCATTTTTATCCATTTAAGGCTACACCATGTCAAACTGCTTCTGATGGTAAATCGACTTCTCGATTTAAGTTCAGAAAATATCACTATCCCCATGAATGAATATACAACCCTGTGATTTCTGTCTGGCCAATCGGAATACAGAACTGAATGGTGATGTGGTATAAAGGTACATCATGATCATGTGACCTCAGAGGAAGTGATTTAATGATCTCAGACAGGGGGTGAGTTCGTGCATACATGCAGCAGTGACTGACCCAGACTGCTGACTGTCCACTCAGAGTTACGAAGGCTTTAAGAAAACAACAAAGACAAATTCACACACACACACACACACACACACACACACACACACACACACACACGATTCTTCATTGCGAGTAAAGAATCATCATGCACATCACATCTCAATTGCATCTGAGATTTATTAAGCGGGATTAATGTTGCATTGGATTTAAGTTGGAAGTATTGGATTTAGACGGACATTATTATTACATCATAATTCAGTCCGTCCAAGTCCAAGACTTCCAACTTAAATCCAGTGCAACATTAATGTCGTGGATTTTATTTCTTCTGTTTTGAGGTCAGGAAGAGTTTTAATGCAATGCAGCATTCATGTTGAATAATAGACTAAAGCCATTTTAATGCAATAATATATGATCATCTCATATTTAAAGACATTGTTTAAGGTTCTGATTTGCATAATAAACCAATTAACCAGCATTACTCATTTTTTGGATTTTAGAATTAAGTAATTAAGCAAAGCATTCTAGGCAGCCACGTGACTAGATATGACAGGAATTGTATATTGGTTAATAATTTAGTAAAATTAGAGCCTAATTAACATAAGAATCCGTAATCTTATATAAATAATAGAAAGGAAAGAAATAGAAAGAAATATGTGACAATTAGAAATGAGTTTTACTGGATGGTACCTGTAGCTCTGGTCAGTGTAGAGCACGACACAGCGAATAGAGGACCAGAGCAGAGCACAGCACACTTACCCCATTAATGAAGGGCAGGTTCAACAACGAGCCGAGGATGGGTATCCTCCTGATGAACCCGATAACCACCGGGAAAAAACCCCTTCACACACAGTGTGACACAGAGAGAGAGAGAGAAAGAGAGAGAGAGAGAGAGAGAGAGAGAGAGAGAGAGAGAGATTTTTTCAATCGTTTGACATATAGTGTCTTTATACTGTCATTAATTTGTTTAATACAATATTTTTTCTTTATTTATTCACAATATCATTCCTTCTCATTTTGAGAGAGAGAGAGAAAGAGAGAGAAAGGAAAAGCAGGAGAGAGAGCTAAATTAGGGTAAGAGCAGAATTAATCTGAACCTTTCTGAGCGGGAGTTACAATGCAGAGTCTATAAGGTGACAAAAAAAACGGTTAATATCAATTACCTGAACAGAAGGAAAAAGCCATAAAACTCGAGCACCACTCCAATAATAGGCCATCCAATCAGGACGATGAACACACCCCCGAGAAAGAAGCTGGTGGCCTTCATCTTGTGTTTCTGGAAGAAGAACCTGAAAGTCCTTTCCAGACCAATGACAAATGCGAGGCCCACCACAAACAGGATCTGGGAAGAGAAGAGAGAGAAAAACCGTCTGTATGGAGAGTTGGGAAGTTGAAGGAGCTTTTTGAACATTTTCAGGAAAAGTTTATTACAAGTGCAGACTCAGGACTATAGCATATGTATGTATTTATTGGGCCTTAAAATGTTTAAACTTGATCGTACATTTTTATCTGTACTAAATGCACCTTGGATTAACATTTTGAATGCTTTCATCAACATGGGCATGAACAAATATGGATACTTTATGCAAATGTATGTTTATATATAGTGAATCCAAACTCAACATAGAGCATGAAGATAAAATATTCTTGTGAATGTTTTAAAGTCATATTGGTGTTTCAAAATACGTAAATTATCAAGACCACAAACTGAACTTTTGCTATGTTTCCACACAGACAACTGTAATTGTCGGATGTGTAAATTATTATTATTATTTTTTTTTTAAACATCGTGAAACAATGCGTGTTGCATTGAAGGTTTTAATTTTAATTTTATTATCTTTTATATTTATTAATTTTAAATAAAATGGTCAAACAGATTTAACAGCCCTAACGTAAAAAATAAAAATTATATATACACACATTCCAGCTCATTGTAGTTTGTAGTTTCGGCAAAGAAATGAGTGTCATTCTGTTAAAGGAAAATAATCAACAAAAAGCTGGAAAATTTTTGAACTAAATTAAAAGTTACAAATGTTAGCTATTACACACACACACACACACACACACACACACACACACACACACACACACACAGCTCTTGTTAGTCAGATCTTTTGCTCAACTCAATGAACTTTTATATAACCCTTTTTAGTAAATCTAAACTCATTCGACTCCCAAATGTCTCTTGTGAATAAATCAGATCACCTTATTAAACTCTCGAATGGTTCTTTTGTAGTCAGATCTCAATCCTCATCTTTCAAGTGAGTCAGGTCTGTTGCCTGACTCATTCAACTCCTAAATGACTGTGTAATAAGTCTGATACATTGTTTGACTCTCAAATGGAAAACTTGTTCTACATCAAATTGACAAGATCTGTCACATGATTAAAGTAAATATCATTACTACTGGACAACACGATCTCACTGCGATTAAAGCACACATTTATACATACAACAGTAGAAATTGGAATCCAACCATGTTGGTGAGCAATACATATGCAGGTACTTCATTGGTTACATTTAGGCTATTTATTCATTCATTTATGTACGACTCAAAAGAACTTTTGAGCAACTTTCACCTTCTGCTTAAGACTCAATGATTTGTTTTGCAACACTTTTTATATTTAGCAAAATACTTTCTTTGTCGGTCTACATCAACCTCTGTCTAAACTGAAATTGGAACTTAACCTGGTTAACAAAAGCAATATATATATATATTTTTATTTATTTTACTTTAGCTAGAGACTCCTTTCATTAATGTTAATTTTCACCTTACAGAAAACTTGATCGAAACCTTCAATATCAGGTTTTGACAAATCAGAATCCAGAACTAAGCAGCATCATGCTGTGAACCAGATATGGCCATCTTGACAGTCCTAACCGTTCTGACTCGACTCGAGTTTTCACGTATCCACAGCGCATCAACAGACACACCCTGAGACACTTACGTTTCCGATAGCGAGGAGTGCTTTGTCGAAAAACAGGATCATTCCGAAGAATAGGAAGAACACTCCGAAGCCTGTTAGTCCCATCCCGATTTCTGTGGTGTGAATAAAGTGATGAAATTAGTAACAGAATCCGTGTTCTTAAAGGAAAACTTCACTTTGTATTGTAAGCTTTACAGTGTTGGAAGAAATCCATCGCAACATAAATCTGAAATTAAATTCGGAAATTAAATTCTGTTTTCTGGAATCCTTTGTCATCAATTTTCATCAAAATGATGTTTTCACTTCACAAACATTACCCACAATGCCATTCAACAGTCAAAAATTAGGATTCTGGTTTAAATCATTTTCTAATTCTGATAAGAGGGAGATTTTGCACATCGGCCCAAAAAAACAGTACACAGAAGCTCCAGCATTTCAACCTGCATTTAGAAGGATGTTCTGTAACTACTAGTTCAACAGTAAACGACCTGGAAGTTATTGTAGCAACTTGTCTTTTAAAAATCATATCACCCATATTACAAAAGCAGCCTTCTTCCACCTTAGGAATAATGCTAGGCGAAGAAACATCTGTCTATATCTAATGCAGAGAAGCTTGTCCACGCATTCATGACCTCCAGACTGGACGATTGTAATGCATTACTAGGTTGTTGTCCTGCATCATTATTAAACAAGCTACAGTCCAGAATGCAGCAGCCAGAGTTCTCACAAGGTCGAGGAAATAAGACCATATTACCCCAATCTTATCGTCCCTACACTGGCTTCCTGTTAAGTTTTGAATCAACTACAAACTACTGCTTCTTACTTACAAAACACTAAATGGTTCTCCTCCCATGTATCTCTCCAGTCTTCTAACACGCTACAATCCATCATGCTCCTTGAGATCTCAAAACCCAGGACTTCTAGTAGTTCCTAGAATAGCAAAGTCAACGAAAGGTGGTAGAACATTCTCACATTTAGCTCCTAAACTTTGGGTTAGTCTTCCTGACAGTGTTCAGGGCTCAGACACACTCTCCCAGTTTAAGTGCAGATTAAAAACGTATCATATTAGCAAAGCCTACACATAACACACATCACATATCATAACCTTGTGCTCCAGAACATCTGATCACATCACATTATCAACTTGTGCTGTTAATATCATGAACAGCATCTACGCTAATTTCTCTCCACTGCTTATCTTTCTTTACTCATCCCAAGGCTTCCTGAAGTTGCTTCAGCTCCAGTTGTTTTCCACCTCATCAACATCCCGAACCATCTAGAGACAAACCAGTTGGATCCCACTTCATGTGGAGTTTGGACACTGAACCTCCATGAGTGTTTAAAGGCTCTGGCATGGAGAAGCCGGTGTTGGATCTGTGATGATCGCAAATGTTTATAAGTTGCTCAGTAGCTCCTAGTTTTAAAACCACAAAAGACTGTAAAAGACTGTAGAAAGAACATTACTTATAATCACTTACATTCCAGTGCTCATGTTAGTTCTCACTCTCCAGTGTTCTGTATTGTTTAAAGACTATAATCACATTCTTGATGTCACTCAAATGAGTTTTGAGTCTGGTTCCTCAACGTTTCTTCCTCATAACATCTAAGGGAGTTTTTCCTTGCCACAGTCACCATGGCTGCTCATCAGGGATAAATACACACCATTCACCTTAACTCTTAAAATTCTGTAAAGCTGCTGTGAGACAATGTCTGTTGTGAAAAGCGCTATACAAATAAACTTGACAAAACAAATATTACACACCAGCTGAACATTTCTGCTCGTGATGCATAAAAGTACATGTCAAAGATTTCAGTAATATTAATTGATAGTTTCGCATTTTAAGACCTGAAAAATCTCCACATTTCTTCCTAAAGATCTGCACATAAACATTATATAAAAAAAACACATGCCACTGGATTGGGTTAAGTTTGCTGTGTGAGTTAGCTAAGTGCTAAGCTATTAGTTTACAAACACAACCCTATTGTTAAGTTTCAATCACCCAAACATATGCTTTAACCGTCTTACTTTGTGAATCAGTGAGAGATATCATCTTTGCAAAGGTTTAGACTTTAAACTCGATGAGAAACTGGAAGGCAGCTGTCGCTTGGACACTCCAATCGCAGGTGAACTGCATCAGCAACAGTTTTGCAGTGTCCACTTCCGGTTCTGGCTGCGCATGCGCGCAACTGTCAACGCGAATACCGGAAGAATAGTCCCATAATTCGTTTGAATAATAATAATAATAATAATAATAATAATAATAATGATGATAATAATAATAACAATGATGATAATAATAATGATAATAATAATTATTATAACATTATTATTATATAATAATAATGATAATAATAATAATTATTATCATTATTATTATCATTATTATGAATATTAATATTATTAATATTATTATTATTATTATTATTATTATTATTATTATTATTATTATTTAAAAAAACAGAGTTTAGAAATTAGGGTTTAGCACACTAAACTTTAGTGTGAAAAAAATTAAAAGTATATCAAATTCATGGTAACCAAACAGAACCTCTTTGGATGAAAAAGATCAATTCTGTTGTATATATAAAAAAAATATTAAAATATATATACAAAAAATATATACATACAAAGATGCAGAAATCTATTTAAATTCTAACAGGACTTGCATTATAATGTTTTTTTTCCTTATCTTTTTTTGGTAATTTTCTTTTGATCTTAATATAACAAACATGTTTTTTTTGTGATCATCACTTAATTTGTCTGTGTATTCAGAATGAGAGTGTGTTCTAGAAGCAGCAGCATCACAGCATCATGGAGAAAAAGTTCTGTTTACGAGGAAACAATGTTTGTTATGTCAACATCACCAGAAATTTAAGCCACGATAACGGGATAACAACTTATGTCGAGATCACGAGAAAATTCAATTTTGATTAAGAGAAATTAAGAAAGAAAAAATATATTCCAACGCATGGCCTCTTCATAGAAATAGAAATCCTGAAGAAAGTCTGAAGGTCCACATTCCCAGAAGAGATGAACAGATTAATTCCTCAGCACAACAGAAAGAGCATAAAGGATTAAATATAATTTAAAAAGGACATAAATGATAAAATTTATGTTTTTTTTATTTTTTTATTTTTTAAGTAAAGCTTGGCAGGATAGAAGAGATTAAGCATATTATAAGATACATTATTGACCTTATTAATAATTCAATACTTAGAGTGTGAACAGTGTACACACTTATTTCCACTGAATGTTATCAAAGAGGCCATTCCAGTAGAACACAACATATGGAGAAGAAATAATCCTGTTTTAGAAAAGAGTCTAAGTCTTTTGTTATGAACTGAAAAAGTAGATTAAAAGCAGATTCTGGTTTCAAAATTATGATAGAACAGATAGTGAGGCCTGAGATCTAACTGAGTTATTAAGAAGCAATATGACTAGAGGTGGCAAAATAACACACATCCTTTATTTTATGTAAAAGTACAGATACTTATGTTTTAATAGAAGTACTGACTACAGTTTTTATGTAAGTTAAAGTAAAGAAGTTTGGGCACTGACATGTACTTAAGTAAAAAGTGATCATTACTACTACCTATTTTAGTGTCATGCTGGTAACTGGACCTCACTTCATATTAATATATTAAAACAAGGAATGTCAAATTTTGTTACCTAATGAATGTGTCCAGGCTGAACAACCACCATACAGAACACAAGCAGAGAAAAGATGATGATGATGATAATTAGGTGATCAGGAATGTCTTTGTTCTCAGTCATGTTTACTCCCTCGGTCTTATCCACGTTAGCCCCATACTTCTTGCTGTACTCTCCCTTGCTCATTGTTATCTTTGTAAACTAGCCTACGTCTCAAGTAAAGCACTGATACCATAAAAATATACTTAAGACCAGAAACAAAGTATTTGTACTTCATTACTTCCCATCTTTGAATACGACCCAATTACAAATGGTGTGGTGGAGTGATAGTCAAATGGGCAAAGTAATGGAGTGCATATTAGAGAAGTAATGGTGGTTTGGATGGAGAAGTGATTTGTTATAGAAGGTTATGTGCTAAAACAGTGGTGAGACCTGCTATGCTGTATGGTTTAGAGACAGTGGCACTGACAAAAAGACAAGAGGCCGAGCTGGAGGTGGGATGTTTGAGGATGCTGTGATTTTCATTGGGAGTGATCACAATGGACAGAATTAGAAATTAGTTTTATAAGAGGAAGCACACAGGTAGAATGCTTCAGAAACAAGATAAGAGAGGCACTATTAAGATATTTTTTTCATCATCTTTTCACCAGCTCACTCCTTTATTCCTCAGGCATCCTCGCACCTTCCAAAATCGTGTTAAACAATCTGGTTAAAAACGGCACTGCATCTCTCCTAAACATCTCCATGCTGCTACCGGTATGTCATCTGGTCCTACCGACTTTTCACTCTTCATCCTTTTAATCGCTGCTCCCACTTTCTCTTTACTAATCCTATCCACGTCCTGCTTCACCATCTCCACACCATCCAACCTTCTCTCTATCATTTTCCTTGTTCATCAGCTCTTTAAAATACTCCCTCCATCTTCTCAACATCCTATATGTTAATATTTTACTTATCTTTTATAATATTCTGTTTTACAAAAATGTATATGGATTACACTTTTTTTTATTATCCATTATCATAATGCATAGCAGGGATATTGGACTCTTTCAGGGTTAAAAGAAATTAAGGATAAAGACCATAAATCATCAGGGGGAAAAAACAGCAATGACTGATTCCCTGGACTGATGAATCTATTTTTAAATTATTACACATCGAAGACAATTTTCAGTTTACATTTATCCTCAGTGGAATATTAACACTTTGGATTTATTGTCTCACAAGTGCTTAGAATTTTTAACAAAAAGGTAACGAACTATGAGTTCATGGCCACTCTTTGTGTAAAGCTGTTTATTTTAAAATATTGCACATCATGTAGACCAATCATTTTTTAGCACTGACACATTCAATAAAAAAAAGGACCCAAAGTTCATCCAGAGACTGAAAGTACTTCTGATCCACTATTTTTTATAGATTTATATATACATGTTTTAAACTAAAACAGATAGATCAACATGCATGACAATATCACAAATATCCAGGAAAACATGTAAACAAACATAAAAAATTAAATCATTAACTTAGTTTCAGGCACTGCTGAATAAAATTATGAGATTCTTTAACATGAATGTGATTTATTTCAGTAAAGTGTCATCAATATCACCAGCGTCACTCAAATGTAACGTTTCCAATAAACAGATCAGCCATTAATCAGCATCGGCTTCACTCCGGAGGCTTCTTCTTCGCTTCCACGTCCTTTTTGAAAGCCTCGATTTTCTTTGCGATGTTTGGAACCTTCGGTACAAAGACAAAATGGTAGACACAGACTATTAGAACAAAATTATTTATTTTTGATGCATAATTACACTGCCCTTCCAAATAAATAAATAAATACAATAAAAAGTGACCAACTGGATTTAACTAAGCAAACAGGTAAGAGCCTCCCATTGGATAATTGCTGCATGGATGATCATGTTTCAGCTGGCAAGGTATTTAACCCTGTGGTCGTGGGAGATATGTTAATCTGTTTCAGAAGGGTCGAATTATTGGCATGCATCAAAAGAAAACATCTAAGGAAACTGCTGAAACTACTACAATTGGGTTAAGAACTGTCCAACGCATCATTAAAAACTGGAAGGACAGTGGAGAACCAATGGGGAAAAAAATCCTGAATGATCGGCGATCACTTTTGTTGAAATCAAATCGTTGAAAACAACAGTCAAACTCACGGCTATGTTATAGAGTGAAAGTAAGAGCATTTCCACACGCACGATGTGAAGGGAACTCAAGGGACTGGGACTAAACAGCTGTGTAGCTTTAAGAAAACCCCTTATCAGTGAGGCTAAACGGAAAAAAAAATCTTTAATTTGATAGGGAGCATAAGGAGCAATGGAAGGTGGTCATGTTTTCTGGTGAGTCCAGATTAAACCCTGTTCCAGAGTGATGGGCGCATCAGGGTAAGAAGAGAGGCAGATGAACTGATGCGCCCATCATGCCTAGTGCCTTCCGTAGAAGCCTGTGGGGGCAGTGCTATGATCTGGGGTTGCTGCAGTTGACTCTTCAATGATCAATACAAGATCTTGGTGAAAAATTACTGCAATTAGGGACGGGAATATATGTTGCGACCTTGCAGAAGCTTATTTAAACGATGCCACGGCGAATGTGTGCCGTAATCAAAGCTAAAGGCCGACCAATGAAATATTAGTGTGACTTTTTTTTGGATGGGCAGTGTACATTCTGTAAAATAGATATATGGCTTGTTCTTCTTGCATCAATCATAAATCTGTTTGTTAGTTGTCTGAAACAAAAGACTGAGAAACACATCAAAGAAACGCATGTGGAAAGCCTGTGGAATCGATTCAGATCTTTTAAGCATGTGATTAGTGATGACTGGCATCGATTTTTACCCTCATCACGTGATACTAAAGTCTATAAAGTAGAAAGAAATGTGCTTAAAATTTTTTTCCAAAAGGTGTGTATGTGTAATATTTGTGCAGCTGGTTTGATAACATCAAAACACTCTTTAATGTCAGATTAAATGTCCAAAACGATAAATTTAAATTATTTAATGTTTTCATTTCTTTTATTAGGAAGAAATTTAAAAACAAAAGGATATTTAAAGCAAACCTCATAATTCTGTGCGAGGTACATCCCAACCACATTCCCCAAAGTGAAGCCAACCTGCAAAACAAAAACATAAACACACACCTTACTACAACCTCTCCTTATTTATGACCTGTTTTTTGACTCATTAATCATCAAAAAGGTGTAAAATTATGTTTTCGTTTTTGGCCTGTTATATTATCCAGCATTATCTATAAACAAATCTGCTAACGTCATGTGCTAACAACCCTCAATTCACCAGCTAGCCATGTAACTAGCAAGCTAATTTAGGGATTTATTGTATCCTAAATATGAATATTATTTAAACGTCCAAACATCATAAATACTCACGATAAACTGCATCATGTTTAGAGCTTTGGGAGAAAATAAATGAAGTTTTAAATAGTTTCGATTTGTGAAGTCTGCTCCAAACACAAGCGCAACTATTTCGTTAATGCATTTCAGAATAAACGTCCAAGCAATAAAATAAAAAACGCCTCCAAACTTTTTACATAAATGACGAATTAATTAAGTGTCTCACATTGTAATATATTGTAAGGAATTAAATATTCAAATATTTACTTAATTAAATTGTTTACTTTGAAATTCTTATTACTGTAGTTACAAAGTCTGTCCAGCAGATGTCGACAAATGCTGATCTCAAGGAATTACAGCATTATTGTATTTTATTGGTATTTAGTATTTATTACAATAATATTATTGTATTTATTACTACACTTCCAGTGCTTTAAAAACCTCAATCAGTTCAGAATCAGAATTCATTAATATATGACGAACATTTCACTATTAAAATGGTGTATGTAACTGAAATAAAGATGCAAAAATACAAACATATTCATACCACTTAACTCAAAATAAATTTTTCTTTCAGAATTGTACCTTTAGGCTGGTATGAAACAACTGAACGAAATTACTGTTTAATATATATATATATATATATATACCAAAACAAAAACCAGCAGTCTGAATGAAGCATTAGCTTTATTTAGTTTTTTTTTTTTTTTCAATTAATTAAAAAGCCTTATGCATTGGCAGTTAGAATAACATTACATAAGATCAGAAATGCAAGAGTTCAGACAAAACAAATCACATCAGCATTTTTAAGAACACTAAGAAATCCGTAATGAAAACCATTTTACTTTTATTAAAGACGACTTACAATTCTCCGTTTCCTCAATTCCTATCAAGTGCATTTGCTTAGAATATACAAATATTTTGTTAAAAATAAAGGGCCTCAGGAAATTTTATTTCCATTATTAGAACTTTTTGCACATATCAGAAATGCCTGAATAAATATGGGAGCTGCAATTATAAAGAATAAATAAAACAATACAGTATTTAAGTGCTTTTAAGATGTTTAGAATATTCACTTTGAAATATAATGCTTTGCCCATCAAAGCAAATATGAACAACATTGTCAATGCAGGGTCAATGTTTAAAATTGATACAAAATAATAATATTTTACAATCAAATTGTGTTTTCCCCAGTACGATAATATCTATTAACAGACATAGTAGTTAAAAAAAGAAAAAGAAATGTGTGCATGGCCTTGCTGTTTCATGTATTTTTGTTTTTGGATTAAGCTCCTTCAGGTTCAGTACTCAGCATGAAATGAATAATCTTTGTGCTTACTCCCCCTGGAAAAGAAAAAAAAATCTTGTTAATTCTACATAATAATAATAATAATAATAATAATAATGACCATATTGGACATTATTTATGATATAAAGCACTCACCACTCCATGGGACAAAACCTGTAGTTTTTGTTAAAGCTTAAAATGGTCTTCATTTCATCGTCGCTCAGTTTAAAGTCTAACACCTGGAATCATAAATAAAATAATTTAAAAGTCCGATTGTTCCCCGGAATCAATGTGTTTCAGTCTTTCTATTAAAGCTCACCTGGAAGTTCTCCTTTATGCGTGATGGATTGACAGACTTTGGAATCACAACAACATTCCTCTGGACATGGAATCGGATCAGGACCTGAAGATGGTCAGAACATCAGATTTTTTTTTTTTTATCAGATGTATGTATATATATATATTTGGACACATCTTCTAATTCAGTGTTTTTTCTTAATTTTTATTATTTTAACATTGTACATTACTACTGAAGACATCCAAACTATGAAAGAACATATATAGAATTATGTAGTAAACAACATCATCAAGTTACACATCCCAGAATATATTTTAGATTTTTCAAGATAGCTACATTTAGCTTTGCTAACAGCTTGGCATTCTATCATCAGATTCCCAAGGAAGTTACCTGAAATGGTTTTAAATTGTCTTTTCAAAAGTTCTTTTGCTAATTTTTTGCCTTTTTAATGTGCTTTAGACCATCAATTTTCTGGTGCAGAGGAAATAGTGAGTACAGAGTCAATAACCCTATTAGTGCTACTACAACTACTGTACAAATCCATATAATGGCAAGAAATTATGCACCAATTGATTTGTAACGGATCAGCAACAATTCAAATCATATCAGATGAGTGGTGAATTATATTTGACCGTATCAGTAGTAAATTCAATCAAATGTTTTTATATGACAGAGACAGCTTTGTATAACCGGACTGCAACAGTAACTCCATCACACCACTGCTTCATTGATTATTTTCCTATTACTATGTGTTGATTCCTTATGTAGTAAAAATGGTCATGTGTAGCACAGGACTGAAAAATGAAATCTAATTAGCCATGCTCACTTCTGGTTTAAACAGCAGTGGTTTATAAAGCTTACGGTGAAGAGTAAAACAAACGAGAAAACCGAATTGTATTCAGACAAAGTGTAGCGTGACAACCATTAATTTTTTGGGGTGACAAGCATGTGGGCACACCTATGTGATTTATACTGAGATGTGTTATAAGGGAAAGCTTAATGGAGGATAGATAGGCATCAGAGTAGCCATGCTCAATTCCATTTTGCAAATCAGGGGAGAAATAATTCTAACTATGTGACACAGTCAAACTTCAATGTATAAATTCAATTTTAAATTCAATCTCCACAGTCCTGTTACCTGAGCAGTGGTCTTCTTGTGCTTCGCAGCAATGTCCTTGATCTTTGGTTCCTCCAGCAAAGAAGGGTCTCCTGGTTTAGCCCTGATTATTTTAAATATTTTAGACACACTTCATTTAGTACACATCCACATTCACTTTATTACTTAAACACACACCACAGACAGACGTGAAGTCCTCTGTGTTTAGAAACATAAGTGATGTTGAAAATGAATGTAAACATCTCTCACCAGGGTCTATCAGGGGAACCCAGAGGGCTGTATGCAGTCACTGTAATCCCCTTTGACTGGCAGAAGGCGATCAGTTTGTCCTGCGTCAGGTAAGGGTGGCACTCAATCTGCAGAAAATGAGCAGGTGGAAATGCCTACATGCCTACAAATGTATCATCATTTCTACATAACAATACAACAAAGCATCACAGGCCGTGAGTAAACTCTAGATGACTTACAGGTGCATTTTAGATTAAAAAAGAACATGGAATAGTAAATAACAAAATTACCTTTATTTGTGGATATATTTCTCTAATTAGACCTTAAAGGACAAACTAGCAACATCAATTCTGCTGCCTTTTAAATAGAGTCAAGTGGAGATTTACAAAAAAAACAAAACAACACCACACTGCTCGAACCAAAGATGAGCATCTATGAAACAAGTTATCTGTCTTAATGTATAGTTTTTCCTTTTACCAACTTCTTTTTTTTTCTCAACTCAAGCTTTGTGATGCATATGTTTGGACATGTGAAGAGAAGGGGCATGGGGTATATCGGTAGAAGAATGCTGAGGATGGAGCTGCCAGGGTGGAGTAAAAGAGAAAAGCCAAAAAAAGGAGGTTTATGGATGTGGTAAAAAAAGACATGCATGTAGTTTGATTAATAGAGGCAGATGTAGACGGATGATCCGCTGTGGCGACCCGTAAATGGAGCAGCCGAAAGAAGAAGAAGCTTTGTGATGCAATAAAAAAAATACATTTAATTGAAAGCTTTTATATGTAATATAAGTAAGTACAGTAACTATGCATTGCAGCACTGTTTCCTTGATTGTTTACATTATTACAGCAGCATGCTGAGTGTTTTCTTCTTCACATAGTAAATTCAGCATGGACAAACATCCAAAAAAAAAAACTTAAAAACCTTCATATTAAATGTTCACAACAATTCTAAACTCTGCTGGACTTTACCTGGTTGTTAGCAGGTTTATATTTCAGGCCTGGTTTATTTAGAATAGCTTCAATCTGCGCTTGGTTGAAATTGGAAATGCCGATAGCCTTCACCAGCCCTGCGTCGACCAACTCTTCCATTCCCTACAGCAACAAGGATATCAGTGTGAAAAGATGCCATGTTGCCTCAGGAATCGTCTTTTATAAAACTGCAATCGATTTGTTACCTCCCAAGTCTCCAGGAAACTGGTGTCATCGCTGATGGCAAAACCTTCACTGTCCAGTGGGAAATCATCTGGTCCAGGCTGCAAGATAGAAACATAGTCTTTAAATATAAGCCTCTTAGAAGCACATGGAGGCATGGAGTTAGCTATTGTTAGCCAGTGTTTTTATTCATTTAAGAAAACAGCAATCTTTCAAAAATTTTATTTTTTTATTTATTAAAAAAAAAAAAAAAACATCATACTGTGTATAATGCTATACAATGCGTCATCTAAATTTCCTTAATTTTGATAAATATTTAAGCTTTTTGATCTCTTAGTGGATAAATCCGGCCTTACATAACATAATCGACTCTAATCTAGGAACTAATTACTGGGAGAATAATTGGATACCAGATAAGATATGAGTGATTGTGTAAGTCTTGTGGTAATCTTTTACAGATTAGAGATTCGCCTTTTACGGACTGATTTCCCCCAGGACTACATTATTTTGGACCATAAAAATGACACAGCAGATTTACGACTACTGCTCCTGCAGTGATTATTATTTCAGCTAATACTTTTGCTGCTGCTAATACTATTAGTACTTGTGCTATAACTGCTGCTGGGGGGAATGGAAAACTATAACCTAGTTTTTTATGAAAGTATTTAAATCCACCTTAAAGCCGGTCGGCAAGTGGACCAGATACAGATCCAAGTAGTCCAGGTCCAGGTCATTTAAAGTCTTCAGACATGCCCCTTTTACGGCTGATTTCTTGTGAAAGGTGGACCAAAGCTGTGGAAAAAAACGAAATTTTACCTGTGAACCTGTGTTCAGTCTGGCTAATCTGTCATAACGTTTGTGACAGGAGCAGGATTTTAGCAGAAGGGGTATGGGTGGGGTGGTGAGCAGTGGGGTGGAAGTGAGTGCTACCTTGCTGACAACAAACAGCTCCTTCCTTTTCACCACACCCTGTTTAATCATGGTCTTGATGCCTTCTCCAACCTCCTCCTCGTTCTGACAACAAACAGCTCCTTCCTTTTCACCACACCCTGTTTAATCATGGTCTTGATGCCTTCTCCAACCTCCTCCTCATTATGGTAGACATACGCTCCATCGATGTGTCTGTAACCTACAGCAATTGCAGCTTTCACCGCTTCAGCCACTTCACCAGGCTTAGACTGGGGCAGAGAACAAAAGGTTTAATAAATATTAACTCACGTATCAGTGCAGGGTGTGGCATAGTTTTGCTTGGTTTACTAATCATTTAATATGCCAATGGCTGGATCTTATCACAAATATGCTAATGAGAAGTAATGAAAGATCTGTGATTAATTAATGGATGAAATACTCATGACTTTGTACCTCGGGTCTTCTCACAGAATTAATAAGAAAACAAAAAGAATATTCAAAATTTCTCAAAAAAAGTACAAATAATAATAAATATATAATATTATAATAAGTTGTAAAAATAAAAAATAAAAAAGTACAGTGTCATACAAAATAAACATTTCTTTTTAACCATCTAAGAGACATGACCATGAGCAAATCGATAAAAGTAGAAAAAAAGGAAAAAATCTTAAGTTATTTAGTTTTAAGTTAGTTCCGTTATCTACTATTATGTCATATTATTTAAAATTAATGAATAATTATTTATTTAACAAATGTATATATTTTTTCCAAGCTACAATTTACACATAAATATTATAAATATATTTTAATTACTTTATTTTTGCTACATGATTTATTATTTTTTTTGTTTTAGGGTGTGTAATGCAAAACATTAGATTTTTTAGTTTAAATTTTTTTTTTCTTTTGTGTGGGCTTATGTTGATGCACTTTTTAATTTCATGATTGAGATTTTTATTACATTTTTGTTTAATTAAAACAGTATATCATTGCAAGCATTAGCATTAGATTAGATTGTTAGATTGTGCAGTGCACATGTATAGAGTAGTGCCAATAGTACAGTAGAGGTGAATTATGTAGAGCAGTAATAAAACATTAATATATTAATAACATTGTAATTTGCCATTTATTGTAAACTGAAAGCCCTACATAAAAGCTCACCTATATTTGTTTAACATGTTTCATTTATTTTATGCCATCTGTTAGAAAATAAACTCTTTCCAAATAAATCTTTCTTAAGGTTTACAGGTTACAGTGATATAGTAATTCCTATTCTTAATCTAGATATCTGTGAATATACAATTCAAAGTATGAAGTAAATACAAACAGAATCAGATATTTTACGGGATGCAATAGAAAGTTATTTGCAATATGCAAACAAATTGGCAATTATTTTACTTCACTCTGATTCTTACCTTCCATGTACCGAGACCCACAAGTGGCATGTCTGCTCCGTTATTAAGTTTAACTGAAGTTGCCATTTTTGACATGATTATATTTCCTTTTTAGATTTGAGGGATTTATAATAAATGAAGATTGTTAAAGTAATCCAGTTAAAGTTAGTAGTGGTGGAGGATGAAGCATAAACCTTTTACACAATAACTACAAATAAACAGATGTGCACCAAAAGAATAATTTATCCACAGATACATCTGTCCTGCCCCTATTTCCTGCCCAAAGTATCACCACCCAGTGTAGTGGATTATACATCTCGAGTTCTTTTCACTGAAGCAATTCATCTGACTCAGTTAGGAGTCAACTCTTGAGCTCCCAAATAACTAAACCAGAAAATCTTTTGATATTTTGACCAGTAATTGCCTTTTTAACATAACTGCATTCACAGCTGTCAATTGCAATCCTTTAAAAAAATGGTCAAAATCTATAACATTTTTAGGAATAGTATTTAAACAAAGAAGAACAAACACATGGTTAAATCTGTCATTTCTATGGAATCTTTTTCAAGTGAGCCTTGGCTCATAAATAGATATGCACTGTTTTCCCATGTGTCTGTTCTTCTTTGTTTAAATATTGTAAAAAAGTTTATAAAATTTGAAAAAAAAAACAATTTCTTACCTTCCAAGTACCAAGACCCACAATCGGCATGTCTGCTCCAGTGTTAAGTTTTACTGAAGTTGCCATTTCTAGTAAAATAATTGATTATAGAAACTATAATAAATGTTGCTGCTGAAAGTACAAGTTCAGGTTAATAGTGGTGCATGAAGTGGCGTCAGTTGTCACTGGTCAAATATTAACAGATATAGTTCAGATCAGGTCATTAGCCTTTAAGTTAATGCTGACTCATTATATGACTCTGTGGAAAGCTGTTTTATAGTTTTCTGGCAAAATGCGGAAGAGGATTGCATTGGTAGGCCATTTTCCCTGCATTTACCACTTGTATTACAGCCAAAAACACATACAAATTAGGCTGTAATATTTCAGCTACAACACTGCCACCGTGTGGACTGTTTTGGGAACCAGTTATTTTTCACTGAGACAGATTCGCAGTCTAATTCCTAAAAAACTTTATGAACAGGATTAGTAATTGCTCTTTTTGGCCAAACTACGACTGACATTCTTTGGTGCCATTTCTATGGACAGTATAGAAAATTTAGATGAGTTAAATCATTTTAATCATCTCACTGATAGCACTTGACGCCTTCAGTTCCTTTAGCTTATTGCCATTCTTTTCTCATCCGAATGACACTGTGCAATATTTTAACCTTAAGATTGTTTTTCTATGCCCAATTTTTGCTTTCCTCAAATGTCACTTTGTTTTTTTTTTAAAGTAAAAGAAAGAAAAGAAATATGCTTTATACTTGTCACATGTACTTTACAGCACAGTGAAATACTTTGCATATCCCAGTGATGTTAGGAAGCTGGGGTAAGCCATGATACAGCAACCCTGAAACACAGAGAGTTAAGGGCCTTCAGCTGTTTGAGTGAGTTTGAGTGAGTTTGACTAGGTTCATCAATAAGTAAATCTTCAACTCCAAAATGGTTTATGGGACAAAATCTGTAATATTCTCAAAAAGTGATTGTTCTTTATCTAATTATTTAATTATTATAAGGCCAACATACTGTTCTGTATTTTTAGTTTGAGAGTGGTGCTTGGAAAGTCACAAAACTGCTCAGTGGCCAAAAACCCTATTGAATTGCATTGATAATTTCTTCAAGCTTCATCTCTCCATCACTGTTCCTGTAACACACACAGTCACTTTATCTGCCTCTCTAACGCCACCTCAACAATCTTACTTTATCTATCTAACTCTACCTGCAACACATGCTGTCACTTTGTCAAGTCACAGTAGTATCCAATAATCATCATTAATTTAAATCTTGATTTTGAAGACGTCTTTATCTATTAATTAACAATAAGGAAACCTAATTATGTTTTTTTTCTTTCCCTCCCTTCTGATTTCCTCTCAAGGTTAAATCTTTGTACCATCTAGGGGAGTTTTTCCTCGTCACCACCGCTCACAGTTTTTCCTCCTTTTCCTCGCTCACTTATTGGGTACAAATTTATGAGTTAAACTTAAATAATAGATGTAAAATTTATAATAGTAATCTATTTATTTGTGTCAAGCTGCTTTGAGACAGTGTCCAATGTTGAAAGCGCTCTACAAATAAAAATGTTTTTGAATGAAATGAAATAACTGTGTTGCATTTATGCAGTTTAACAGAGTGAATATGAAGCCAACAGGATGTAGTGAAATCGGTTTATTGATAAGGTATACTGGATTTACTTAGAGAACTGATAAACATTACAATAGATCTGATGTTTCAGATACATGTTTTTACATGTTTATTATTTGTTCCATTATGCTGGAGCATACAAACAAATTGGCACATCGATGATATTTAACGAAAGCGAAGCAAATCGTAAAATCACATTGAGAAGTTTACACAGTCTTATCTGAGGAAAACCTTGCTATGCCAATGTTTACTGATCTTCGTCTTCGTGCTTCTTATAAGTGCTTTCAGGTTGGTTGGAGTGTTTACAGTGCAATATAGAGCTTTTTCCATTAAAACTAATAACAAAAATAATTTTTCTTTTTTTTCACAAAGTTTAAAAAATGTAAACAGAATAAAGTGTGAGCATATGTTAACAATCACATTGTATCGTCTTACGATACGTATGAAAGTGAGGAGTACTTAAGAAAATATTTGATAAAAGAAAAGTATATGTAATGATTGCTGTTTAAGCATTTTCTTTTTTTTTGAAAATTCTTCAGTTTCAGTACTCAGCATTAAATGGATAATCTTTGTGCTTCACGGCCCTGGAAAAGAAAAAAAAAAGAACTTTATTCATCTTTATTACAATAATAATAAATGATAATAAATATGTATGGAAACTACATGCATAATATTTATAAAATAAAGCACTCACCACTGAAAGGGACAAACCCTGTAGTTCCTATTGAAGCTAAAAATGGTCTTCATTTCATCATCGCTCAGTTCGAAGTCAAACACCTGGCATCAAAAAAAAAAAAATAAAGAATTAATTTAAAACAGAACTTATTCTCCAGGGTCAGGATTTTCAGTCTTTCCGTTAGCATCACCTGTATGTTCTCCTTGATGCGTGAAGGAGTAACAGACTTCGGGATCACCACGACGTTCCTCTGGACCTGGAAGCGGATCAGGACCTGGAGATGTATAGAATGTGTGTTGTCTCATTTAAATATGTATTAGCTTTATTCAGACTGGATTAGTTTCACATGAGGATGTTATGAAATAGTTTTTAGCAGAGCATTTCTGAAATATTGCTTAAGTCATGAGACGTGGGAGTGATCAAGAGCAGCTCGTGTGGTCACACACTCTATAACACGAGCTTACATTCAGTTTGTATTAAAAGGAAGCGTGTGTGTGTGTGTGTGTGTGTGTGTGTGTGTGTGTGTGTGTGTGTGTGTGTGTGTGTGTGTGTGTGTGTGTGTGTGTGTGTGTGTGTGTGTGTGTGTGTGTGTGTGTGTGTGTGTGTGTGTGTGTCCCGAAGCATATAATTTTAAAGCAACAAGGAAATTAATTGATTAAAATAAAATTATAAAGCACTAGAGATAAAGAAGAGCTTGCAACAGAAGTTCAGAAAAAAGGAAAATGTATTTTCCTGAGGTGATTTATACCAGGATGTTATGTAATTGTGGATGAATGGCTGGTGGATGGCCAGGAAAAAAAAGAAATCTGATCTCTTCCTGTTTATACAGCAGAGGGGGAAACATTTACCGTTAGTGTTAGACACAATTCACTTTAGAAGGTCACTCCTGTCCTGATACCTGAGCAGTGGTCTTCTTGTGCTTCTCAGCAATGGCCTTGATCTTTGGTTCCTCCAACAAAGACGGATCTTCTGGTTTAGCCCTGAGAGTTAATAAAATAAGCCTTTGACCTTCATTCAGTTGGGGGTTGAATGCAAACATAAGTCATTTTTAAAACTTGGCATTGTCATATTTTATTTTTGTACACTGCACATTTCCTACAGTAAACAAAAGCAATACAGGTAGTCCCGATTTAACAATGTTTCAACTTAAAATTTTTCAATCTTACGATGATAGCGATATGACAAAAAAAAATGTTTACGTTATGGTACTGTAAATTGCTGTATTGCTATATTATGTACTGTATTTTGTTAAATTAGCATATTACAGCACACTACCCCACACTTATCACCATTCTTTTAGACTCCTGGGAAGCCTAGGCCATGTCACTTACGATATTTTCTAATAATTATGGGGTCATAAGGAAAACGTAAGTCGGGGACTCCCTGTATTTATTTGAGATAAATCATAAGAAGTAAACCAAGAGCCCTACAGTTTGTTGTCATGAGCTGTGGTGTAAAATCTCTCACCAGGGTCTATCAGGGGAACCTAGGGGGCTGTATGCAGTCACTGTAATCCCCTTAGACTGGCAGAAGGGGATCAGTTTTTCCTGTGTCAGGTAAGGGTTGCACTCAATCTGCAGAAAACAAGAGGGTGGAAATGACCATATGAGACAAGATCATGACTCATATGAAGATTCACTCCTTATTTCAATCATGACAGAAATTCACTGATGTTAGGCTTAAATCACAATACTAGACTGCAGCATAGACTGTAAAAGCAATCCACCAGGTTCCAGAAGCATTTTAGACAAAAAAAACAGACATGAGAGGATTATTAAGCTGCCCTGAGCAAAACACGGATTAGCCAATTCAGGATGACCTTTGTGTGCATCTATCCCTGTAATTAAGCCTTGAGGGACAAACTAACATCAGCATTGCTCCCCTTTAAAGAGAATCAGGTGGAGATTCACAAGGGTGAGTGTAAGAGGTTTTTCTGGACGGCTTTGAGGAACAACTAAAACACATTTGCTTTTGTTCTCCTTTTTAAAAAAACTTAGTTTCTTCCTTATACCAGCTTTCCTCTTTTTCTCTCTACTCAAGCGAATAAGACCAAAACAAAAACCCAGTCTGTTGCTGAGGAAATGTGGATCATTAAAACATTGTTTTCGGAAAAACTCATAACCTCAGCTTTTCTAAAATCTTAGATTAAATTAAAATCAGTAGTGAATTAAAACATTAAATTGTTATTAAAATCAGAACAACTGAATTATATTACAAAATAAATGAATAATTGGACTTGTATCAGTTTAGAGAATAGCACTGCTCTTACATCATTAGTGAGTTGAATCATATTAAATCAGAATTTATAAATAATATTTAAATGTATCATAATTAATTATATGGAATATATTTAATTATACATAATTTAATTCATTATATATAAATAATACAATTAATTATACGGAAATGTAAACATTGGATTAGTAGTGATTTGGCTTGTTATTGGATCAGTAGGGAATTGAACCATATCAGTATTTAACCTAATTTGCACTCACAGGAGTGAAACCTCACGTGGTTTCCTCTCGCTTTTTGTAGCCCAACTACCCCAATGTGTAATGTGTTGTAAATTCTAAGCTGCTTTTCTGCTCACCACATTTGTAAAGAGTTACTATAAACTTCCTGTCAGCTCAGACCAGCCTGTTCACACACTCAACTCTCTTATCAAGAAATCATTTCCTCCTAATAATCATATCCTATAAAAAAGGTCATGTGTTTGATGTGAACATTATCTAAAGCTCTGGATCTGTATCTGCATAATGTTATGTGTTGTGCCACTGCCACATGATTGGGTGATAAAATAACTACATAAACGAACAGATATTCCTATTGAAGTGGATGATAAGTGAACATTGACAGCAATTTTGAGTCTGTGCTGGACTTTACCTGGTGGTTGGCAGGTTTATATTTGAGTCCTGGTTTATTCAGAAGAGCTTCAATCTGCTCTCGGTTGAAGTTGGAGATGCCAATGGCCTTCACCAGTCCTGCGTCCACTAACTCTTCCATTCCCTACAGCAACAAGATCCGTGTGTAATGTTGTGGCATTGATAAGGATGTGAGTTTTATATAGTAATGGTACACGTATTCATAACAAAATTTCTCTGTACAGGGCTTTCAATCATATTTATGTGTGAAACAGTTAAAATTTAAGTTTTCTCAGGAACGTTTTTAATGGCTGCCCATAAGTTTGTTAAGTCTCTGCCTCCGCCTCCGCATATTAAGCTTGAACATACACAACAATGCAGAGGTTTATAAAAAATGTACAAAATTTATTAAAAAATGTAATTAATAATAGATTTGATATTCACAAATGCTAATATCATCATACTTCATTATAATAATAATAAAAAAAAAAAAAACGACAAGCAATTTTAGTTTTGCATATCTTCTCTCTAACTGTACCCAAATTATATAGAACAGTGACTTAAAAATCGAGGTACGTGACAAAACCTTGAATTTTGTGAGAATTTTTGTTTCTCACCTCCCAGGTATCCAGGAAATTGGTGTCATCACTGATGGAAAAACCTTCACTGTCCAGGGCAAAATAATCTGGTCCAGGCTGATGGATAGAAACACAGCCCTTGAACACACATCTAAGGGATTCAAGATTAAACTTTTTAGAAGTGATTCCCCCCTGGACTAACTCGTTTTTGTTTGTAGAACATGCAAGACACACTACTGCTGCTTCTGTTATCATCATCACTTCTACTACCACGGCTGCTCCTGTTGAAACCATCACTTTCTTTAACAAGTGCCAAGGTCAAACTGTCACACTACAGTCTGCTTTAATTCTGTAAATAAATAAATAAAGCCACCTTTAAGCCCATTGGCCAGTGAATCAGATACAGATCCAGGTAGTCCAGCTGCAGGTCACTTAAGGTCTGCTGACACGCCCCTTTTACGGCTGATTTCTGGTGGAAGGTGCACCAAAGCTGTAATGAAAAAAACAAACAAAAAATAAACTCTTTCTTCGTTTTTTTAAGCACCATTTTTCAGGGTTGTGAGGTGGAGTGCTACCTTGCTGACGACAAACAGCTCCTCCCTTTTCACCACACCCTTATTAATCATGGTCCTGATGCCCTCTCCGACCTCCTTCTCGTTTAAGTAGACGTGCGCTCCATCGATGTGTCTGTAGCCTGCAGCGATGGCGGCTTTCACGGCTTCAGTCACCTCACCAGGTTTAGACTGGGGCAGAGGACAAACGGTTTAATAAATATTAACTTGAGCATCTGCACAGAAGCTGATTCAGTGCGAAACCATGAAAAGGCTTAGTTTACTTTCCTGACCGAAATTTCGCAAATCGTACAGGATGCAATATGCATATGACAAATTAATGAATTAAATACTTCAAACGATGTTACAAAAAGCGTTAAGGGATTTCAAAAGAACATGTGATTTATTTATATGAAGCCAGCATACAGTAAAGAAAGAGAAGAAACCACGTGCTGATTGTAAACAACTTCTGACCCATCTGGCAATGACTTTAACCTTCAAATATCATTGGATAACTATTTTCTGGACATGATTTCTGATTGGCTGTCTGCCATCATGACTAACAACTACAGAAATTACTGTAATTCATCATAATCACTTGATAGGTTTCTATTATTACCCAATAAACATGATATAATATTTACAAATACTAGCTGATATTTTTTATTCTTTGTTTACAGAAGGTGTAATGGTTACTTTTTTTTTAAACAGAGATTGATTAATCGAGGTTTTGCAGGCTTCTTGAATATCATGCAGCCCTTCTACAAGCTGTATTTATAATATTACTAGTAGAAATATTTACCCTTTATTACAATTAAATCCTACATGAACAGCACATATATTATTAAGTGTAATTTAAGTTGGAGTGAATTATTTAATAAATAATCTCTTCGCAGAAACAGGATTCGACTTGTGCATGAAAGTAACTCGCAATAAAACTGTATATAAATAAATATTATTTTTCATCATTTGAATTCCTACCTTCCATGAACCGAGACCTACAAGAGGCATTTCTGCTCCGGTGTTAAGTTTTACTGAAGTTTGCATTTTGGAAATAATTGTGATATTTGACCTGGTTCCGTTTAGAAATGTGAAGGAAGGAGTCACCTGACTGCTTTCATAAATGTAAACGCTGGATATAAACGCTGAAAAGATGCAGGCTACATTGTCCCTGCATCACTCAACTCAACACCGCCGCCTTGTGGACCGGCGTGTGGACTGCCACATCTTTTTCCTTTTTTGTTGAACCATTTGACTCATCTTACCAACGAGTCGAATCCTAACCACGTTAAACAGCTTTTTAAAATTAAACACTTTTCCCGGATATACTGGACTTTAATTATAGTTTCTAATTAACTATGTGTGAAAGTGTTTAAGAAAACTCTTCATTTCGATGACAAATTACAAATATTTAAGGTGAGTCAGATATCATGACTCGCATTCCAAATTGAATTTGACTCCTTTGGCTTCCAAACGACTCGTTGCAATTTTCTTCCAGAAATGGATAGAAAATTGTTCAGACTTTTAAAATACGGTTAGGTCATGCACTTAAAAGTTATTTAAATAAAATGCATAAACGTTAGACTTTATTTTAACCATTACCTTCCATGTAAATGCCGCAAATGTAAATGTAAATGTACCGAGTCCCAGTACTGGCATGTCTGCTCCAGTATAGAGTTTCATTGAAGTCGACATTTTTCGACTGGAATCAATTTTCTCCTCAGATATTAGGATATAAAATAAATCTAACTGGTTAAAGCTAACGAGTTAATATCAATCCTGGTGCGGCGTCACCTGACACTGACATCTATCAAGCAGATGAAATAAAGACGCTGCTGAAAATTTTTATATTCAGTCTCAACTGAAATTCAGCGCCACCTCGTGGACAGGATTACAAACTTCAAGAGTAGACTCTCAAACAGATTTTTAATCTTTATTTTCTTTTTGTTTATCTATGACTAAATATGTTTAATAAATTCTACAATTCCTATAGAAACAAGATTTCTAAAAATCTGTTTATTTATAAATGACCTCATTCAATAAGGTATGGAAATTTTACATTGTCCCTTGTTGAAAGTGCATTACAAATAATAGATTTTAATGTGATTAAAAATGTAAAAAATTTGTTTGCAATTCTGCAGTTTAACAAAATGAAAATGCAGCTTTAAACAGAATGCATAGAAATCAGTTTATTAATAGGGTATGCTGGCTTTACTCAGGGAACATGTGCAAGCTGATAAACATTAAAATATCAGATACATGTTCATACATTTTTCAATTACAGCAGAGCGTACAAATAAATTGTTTTACCAGAATTATATTTAAATCAAGCAAAGCAAATCACAAATTCACATTGAGAAGTTCACGCAGTGTCTTATATCAGCATAATCTCACGATTCCTTTTCTCTCATCTGGTTTCCTGTTCTTCATCTGTGTCTGCATCCTCGCTGTCTTCCTCTTCACAGGCAACTCTCTCTTTCTTAATGTCTTATCTTTCTTGTGAGAAAGTCCCTGTTGCATTTGAGAGTATTTTAAGTGCTTTCACATCGGATAGTGTTTGTAATAAAATATAGTGCTTTTTCCTTTAAAACTAATAAGAAAAATAATAATTTAGCTATACGGCACTACTTTTTTCCCACATTTTAAACCCTGCGGCTTAAGCAACGAAGTGGCTTCTTTATGAACTGGGTTTTTCCCAGTTTCACAAACTTCAAGCCATAAAACTGAACCCCATAACATTAGACCAATGAAATGTCCGAACAGAAACGCACCTCACCTGTGTTCTGAGCTGCACGGCATCGGGAGAAAACACTTTTTTTTAAACGCACAACGATGCCAAAAGATAAACTCCCGAGACAAATAGTTGTGAAAGGAAGGAGAAAGACCGTGAACAATGAAATACCCGGTCGGCTACTGTTTAGATACAAGCCGTTGTAACGCGTTGAGTCTGGGTGAAGGGAGAGCTCACTAACTCCAGTTGCAACAGAAATCATATAAGCACAGACAGGTTTCCAAAACTCGTGCTTTTTTATTTTTCTTGGCAACAGTGTTACAGGTTAGTCAAAGAAACTTAGAAATGAGCATAGGAAAATAATAAGGACATATTCCTCAGTCTTGAACACACGCAGTAATAGTGGAAAAATGCAGTGGATGCAGTTTATATTTCAGGCCTGGTTTATTTCGAATAGCTTCAATCTGCACTTGGCTGAAATTGGAAATGCCGATAGCCCTTACCAGCCCTGCGTCTAACAACTCTTCCATTTCCTACAGCAACAAGGATATCAGTGTGAAAAGATGCCATGTTGCCTCAGGAAACATCTTTTATGAAACTGCAATCAATTTGTTACCTCCCAAGTCTCCAGGAAACTGGTGTCATTGCTGATGGCAAAACCTTCACTGTCCAGTGGGAAATCATCTTTTTATTTATTAAAAAAAAAATTACATCATACTGTGTATAATGCTATACAATGCGTCATCTACATTTCCTTAATTTTAATAAATCTTTGAGCTTTTTTACTTCTTAGTGGATAAATCCGGTCTTACATAACATAATCGACTCTAATCTAGGAACTAATTACTGGGAGAATAATTGGATACCAGATAAGATATGAGTGATTGTGTAAGTCTTGTGGTAATCTTTAACAGATTAGAGATTCGCCTTTTACAGACTAATTTCCCCCAGGACTACATTATTTTGGTCCATAAAAAGGACACAGCAGATTTAAGACTACTGCTCCTGCTGTGATTATTATTTCAACTAATACTTTTGCTGCTGCTAATACTATTACAGTGGAACCCGATTATGTCGATGTCCTAGGGGGTCGCCAAAAAGCATCGAGGTAACCGATGATCGAGATAAACAAAAATCAAAATGGCGGCAGTATATTAACATGCTTGAAATGTCTTTATGTACATGATGTGTGTTAATAAATGAGAATGTGCATGCACGTGTTTTTGGAGGGTTTTTTACACAACAGCGTTGCCGTGATTTGTTTGATGAAGGCATGCTATAAAAATGTACATACGTTTGTTAACAACAAAAGGCATAAGTGCACCAACTAACAGCAGAGATTCACCAGTATACAATACAAACCACCGTCCATTCTCCATACAAACCTTTATTATATTCTCCAACATTATAAACACACAGATCGCTCAAAAAAAACAAAAAAAAAAACAGCGGCTGCACAGTGCCGTCTCACATTTTCACGGCGCGAAGACGGAAAAAAACCCCGGAAGATCCAAAACCGAACCCGAAACCAAAAACGAGGGACAGAAAAGTCTCAAACGTGAACAGCCGAAGGGGGCGTGGCAGGTGCTTTCTCGCCCACTTTCTCTGAAGCTCCCGGCTTCAACTCCTTACCGAGAAAGCCGTGCTCCTTACAAAGCGCGCGCGTTGCTCCCTACAGAGAGAGCTGTGCTCCTTACCCTGCTCGGTGAGGAGTTGAAGCTGGGAGCGCCGCGCTCCCGTTCATCACATAACATTTAATAAAAAAATGCATATGTGCACTTACTAATAACACCAGTATACAATACAAACAAAATTTTTCCGCCACTTTCGCGAGTTCTTCTGCGCCTGCACGGCGCCGATCGACATAACTGACAATAAAATTTCAGATTTTTCCCCCCGACATAACCGTCGACATAACTGATAAAAAATGCTATGAAAAAGCGAGAATTTGGCGGTTCCACTTCAAAAACGTCGACTTAATAGGGTTGACAAGGTAACCGAGGGCGAGATAACCGGGTTTCACTGTAGTACTCATGCTATAACTGCTGCTGGGAGAATGGAAAACTATAACCTAGTTTATTATGAAAGTATTTAAATCCACCTTAAAGCCGGTCGGCAAGTGGACCAGATACAGATCCAGGTAGTCCAGGTCCAGGTCACTTAAAGTCTTCAGACATGCCCCATTTACAGCTGATTTCTTGTGAAAGGTGGACCAAAGCTGTGGAAAAAAAATGAAATTTTACCTGTGTTCAGTCTGGCTAATCTGTCATAACGTTTGTGACAGGAGCAGGATTTTAGCAGAAGGGGTATGGGTGGGGTGGTGAGCAGTGGGGTGGAAGTGAGTGGTACCTTGCTGACAACAAACAGCTCCTTCCTTTTCACCACACCCTGTTTAATCATGGTTTTGATGCCTTCTCCAACCTCCTCCTCGTTATGGTAGACATACCCTCCATCGATGTGTCTTTAACCTACAGCAATTGCAGCTTTCACAGCTTCAGCCACTTCACCAGGCTTAGACTGGGGCAGAGAACAAAAGGTTTAATAAATAGTAACTCACGTATCAGTGCAGGGTGTGGCATAGTTTTGTTTGCTTTACTAATCATTTAATATGCCAATGGCAGGATCTTATCACAAATATGCTAATGAGAAGATCTTTGATTGATTAATGGATGAAATACTCATGACTTTGTACCTCGGGTCTTCTCACAGAATTAATAAGAAAACAAAAAGATTATTCAAAATTTCTCAAAAAATGTACAAATAATAATAAATATATAATATTATAATAAATTGAAAAAAAAAAAGTACAGTGTCATACAAAATAAACATTTCTTTTTAACCATCTAAGAGACATGACCATGAGCGAATCGATAAAAGTAGAAAAAAAGGAAAAAGGTATAAAGAGAAAAATCTTACACGTTATTTAGTTTTAAGTTAGTTCCTTTATCGACTATTTTATGTCATATTATTTAATAAATAATGAATAATTATTTATTTAACAAATGTATATATTTTTCCAAGCTACAATTTACACATAAATATTATAAATATATTTTAATTACTTTATTTTTGCTACATGATTTATTATTTTTTTGTTTTAGGGTGTGTAATGCAACACATTAGATTTTTTTATTTTAATTTTCTTTTTTCTTTTGTGTGGGCTTATGTTGATGCACTTTTTAATTTCATGATATAGATTTTTATTACATTTTTGTCTTATTATAAACAGTAAATCATTGCTAGCATTAGCATTAGTATAAATAAATTGAATTAGATTAGATTATTAGATTGTACAGTGCACATGTATAGAGTAGTGCCAATAGTACAGTAGAGGTGAATTATGCAGAGCAGTAATAAAACATTAATATATTAATAACATTGTAATTTGTTATTTATTGTGAACTGAAAGCCCTGCATAAAAGCTCACCTATATTTGTTTAACATGTTTCATTTATTTTATGCCATCTGTTAGAAAATAAACTCTTTTCAAATAAATCTTTCTTAAGGTTTACAGGTTACAGTGATATAGTAATTCCCATTCTTAATCTAGATATCTGTGAATATACAATTCAAAGTATGAAGTAAATACAAACAGAATAAGATATTTTACGGGATGCAATAGAAAGTTATTTGCAATATGCAAACAAATTGGCAATTATTTTACTTTACTCTGATTCTTACCTTCCATGTACCGAGACCCACAAGTGGCATGTCTGCTCCGTTATTAAGTTTAACTGAAGTTGTCATTTTTGACATGATTATAGTTCCTTTTTAGATTTGAGGAATTTATAATAAATGAAGCTAGTTAAAGTAATCCAGTTAAAGTTAGTAGTGGTGGAGGATGAAGCACAAACTGTTCACACAATAAATACAATTAAACAGATGTGCACCAACCGAATAATTTATCCACAGATAAATATGTCCTGCCCCTATTTCATGCCCAAAGTATCACCACCCAGTGTAGTGGATTATAAATCTCGAGTTCTTTTCACTGAAGCAATTCATCTGACTCAGTTAGGAGTCAACTCTTGAGCTCCCAAATAACTAAACCAGAAAATCTTTTGATATTTTGACCAGTAATTGCTATATAACATAACTGCATTAACAACTGTCAATTGCATTTTTTGCCTTTAAAAAAATGGTCAAAATCTATAAAATTTTTAGCAATAGTATTTAAACAAAGAAGAACAAACACATGGTAAAATCTGTCATTTCTATGGAATCTTTTCAAGTGAGCCTTGGCTCATAAATAGATATGTTTTCCTATGTGTTTGTTCTTCTTTGTTTAAATATTGCAAAGAATTGTATACATTTTGAAAAAAAAGGAATGCAATTGACAGTTCTCACAATTAAGTGCATAGAAAATAGACATTTGCATTTTTTTCTTACCTTCCAAGTACCAAGACCCACAATCGGCATGTCTGCTCCAGTGTTAAGTTTCACTGAAGTTGACATTTCTAGTAAAATAATTGAAATATAGAAACTATAATAAATGTTAATAGTGGTGCATGAAGTGGCGTCAGTTGTCACTGGTCAAATATTAACAGATATAGTCCAGATCAGGTCATTAGCCTTTAGAGTAATGCTGATTTATTATATGACTCTGTGGAAAGCTGTTTTATAGTTTTCTGGCAAAATGCGGAAAAGGATTGCATTGGTAGGCCATTTTCCCTGCATTTACCACTTGTATTACAGCCAAAAACACATACAAATTAGGCTGTAATATTTCAGCTACAACACTGCCACCGTGTGGACTGTTTTAGGAACCTTCAGTTCTTTTTTACTGAAACAGATTCGCTGTCCAATTCCTAAAAAAACTTTATAAACAGGATTAGTAATTGCTCTTTTGGGCCAAACTACGACTGACATTCTTTGGTGCCAATTCTATGGACAGTATAGAAAATTTAGATGAGTTAAATCATTTTAATCATCTCACTGATAGCACTTGACGCCTTCCGTTCCTTTAGCTTATTGCCATTCTTTTCTCATCCAAATGACACTGTGCAATATTTTAACCTCAAAATTGTTTTTCTATGCCCAATTTTTGCTTTCCTCAAATCTTACTTTGTTTTATGCTTTATACTTGTCACATGTACTTTACAGCACAGTGAAATACTTTCTTTGCATATCCCAGTGATGTTAGGAAGCTGGGGTAAGAGTGCATGGTCAGCCATGATACAGCAACCCTGAAACACAGAGAGTTAAGGGCCTTCAGCTGTTTGAGAGAGTTTGAGTAAGTTTGACTAGGTTCATCAATAAGTAAATCTTATTCCAAATGGTTTATGGGACAAAATCTGTAATATTCTCAAAAAGTGATTGTTCTTTATCTAATTATTTAATTATTATAAGGCCAGCATACTGTTCTGTATTTTTAGTTTGAGAGTGGTGCTTGGAAAGCACCTCTACTTGATAATTGTAATATTATTGTAAGACTAAACATTCTTAACATTTCTTCTCCAAGAGCTTTTAGTCTCACACACCATATTCACCATAAACCTGTAGCTTATTGAGGCTTAGTTTGTTGTGAATTACAGTTTCTCACAAAACTGCTCAGTGGCCAAAAACCCTATTGAATTGCATTGATAATTTCTTCAAGCTTCATCTCTCCATCACTGTTCCTGTAACAAACACAGTCACTTTATCTGCCTCTCTAACGCCACCTCAACAATCTTACTTTATCTATCTAACTCTGCCTGCAACACATGCTGTCACTTTGTCTAATCAAGTAGGCTTATATTACCTGCAGCACACACTCTTACTTCACCTCTTTAACCATACATGTAACACTCCTCTCATTTATCTCTCTCTACCAACATCCTTTAACACTCATTTCATCTTTCAAAACACATGCACAATAAGACTTTAAACTTTTACTCTTGTTTACTAAGCCAAAATAAAAAAATTTTATGAACTTTGCCACACTTGCTGAGCTAAACGGTTTAAAACCTCGATTTACCTGCTATTCAACAAATACTCTTAAGGTAATACAATCTATTAAACTGTTGAATCAGCAGTTTGGCATAACTCCTGTCACAGTAGCATCCAATAATCATCATTAATTTAAATCTTGATTTTGAAGACGTCTTTATCTATTAAGTAACAATAAGGAAACCTAAAATTTCTTTTCTCTCTCCCTCCCTTCTGATTCCTCTCAAGGTTAAATCTTTGTACCATCTAGGGGAGTTTTTCCTCGTCACCACCGCTTACAGTGTTTCCTCCTTTTCCTCGCTCACTTATTAGATACAAATGTATGGGTTACACTTAAATTTAATATATAGATGTAAAATGTATAATAGTAATCTATTTATTTGTGTCAAGCTGCTTTGAGACAGTGTCCAATGTTGAAAGCGCTGTACAAATAAAAATGTTTTTGAATGAAATGAAATAACTGTGTTGCATTTATGCAGTTTAACAGAGTGGATATGAAGCCAACAGGATGTAGTGAAATCGGTTTATTGATAAGGTATACTGGATTTACTTAGAGAACTGATAAACATTACAATAGATCTGATGTTTCAGATACATGTTTTTACATGTTCATTAATTGTTCCATTATGCTAGAGCATACAAACAAATTGGCACATCGATGATTTTTAACGAAAGCGAAGCAAATCGTAAAATCACATTGAGAAGTTCACACAGTCTTATCTGAGGAAAACCTTGCTATGCCAATGTTTACTGATCTTCGTCTTCGTGCTTCTTTAAGTGCTTTCAGGTTGGTTGGAGTGTTTACAGTGAAATATAGAGCTTTTTCCATTAAAACCAATAACAAAAATAATTTTGCAAAATAGTCGTTTTTCTTTTTTCTCACCAATTTTGAAAAATGTAAACAGAATAAAGTGTGAGCATATTTTAACAATCACATTGTATCGTCTTACGATACGTATGAAAGTGAGGAGTACTTAGGAAAATATTTGATAAGAGAAGAGTATATGTAATCATTGCTGTTTAAGCATTTTTTTTTTTAAGGAATTCTTCAGTTTCAGTACTCAGCATTAAATGGATAATCTTTGTGCTTCACGCCCCTGAAAAAAGAAAAAAAAAAAAAAGAAGAAGAATGATAATAAATATGTATGGAAACTACATGCATAATATTTATAAAATAATGCACTCACCACTGAAAGGGACAAACCCTGTAGTTCCTATTGAAGCTAAAAATGGTCTTCATTTCATCATCGCTTAGTTCGAAGTCAAACACCTGGCATAAAAAAAAAAAATAAATAAAATAAATTCATTTAGAACAGAACTTATTCTCCAGGATCAGGATTTTCAGTCTTTCCGTTAGCATCACCTGTATGTTCTCCTTGATGCGTGAAGGAGTAACAGACTTCGGGATCACTACGACGTTTCTCTGGACCTGGAAGCGGATCAGGACCTGGAGATGTACAGAATGTGTGTTGTCTCATTTAAATATGTATTAGCTCTATTCAGACTGGATTAGTTTCACATGATGTTATGAAATAGTTGTTAGCAGAGCATTTCTGAAATATTACTTCAGTCATGAGACGTGGGAGTGATCAAGAGCAACTTTAGTGGTCACACACTCTATAACACGAGCTTACATTCAGTTTGTATTAAAAGGAAGCGTGTGTGTGTGTGTGTGTGTGTGTGTGTGTGTGTGTGTGTGTGCCGTAGCATGTAATTTTAAAACAACAAACATGCTGACATCATAAAGGAAATTAATTGATTTAAAGAAAATTATAAAGCACCAGAGATTAAGAAGAGCTTGCAACAGAAGTTCAGAATAAAGGAAAATCTATTTTCCTGAGGTGATTTATACCAGGATGTTATGTATTTGTGGACAACTGGCTGGTGGATGGCCAGGAAAAAAAAGAAAACTGATTAGCCATGCTCTCTTCTAGTTTATACAGCAGAGGGGGAAACATTTTTAACGTTAATGTTAGACATAATTTACTTTAGAAGGTCACTTCTGTCCTGATACCTGAGCAGTGGTCTTCTTGTGCTTCTCAGCAATCGCCTTGATCTTTGGTTCCTCCAACAAAGACGGATCTTCTGGTTTAGCCCTGAGAGTTAATAAAATAAGCCTTTGACCTTCATTCAGTTGGGGGTTAAATGCAAACATAAGTCATTTTTAAAACTTGGCATTGTCATATTTTATTTTTGTACACTGCACATTTCCTACAGTAAACAAAAGCAATACAGGTAGTCCCTATTTAACAATGTTTCAACTTAAAATTTTAAAATCTTACGATGATAGAGATACGACAAAATGGAAAAAGAAAAAATCCAGATTTTCACATGGCAGGCAAACGTATCAGCGTATGCAGTATAATACATTTGGATGCTGCCAGTATGTGCGCATCTTCATCCTTGTGGGATGCCTTATTTAATGGCTCCAGTAACGATATTTTCTAATTTTGATGGGGTCATAGGACCACATCTTCATCGTAAGTAAGGGACTACCTGTATTTATTTAGGAAAAGTCATAAAAACCAAGAGCCCTACAGTTTCTTGTCATGAGCTGTGGTGTAAAATCTCTCACCAGGGTCTATCAGGGGAACCTAGGGGGCTGTATGCAGTCACTGTAATCCCCTTAGACTGGCAGAAGGGGATCAGTTTCTCCTGTGTCAGGTAAGGGTTGCACTCAATCTGCAGAAGAAGAAGAAAAAAAAAGTGTGTGGAATTGACCATATAAGACAATATAATGACTCACATGAAGACTCACTCATACAATTTCACTGATGTTAGGCTTAAATCACAATACTAGACTGCGGCATAGACTGTAAAAGCAATCCACCAGGTTCCAGAAGCATTTTAGACAAAAAACAGACATGAAAGGATTATAAAGCTGCCCTGAGCAAAACACGGATTAGCCAATTCAGGATGACCTTTGTGTGCATCTATCCCTGTAATTAAGCCTTGAGGGACAAACTAACATCAGCATTGCTCCCCTTTAAAGAGAATCAGGTGGAGATTCACAAGGGTGAGTGTGAGAGGTTTTTCTGGACGGCTTTGAGGAACAACTAAAACACATTTGCTTTTGTTCTCCTTTTTAAAAAAAACGTAGTTTCTTCCTTATACCAGCTTTCCTCTTTTTCTCTCTACTCAAGCGAATAAGATCAAAACAAAAACCCAGTCTGTTGCTGAGGAAATGTGGATCATTAAAACATTGTTTTCGGAAAAACTCATAACCTCAGCTTTTCTAAAATCTTAGATTAAATTCAAACTTACCATTAAATCAGTAGTGAATTGAAACATTAAATTATTATTAAAATCTGAATTATATTACAAAATAAATGAATAATTGGACTTGTATCAGTTTAGAGAATAGCACTGCTCTTACATTAGTGTAATATGATCAGTTGAATCATATTAAATCAGAATTTATAATATATAAATGTATCATAATTAATTATATGGAATATATTTAATTATACAAAATTTAATTCATCATATATAAATAAAAAAATTAATTATACGGAAATGTAAACATTGGATTAGTAGTGATTTGGCTTGTTATTGGATCAGTAGGGAATTGAACCATATCAGTATTTAACCTAATTTGCACTCACAGGAGTGAAACCTCACGTGGTTTCCTCTCGCTTTTTGTAGCCCAACTACCCCAATGTGTAATGTGTTGTAAATTCTAAGCTGCTTTTCTGCTCACCACATTTGTAAAGAGTTACTATAAACTTCCTGTCAGCTCAGACCAGCCTGTTCACACACTTAACTCTCTTATCAAGAAATCATTTCCTCCTGCAGTCTCTCCATTCAATAATCATATCCTATAAAAAAAGGTCATGTGTTTGATGTAAACATTATCTAAAGCTCTGGATCTGTATCTGCATAATGTTATGTGTTGTGCCACTGCCACATGATTGGGTGATAAAATAACTACATAAATAAACAGATATTCCTATTGAAGTGGATGATAAGTGAACATTGACAGCAATTTTGGGTCTGTGCTGGACTTTACCTGGTGGTTGGCAGGTTTATATTTGAGTCCTGGTTTATTCAGAAGAGCTTCAATCTGCTCTCGGTTGAAGTTGGAGATGCCAATGGCCTTCACCAGTCCTGCATCCACCAACTCTTCCATTCCCTACAGCAACAAGATCCGTGTGTAATGTTGTGGCATTGATAAGGATGTGAGTTTTATATAGTAATGGTACACGTATTCATAACAAAATGTCTCTGTACAGGGCTTTCAATCATATTTCTTCTCAGGAACGTTTTTAATGGCTGCCCATATGTTTGTTTAGTCTCTGCCTCCGCATATTAAGCTTGAACACACACAACAATGCAGAGGTTTCTAAAAAAATTTTAAAAAATTATTAAAAAATGTAATTAATAATAGACTTCGCGCAGTGTCACTGTGGCAACTCAGTCAATATTTTTAAAGTATGTTGAAAAAAGTAGAACAGTTAAGTAGATCATATATTTAGAAAATAAATATTAAATGTAAAACACACACATCTGTATTTCCAAAATGGGGTCTAACAAATGTAACCTATTGAAATTTTTCCATGCATTAAATTGTATTTTAAATCAATTAAATATGCAGCAATTTCAATTGATTACTCAATTGTATTTATATACACTAATAAAAAGGTGTATTGCATCAATTTAATTTATTCTATTTCATTTTTATATTGTTTAACCAAGCAAGCATTTTATTAAAAAAAAAAAAAAAAATGTAAGTGTAAAGCTGCTTTGAGACAATGTCTGTTGTGAAAAGCGCTATACTAAGCTGTTGATGTTCACAAATGCTAATATCATACTTCGTTATTAAAAATTTTCGTTTTGCATTTCTTCTCTCTAACGGTACCCTAATTATATAATGATCTAAGGGAGTTTTTCCTTGCCACAGTCGCCACGGCTTGCTCATCAGGGACAAATTCGCACCATTTACCATCACTGTTGATTTGTGTAAAGCTGCTTTGAGACAATGTCTGTTGTGAAAAGCGCTATACAAATAAACTTGACTTGACAAATGCTAATATCATACTTCGTTGTTAAAAATTTTCGTTTTGCATTTCTTCTCTCTAACTGTACCCTAATTATTTAATGTTATGTTAAATAAAATGTTATGTTCTGGGACCCCCTGCGAGTTTCAAAAATCCACAGATTTTGGACACAGCCCCTTTGGTAACTTAGGAAAGACATCTAGACATTATGTCACTTTAATACAATAATGTGTCTTCAAAAAAATATAGACACTGGATTATTTTTCTCACCTCCCAGGTATCCAGGAAATTGGTGTCATCACTGATGGAAAAACCTTCACTGTCCAGGGCCAAATAATCTGGTCCAGGCTGATGGATAAAAACACAGTCCTTAAACACACATCTAAGGGATTCAAGATTAAACTTTTTAGAAGTGATTCCCCCCTGGACTAAGTCGTTTTTGTTTGTAGATCATGTAAGACACACTACTGCTGCTTCTGTTATCATCATCACTTCTACTACCACGGCTGCTCCCGCTGCAACCATCACTTTAACGAGTGCCAAGGTCAAACTGTAACACTACAGTCTGCTTTAATTCTGTAAATAATTAAATAAAGCCACCTTTAAGCCCATTGGCCAGTGAATCAGATACAGATCCAGGTAATCCAGCTGCAGGTCACTTAAGGTCTGCTGACACGCCCCTTTTACGGCTGATTTCTGGTGGAAGGTGCACCAAAGCTGTAATGAAAAAAACAAACAAAAAATAAACTCTTTCTTCGTTTTTTTAAGCACCATTTTTCAGGGTGCTTTAATTCTGTAAATAATTAAATAAAGCCACCTTTAAGCCCATTGGCCAGTGAATCAGATACAGATCCAGGTAGTCCAGCTGCAGGTCACTTAAGGTCTGCTGACACGCCCCTTTTACGGCTGATTTCTGGTGGAAGGTGCACCAAAGCTGTAATGAAAAAACAAACAAAAAATAAACTCTTTCTTCGTTTTTCACCATTTTTCAGGGTTGTGAGGTGAAGTGCTACCTTGCTGACGACAAACAGCTCCTCCCTTTTCACCACACCCTTATTAATCATGGTCCTGATGCCCTCTCCGACCTCCTTCTCGTTTAAGTAGACGTGCGCTCCATCGATGTGTCTGTAGCCTGCAGCGATGGCGGCTTTCACGGCTTCAGTCACCTCACCAGGTTTAGACTGGGGCAGAGGACGGTGTAAATGGTTACTTTTTTTTTTTTTAAACAGAGATTGATTAATCGAGGTTTTGCAGGCTTCTTGAGTATCATGCAGCCCTTCTACACACTGTATTTATAATATTACTAGTAAAAATATTTACCCTTCATTACAATTAAATCCTACATGAACAGCACATATATTATTGAGTGTAATTTAAGTTGGAGTAAATTATTTAATAAATAATCTCTTAGCAGAAACAGGAATTGACTTGTGCATGAAAGTAACTCGCAATAAAACTGTATATAAATAAATAAATATTATTTTTCATCATTTGAATTCCTACCTTCCATGAACCGAGACCTACAAGAGGCATTTCTGCTCCGGTGTTAAGTTTTACTGAAGTTTGCATTTTGGAAATAATTGAGATATTTGACCTGGTTCCGTTTAGAAATGGTGAAGGAGGAAGTCACCTGACTGCTTTCATAAATGTAAACGCTGGATATAAACGCTGAAAAGATGCAGTTTACATTGTCCCTGCATCACTCAACTCAACACCGCCGCCTTGTGGACCGGCGTGTGGACTGCCACATTTTTTTCCTTTTTTGTTGAACCATTTGACTCATCTTACCAACGAGTCGACTCCTAACCACGTTAAACAGCTTTCTAGAATAATTTTTTTCCCCCAGATATATTGGACGTCAATTATAGTTTCTGATTAACTATGTGTAAAAGTGTTTAAGAAAACCCTTCATTTCGATGACAAATTCCAAATATTTAAGGTGAGTCAGATATCGTGACTCGGCTTCCAAATTGAATTTGACTCCTTTGGCTTCCAAACGACTCGTTGCAATTTTCTTCCAGAAATGGATGGAAAATTGTTCAGATTTTTAAAATACGGTTAGGGCATGCATTTAAAAGTTACTCAAATAAAATGCATAAAAGTTAGACTTTATTTTAACCATTACCTTCCATGTACCGAGTCCCAGTACTGGCATGTCTGCTCCAGTATAGAGTTTCATTGAAGTCGACATTTTTCGACTGGAATCGATTTTCTCCTCAGATATTAGGATATAAAATAAATCTAACTAGTTAATATTAATCCTGGTGCGGCGTCACCTGACACTGATCATCCATCAAGCAGATGAAATAAAGACGCTGCTAAAAATATCTATATTCAGTCCCAACTGAATATTCAGCGCCACCTAGTGGACAGGATTACAAACTTCAAGAGTGGACTCTCAAACAGATTTTTAATCTTTATTTTCTTTTTGTTTATCTATGACTAAATATGTTTATTAATTATACAATTCCTATAGAAACAAGATTTCTAAAAATCTGTTTATTTATAAATGACCTCATTCAATATGGTATGGAATTTTTGCATTGTCCCTTGTTGAAAGTGCTATACAAATAATAGATTTTAATGTGATTAAAAATGTAAAAACATTGGTTGCATTTCTGCAGTTTAACAAAATGAAAATGCAGCTTTAAACAGGATGCATAGAAATCAGTTTATTTATAGGGTATGCTGGCTTTACTCAGGGAACATGTGCAAGCTGATAAACATTAAAATATCAGATACATGTTCATACATTTTTCAATTACAAATAAATTGTCTCACCAGAATTATATTTAATTCAAGCAAAGCAAATCGCAAATACACATTGAGAAGTTCACGCAGTGTCTTATATCAGCATAATCTCACGATTGCTTTTCTCTCATCTGGTTTCCTGTTCTTCATGTGTCTGCATCCTCGCTGTCTTCCTCTTCACAGGCAACTTTCTCTCTGAATGTCTTATCTTTCTTGTGAGGAAGTCCCTGTTGTATTTAAGAGTATTTTAAGTGCTTTTATGTCAGATGAAGTGTTTGTAATGAAATATAGTGCTTTTTCCTTTAAAACTTAAACCAAAAATAATCATTTAGCAAAATCTACATTTTTAACAATCACATTGTTTCATTTTACGATATGTATTGAAGTAAGGAGTACTTGAAATGATATTGTTAAAAAAATTAAAGCGTATGTTAACCTTGCTGTTCTTTTCCTGTTTGGGTTTTTTTAAGCAAAATTCTTCAGTTTTAGTACTCAGCATTAAATGGATAATCTTTGTGCTTCACGCCCCTGGGGAAGAAAAAAAGGGAACTTTATCCATCTTTAATTATTATTATCTAAATAAAAATTTAGATGTACAGAAAATACATGCATAATGTTTATAAAATAAAGCACTCACCAGTGAAAGGAACAAACTCTGTAGTTCCTGTTGAAGCTGAAAATGGTCTTCATTTCATCATCGCTCAATTCAAAATCAAACACCTGCAATCAAAAACAAATAAAAAAAATCTTTTCAAACAGGATAAGTCAAAATATTCTTCGGGATCATGGATTTTTAGTTTTTCCTCTAGAGTCACCTGAATGTTCTCCTTGATGCGTGAAGGATTTACAGACTTCGGGATCACAGCAATGTTCCTCTGGACCTGGAAGCGGATCAGGACCTGGAGATGTACAGAACATCTGTTGTCCTTATTCAGACTGGATTAGTTTCATATGAGGATGTTTAGTAATAACTGTTAGTGAAGTATTTTTGAAATATTACTTAAGTCATGACTCTCATGTGGCCACACACACTAAAACACCAACTTACATCCAGTTTGTATTAAAATAAAAGTGTGTAGCATACAAAACAAATATTTTTTAATTGCAAAACACATGCAGACATCATAAAGATCCTCATGCACACATCATAAAAATCAAATCATAAAACCATGAAACTCATACAATTTTTATCAGGACATGCCCATCTCTGTGATTTATACCCAGGTGTTATGTTGGACAGCTGGATGGCCAGGATTAAGGAGAAATAATAAATGTGGGAAAAAAATTAATCTGATTAGTCATGCTCACTTCCAGTATATACAACAGAGGGGGAAAGTTTTACCCACGTGACAATTCACTTTAGAATGTCACTCCTGTCCAGTTACCTGAGCAGTGGTCTTTTTGTGCTTCTCTGCAATTGCTTTGATCTTTGGTTCCTCCAACAAAGATGGATCTTCTGGTTTAGCCCTGAGAGTTAAAAAACCTTATACCGTCAACAAGTTGGGGGGTGAGTTCAATGCAAACATACACCAATCAGGTATAACATTAGGACATTATAACACTATGATTGATGAAGTGAATAAAATTGATTATCTCTTCACGTGCAAGTGATGTTTTTGCACATTTCTACAGTAAACTAATACAAAATATATATGAGAAAAATCCGAAGACAAACATCCCTAAAGTTCCTGGCATGAGCTGTGGTGTAAAATCTCTCACCAGGGTCTATCAGGGGAACCCAGAGGGCTGTATGCAGTCACTGAAATCCCCTTTGACTGGCAGAAGGGGATCAGTTTCTCCTGCGTCAGGTAAGGGTGGCACTCAATCTGCAGAAAACAAGAGGGTGGAAATGACCATATGAGACAAGATCATGAAGACTCACTTAAGATACAGAATCTAAAAAATAAATATTGTGCATGTCTTTTGTCACTATAATTTATTACTAACATTAATTTACAAAAGTAGTTTATTCTTTAAAACAGATCATGTCATGTCATTACCAGAGCAGTAGTGGAACAAACTGGTGTTAAATCAGTTGTTAACTAATTCATATCAAATCATTAGTGTATAATGATTTGACTTATCAGAATCAGATGAGTAGCAAATTCCTGTCAGCTCAGACCAGCCTGTTCACACACTCAACTCTCTTATCAAAGAAATCATTTCCTCCTGCAGTCTCTCCATTCAATAATCATATCCTATAAAAAGGTCATGTGTTTGATGTGAACATTATCTGAAGCTCTGGATCTGTATCTGCATAATGTTATGGGTTGTGCCACTGCCACATGATTGGCTGATAAAATAACTACATAAATAAACAGATATTCCTATTGAAGTGGATGATAAGTGAACATTGACAGCAATTTGGGGTCTGTGCTGGACTTTACCTGCTGGTTGGCAGGTTTATATTTGAGTCCTGGTTTATTCAGAAGAGCTTCAATCTGCTCTCGGTTGAAGTTGGAGATGCCAATGGCCTTCACCAGTCCTGCGTCCACCAACTCTTCCATTCCCTTCAGCAACAAGATCCGTGTGTAATGTTTTGGCATGACAGACTGACAGTCAGACAAGAATCATTTTCTTACCTCCCAGGTTTCCAGAAAATTGGTGTCATCATTGATGGTAAAACCTTCACTGTCCAGTGGCAAATAATCTGGTCCAGGCTGATGGATAGAAACACAGGCCTTGAACACACACATCTGAGGGATTCAAAATTAGACTAGACTAGAAGTGTTTTTCCCCAGGAATAATTAGTTTTGGTTTGAAGAACATGTAGGAGACACTACTGCTGCTTTTATCATCATTAATACTTTGAATTTCACAGCTGCCATTGTTGATTTATTACTCTTGTGTTTGTGAACATTCTCAGTCATCTTGAAGTTAAGTCATTTTAACTCATCCAAACAGCTTCTTCAGTCTGATGGAAGTTGGCAGGATTTCACAAATTAGTATGTTCCAGGGTCAAGTATCCTCCCCTCCCCTATCCCTCTCCTGGATAGCCTTGTTAAGGGACAAGGTGGAGGTGAGTGTGTGGAAGGTGGTGTATACCTATACCTTTAGCTAACCTATACATGGAGGATGTGGAAAAGAAGGCACCCAACTCTTTCTAAGGAATGAATCCAACCAGTGGTTCAGATATGTAGGTGACATCTGTTTAAATAACTAAGAAGTACAGGCCTTTACAGATCATATCACCTTTGCTGACACCAACATTAAATTCTCCAGCGAGGATACCAAGGACAACAGATTTGCATTCCTGGACTGTGTAGTTTTCATTGGGACAGATGGGAAGCTAGAAGTGTACAGGAAAACCACTCACGGACAAGCACCTGCCAACAACACCAATAAGTATTTATCAGGACAACACACCACAGGGCAGGAAGCATCTCCACCAAAACAGGAGCCAAAATTAAAGAAAACAGTCTCCTGATAGCAGACATCAAGGCATCTAGATGTCCTAAGTGGTATTTTTCTGACCACTTAAACCAGACCAAATTGAAACCCAGAACCAACGGAAAAACCTGTTTCTGGTTTATTATACATACAGTATCTGGCATTATTATACAGTATACCCCTCACATTTCAGCAACCCATCTTCCCAAGAGACAATACTATAGAAATGAAACTTGGATATATTTTAGAGTAGTCAATGTGCAGCTTGTATAGCAGTACAGATTTACTGTACTCTAAAAATAACTCAGTATTATTGTGGAGATTTTATGATGATTTTAAATGTATTTATTATTATAATTAATATAAAAATAAAAAAACAGTACTAAATCATAAAAATGTGCTTAACAAAATAAATATGAATATATTTATTAATAAATATAAATTAAGTGCAGCATGCCTTCTTACGTGAAAAAAAAAAAAAAAAAAAAAACATTCGCCTCTAGAGGGCGCTTTCACAATGACGGCGGACCGTAAGCCGGAAAAACGATATGGATTTTTGTTGTATGGATTAGTGACCTTCATCTCTATTAATAACTATGGTGCATATTAGTTTAAAAGCCACCGTCTAATTTTAAATACAGATATAATATTGAGTAAAACATATATTTAAAAAAAAAGTAGTTTGTGCAGACCTGATATATTGCGATATCGTGCTCAACGCGAATAGGACTACTTGTTATAAGTCACGTAAAAATATTATCCGACTGTAAATACTATTATGACAATACAAATATCCCAGAGATCAATATCAGCATCATATATAACATATGTATTTGCAATAGACATAGATCTTAACTGAGTATGTGCACAATTGTATTAACCGAACTCTTCTCAGAATGTGCATAAATGTTAAAATCAAACAACAATATAGCATCAATTATACATACATAAGTCTACACATAGTGTTTATAAATGTAGAACCAACACACATCAATCAGTCTCGTTGCAGCAGCAGAACATTCTGTAGACCGACCTTGTCTGGGCATCTCCCAGAGTCCACTCACATGCGATGTCAGAGGAATTCGAATTCAAGAGTTCAACAGAAATTTTATACAACTACATAAAGGGTGTACCATCACAGAAGAAGCAACTCTTAATCCATAAAACCATAATCAGCTGTGTACCTGCATCTAAAGAACAAAGAACCCACTTCAGAAGATGAAAAGGTACACATCTTGGACAGAGAAGGCAGGTGATTTGAGAGAGGAGTGAAGGAGGCCATGAATCTCTGGTCTTACACACAACATCTACTTTTCATGCTGCTTTATCATTCATAAATAAGATCAAGATCTCTTCAACCTTCTACTAAAAAAAGCCACACCTTAGGATATCCAAACAGATAAAAGTCAGCCAAGACGACTCAACCACCAGATACCATTATTCTTACAACTGCCGACATCAAATCATAACACTAAAGCCTCAAGTCACCTTTAAACCCAAAGGCAAGTGAACCAGATAAAGGTCCAGGTAGTCCAGCTGCAGGTCACTCAAAGTCTGCTGACATGCCCCTTTAATGGCTGATTTCTGGTAGAAGGTGCTCCAAAGCTGTAAAGAAAAGAACATTAATCTATTTCTCCATTTTTTAAGTGACATTTTTAATTTAAACGAGTTTGATTGCTACCTTGCTGACGACAAACAGCTCCTCCCTCTTCACCACGCCCTCGGTAATCATGGTCTTGATGCCCTCTCCTACCTCCTTCTCATTAAGCTAGACAGGCGCTCCATCGATGTGTCTGTATCCTGCAGCGATGGCGACTTTCACGGCCTCAGTCACCTCACCAGGTTTAGACTGGGGCAGAGGACAAAAGGTTTAATAAATAATCAGAAACAAAAAATTCAAAACCTTTTTTTTTTTAATTAATAGAAAAAAGAAAAGATTTCTTTTTGAACAGCTAAGAGACTTCTAAGAGAATATTTAAAAAGGTGCAAAAAAGTAAAAAGGGATAAAAAAAAGAAATCGGGTCATTAAAAACAACTAATATATTATTGGTTTTATAATTACCTACTTTTATATTTGTCATATTATTTGATAGTATTGAACAATTAGATATTCAACAAATGTATTTTTTTTCTCCAAACTACAATTTACACAAAAATATCCAGATTTGACAAAAAGTAAAACATTTACTGCAGTTTGCATTTTGGAAATAATTAAGAGATTTGTCCTGGTTTATGTTTTTAATGGCTTTAATCTCTGCTTTTATACAATCAACTGCTAATACAAATGAAAATGTGCAGACTGCACTGTCTCTGCATGACTTAACCCAACACCGCCACCTTGTGGACCGAAGTGTGCACTGCCACATCTTTTTCTATTTCTGAAATTGAGACAAACCATTCGGCTCAACTTACCAATGAGTCGTCTCCTACCTTCGTTAAACAGCTATTGGATTTTAATTACAATTATTATAATTACTATGACTAAAAGTGTATAGGAAACTCCAACTCTTCTAGGTGAGTCAGATATCGTGACTCGGCTCCCAATGGCATTTGACTCTTCCAAACGACTCGTTGCAATTTTCTTACAAAAATGGAAAAGAAAATTGTTCAGACTTTTAAAACATGGTTGGGGCATGCAGTTAAAGGTTACTCGGATATAATGCATAAAAGTTAGACTTTATTTTATGCCATTACCTTCCATGTACCGAGACCCAGAAGTGGCATGTCTGCTCCAGTATAGAGTTTCGTTGAGGTCGCCATTTTTTTTTAACAGGTTTCGATTTTCTCCTCTCATATTAGGCTGTGAAATAAATGTAACTGGTTAAAGCTAACTAGTAAATATAAATGCTTGTGCAGGAAGCTGAGGACACTGATCTTGTATCAAGCAGATAAAATGCAAAAAAAAAATCAACAACTGCTTAAAATACTCATATATTCGGACTCAACGGCGACACCTTGCGGAGAGGATTACAAACTTCAAGAGTGAAATCTTCTGCTCCCAGCTTTTTTTTTTTTTTTTTTTTTTTGCTCCCAGTTTTTTTTTTTTTTTTTACTTTTTGAATATCTGTAATTAAAAATTGTTTATTTATTGGTAAATAAATGCTTTATTTACAGATTTCAGTTCAATTAATTAATTTACCTCAGCGCATCAATAGCAGTTGACGCCTTCAGCTTCCAAAAGTCTCATTCCTTTTCTTTGCTAAACACATGAATTTTCATATTTACCACCATGTAATTGTTCTTTTTTGTCCAACTATGGCTAAAATAGTTTGTTTTTAATATTTAATAGCCCTCATGTTCTCCACCAGCTCTTTTCAGTAAATCTGATCATTTAACTCGGTTCATCGATACCGTTCGAGTCCCAAACGATTTATTTTTCTAAACCCGGAGGGATCATTTACCAAAGGTCATCCTTTTCTGGTTGTGTATTAAATCCTTACGCTTCGTCTATTTAACAAATACATCGAATTTCATAATACATTTATGAAATTATTGATAATTGTCACAGACACAATAATAATTAGCATTAATTTAAAAACAAAACGTGATTTTTTTATATATCTTCTTGTGTTTCTGCAGTTGAAAGTGGTAGCGAACAAGATTTACAGAAATCTGTTTATTTCAAAAATGACCATTTCATAGAGTATAGCAGCTTTACAAACTGAAATTTTACAAATAAATAACAACTAAGGCAAAGTGTAAAAAAAGGACTCGACTTCACTAAATGTACAAACTCATAAACATTTAAATTGCAGTGTTTCAGAATACAGCCAAAGAATGTGGCACAGTGGAAACTAAAACCGAATGTAAACTGAATAAAAGTACTTTATAAATGTCATTCACAGTGAGAGGTTACAGAGTCTTCTCAGAGGAAAACCCTGCCATGCCAATTTCGCACTCTTTCCTATCATCTGGCGCTCTTAAACCTCCTTCCTGTTGTTCATCTTGTTCTTCTTCCTCAGTCCTGTCTTCCTCCTCACCTTCCTCTTCATGCATGGCCCCTTTGCTCATCTTTGGGCCTTTGCAGATTTTTAGGTGGCGTGTCAGATGGTATTTGGTGAGGAAGCCCTTGTTGCATTTTTCACAGATGAAGTCCCTTTTCCCATCATGGGAATTGAGGTGTTTTTTTAAATGATCTGTTTTCAGGAACTGCTTGTTGCACTTCGGGCATGTGATCTGACGGTCTCTGTCGGAAAACAAACATAAAGGTGATGTTCGCTCGTTCACGAACAGAAAGAAAAAGGTAAAAAGTGTGCTAATAGCCCTATGATCACACTAGCAAGCAACTGTTAATTTTCTATATAAAAATGCAGGATCATGAAAAAAGAAAAAAATAATACACATCCTTACAGGGAATGTGAATACATGTGCTGCTTAAGATCCTGCTTCCTGTTAAATGTCTTGTCACAATGGTCACACTTGATGTTCTTGATTCCTGTGTGAATGACCATGTGAGACTCTACGTGGGCTTTCTGGGTATATGATTTTCCACACACACTGCACCTGAAGTTCTTCTGACCTTTAGAATGAAATTAGATCGCATCATTATACAGCAAAAAACAACATCTTCAACCAAGTCTATTGTCCTTAATTGAGGGGTGCGAAAAGATTTAAGCAGCATATTACTGCTAACAGAATAAGATTCGGTACCTGTGTGGATCCTCAAATGCATTCTAAGGTTACTAGAGTCGCTGAAGGCTTTGCTGCAGTAGCTGCACTTGTGTGGCCTCACGCCCATGTGACCCATGAAGTGCACGTTGAGTTTGGTGGAGGTCGTGAATGCTCGCGAGCAAAGGTTGCACTTAAATTTTCTTTCTCTGCCGTGACGCTGAACGTGTCCGTCGCCACCGCCGCCGTTGGACTGAACCTCACCCTGAGCCTGGCACTGCCACGACGGGGATGAAGTGACACTGGCGGCCTCACTCGCCAGCTTCTCCTGAGGGTGAGGCAGACTGTGGACTCTGTGACTGGGGTCTTCATGGGAGGGGCTGTGGCTGTGTGCGTGGCTGCTGAGATGAGACTTGAACTCAGAGAAGGAGGTGCATTCTTTTCCACAGTGGCAGATTTGACCCTCTGGAACAAGTGGTATGCCTGAGAAATTACAGGAATACAGGTTTTTGCTCTAACCGATCCGTTTAAGGAGCATCTGTATAACCAAAGCATGCGTAACACAATTAATAAATATGTAAGATAGGACTGGAAATAATTCAGGAGATCACCAGTTAGTATCCTGACTAGAGGTCCACCAACTCATCGGTTTTGCCGATTAAATCGTAATGATGGCTGATTGCTGGAAACATCGGCAAAAATCCATACAGATAGTTTTTCCAGGGTTGCGTCTTAGAAAGTCTGTTGTCATTATACAGTACGAGAGCTATTGAAGTCTATTTTATTAATTACTGTTTTTATTTATTTTTTATGTTTCTTTTTGTTTCAGTCTGAATGCGTCTTTTATTTTCCTCAATATTCATGAATATAATTAATATATTAATCTGACTTTTCTGCCATCTGCTTTTACTGATTTACTGATTAATTTTATTTAATGATGCTTTACATTTCATTTCACTTAATATACACCACTAATATACAACAATCTCCCCCCCCCCCTTCCTTTTTCTTAATTTTTTTGTTACTGTGAGCAACTGCAACCAAACAATTTTTCTATGAGATCAATAAAGTATTTTACTTCTGATATTTATTTCATGTATCACATTTTAATGATTCAATACAGGGTTTTTTTTGTAATGAAAGTTTAGTAATAATTTGCATAGAATGTTGTGCTTGTTTGTTTTTTCATCCAGTTTTTTTTTTTTTTTACTATCGGCTGGTTAAACGGTTATTGGCAAGTACGGTCCAACCTAGCTATTGCTATTGATCAACAGTTAATCCTGACCCATTTACCACAAAACTGCTCGTGATTTCTGAATGAGAGGGGCACATTCTTTCACCTTAGATTTTTTAATCACCTTAAAAAAATGGCAAGTCTGAACCTCCTGGCAGAGACGTTAAAAAAAACCTGTTTGAATAAGAATTACATTCCTAAACCTCAAGCTGCAAAATAGTTTTGAAACACCAGTGATTTTCGATCAGATTGTACTTTGATACACTTGTCATTTATTTGGCCAAAATGTTAATAAATTTCCAGCCACTTGGTTTTTTTGAGAAGGAAAAAAAGGGGGGGCTTGTGGTAGAGGAAAGAACTGTTCTGAGATTTTTCTAATATTTATTCAATATTCATTTCCACAGAGCAGTGAGTACAGTAAGTGTTAAAGATTAGGCTTCTTTGGTGAATGCAGACCAGGATTCTGTCTTACCCAGCTGTCTGCTGTATTCCCTACTGTAGTAGAAAAGCAGCTCGTGCTCGGGGAGGATCTCTCTGGACGTGCAGAAGAACAGCTTCCCGTTATCAATATATGCCACCAGATTCTGCTCATCTGTTGTCCTGTTAAAAAAATAAATCAAGGTGATTGACTGAAAAATCTGTAGGACATCTTGATTTAATGAGGCGTGTGGTCATGGTACCTTGCTTTTCTAACAAACATCATCCAGTTGCATTCATTTTCATCTGTTGTCACTATACAGAACTCCAAGATGTTGTTGTGGAACATCTGGAAAAAACAAAAAACAAATATAGATTAATTAAATAAGTCAATGAAGTAATTTCTAGGAATTACTAATAAAATTTGCAACATTTTTAGTTTTTTTTAATGAGGTGTTTTTTTTTTTCAACCTTCCAGAGTTGAGGGGTGTCTTTCTCCGTCCAACCTGAAAGATCGACGCTGCTGCAGTTCTGTCCAATCATTGGGCCGAAGCAGGTCCTGCTGGGAATCATCTCCCGTGCAAACACACCTGAGAAGATTACAGTGTCAGAGCTTCAACAGTCTGACGTAACACTACATATCATTGACATTACGCTCATTCGTACAAAACAAAAAAATCTTCACTGACCGTTAGGCTCATCAGCCACAGACACACGCAGGCACAGTGGGCGGGGCAAAGAGAGGCGAGCTCTGCTCTGAATGGGCGTGTCTGGGACAAAAGTGACAGGTCCGTGTTCGGGACAATCGGAGTTGTACGAGCGCTCACATAAAGTGCACCCTAAACACACGTCCATGACAGGAAAGCGTTTATAACAAACAATTTACAGACAAAAAAATATATTTTTAAGTAATGCTTTATGAATCTTTAAAGCAATTTAAAATGTACATTTATTGTTTAGCTTACAAATGGTGAAAGTTGTGGTCATGTTCTCCTTGTTTGCAGTGGCGTTCTCAAGCTGTATTGTGGAGTTAACCAAGACCAGACTGTTGTCCGGGCCAAGAGCGACCTCTGCGGTGATTGGGGAAACGTTAACGGGCTCCAGGCCCATGCCTGCGCTGTGTAGTGTTACAGGTTCGAGCTGAGTCTGTGGTGCCATGGCACTGGTGAGCACCACGCTGACCACGCCAGAGTTTAGCTCAGCGTTAGTGTGTAAAGCTTCACTCATACTTCCTGGAGCTCTGGTTCCTGAGCTGCTCCCTACACGTCCGCTCATGTGCTCCTGCTCCATCACCACAGGCAGCTCCAGTCCGGATCCATGTAGCGCCATGACGCCCCCCTCCAGGCTCTCATGTGGTTGATTCCTGCTTCCAAGTGGCTGCTGTGTGTCTGTACTCACGACTACTCCATCCATGGTTGCCAGATTTTCTCCCATCCTATCAGGAGACATGGGGCTGTTTACTCGTGATTCCATCGAAAGCCCAGTGGCGTCCAGCTGCACCTCGTGAGCGCCGCCCTGGTGGAGGTCAGCCTCCCGGGAGTCTATAGACACCAGGCCTTGTTCTAAATGTCCGCTTGGGCCGCTGTAGGGGTCGAGGGATGAAGGGTTGTTGTTGGAGACAGACAGAGTGGCATCCATGTTGAGGCTGCTGGGGTGGATGTACTGCGGAGGGGGACGATCGGCCAAATACGACAAAATACCTAAAAAGGCATAAAAATAAAAAAAAATGCACATATAAAATCTTTAGAATGTTATTGCTTGTCTTTATTTTATTGCTAGATTCTTTATTTTTCTTTGCTTATTACGTTTTATAATTCATAGTCACGTGACACGTTACATGCCATGCATGCTATAGAGTTCTACTTCAATACTTTTATTCTCAAGCTACGTAAAAAATAAACAATCCGAGTTATCTAGAAAAAAAGCGATTTTAATATCTGACTATATGTTAAAATTCCTTTTGAAATCCTTTATCAATAAGATTGAACAGAATCGTTATTTCTATTTATTATTCATAATTATTAGTATAAATAATTAAGAATAGCATTATTATGACAGCCTTTCTTCGTTTAAACAATATTTATTTAATTTTTCTGCTTTATTTTAATTTAGACATATCTGTATCATAGATGTGGTGACACCGTGAGGTTAAGGCATCGGACTCTGGATTGGAAGATCACAAATTCAAATCCCAGGTTGCCACTAACTGTCCCTTGAGCAAGGTCCTTAATCCTCAACTGGTCATTTGTAAATCGCTCTGAATGAAGGTGTTTGATAAATGTTACACATGTAAATGTAGAAAAACAATATTACATGATATTTTTGTCTACCACCTCTCCGTTTTGCTGAAACCAGTGTCTATAGTGTTTTACCTGGAAGGATGTGTCTGAAGTAGCTGCTCTCCAGGTGAGGGTATGGTGGAGGAGGCAGAGTGTAGTTCCTCTCTGGAATACCACACATCACTCCTCTGTCTCCTAGAGGCCCCATGGGTAACATCAGGGAGAGTGCAGAGGGCAGGGGTCCGAGAGACGGCCCAAGGCTCGGTATAGCAACCGGCATTCCTGTGATAGGAGGCAGAGAGAAATATCTTTAATATTATAGTCGCACAAATCCTTTTACATTCATAGTTTATTACAGTAACTTCCTACAAAACTAATGTACTCATGGCTTATGTGTATATTATATTATGTTCTGCAGAACATGACATTATTTTTATCCATTTATAGTTACATTCAACTTGTCTTTTTTAAATAAATTAGGAAAATATAGAATCCGCTTTAGGGTTGCTAACAGTACAAGTATTATCACTGTTTATTTTCCTATAACAACATGACACACAGAGAGTTTTTTTTATTTGTATTTCTTGCATTAATAGTCACATGCTCTAACCTGGAGTGGTGATTGGGTTGTGACTGTGAGTGGGTGAGGTAGGGAGGACCAGATGACTGGTGCTGACAGAGGGCACACTGAGTTGGTCCATGCCCACCGGGCTGAGGTTCATGTCGTTCATTCTGAGCAGAAATAAACAAGAATAAAACTTGTATAGGAAAGGGTGAGACAGTAAGGGGTGGAAAATGGCTGGCAAAGAGGCTCAGAAGAAAACATTAAGGGGTGGCAAATGAGTGAGACCACATTAGCAACTTGTGCTTGCATGAACAGCAGCTATGCTAATTCCTTTCCAGTTCTGTTACACCTGATGAAGATCAGTAGATGCCTGCAAACATCCCCGAAACATCTAGAGACCTACCAACGCCTTCTGGATTCCATTTCATGTAGAGTTTGGGCATTGGAACTCTTTGAAATGTTTAAAGGCTCTGGCATGGAGAAACTGGTGTTGGATCTATGATGAGCTTAAATGTTGAACTATTTTATGAGTTGCTCAGAAGCTCATGGTTCCACAAAGTCAACTGACTGTATAAGATTGTAGAAAGGACATTACTCATAATCTCACACTCTGGTGTTTTGTACCGTTATAAGATATAAAATTACACCTTTGATATCACCCAAATGAGGATGGGGTCCCCCTTTGAGTCTGGTTCCTCTTTAACGTTTCTTCCTAATAATGTCTAAGGAAGTTTTTCCTTGTCACAGTCACCACTGCTGCTCTTTAGGAATACATATACAAGTAAAGCGGCTTTGAGACAATGTCCATTGTGAAAAGTGCTATAGAAATAAACCTGAAAACTAAAAGGTGGAAAAGAGGAGTGAGAGCATATTTAGGGGTGGCAAAGGGGGTGTCTAAGAGGAACACTAAGGGGTGTCGGGGGTGGTAGAGCACACTAAGCTGTGGCAAATCTTATTGTAAGCTTGGATATGCTTCTGGGAATAATTTACCCTCAATAAACCTGCACAGCATCATGCAAACACACAAATCATGAACATTACTCAGTAATAAGACCCTAAATAAACATCTTAATCATTGTAAACATGTAAATAACATCAGAGCAGCAAGGCTTACCTGAAAGGGTGTGGTTGCTAACAGCACTACGAGTTCTAGTTACATTTTCACAACAAAAAATATATTTGTTTAGTGCAAAAGTTAAATTCAGCACTGTATTACACTGAAATAACCAGGCATGCATGCAGGATAAATGCACTGGGTTTTCTTTAAGCCTGCAACAATCTTGTGTTCAACTCAGCACTACACAATCCAAAGAATTCACACACATATTAATGCATTTACATATAACTATAATCCGGTCTTAATACTCGATTTCTTTTCTATTTATATATATAAAAAATGAAACAATAATATGGCCAAAAGACAAGCGAGACTCGAGAATTGGCGAAAAAGCACTTATCTTCCATAATAAAAGACCTAAACGAATGATTAGACGCTCATTTTTAAATAAAAAAAAAGATAGAATCTTTTATTTTTTAAACCGGATCTTTACGAACCCTACATACCGGAAGCGAACCGGAAGTGAAGGAATACGTCGCTGAAAAACCTGCTGTGTAATCTTGCCTCTGCACCGGCGCTATAGAAAAGCTTAATAAAACAATAATATAACAAATCAATAAAAATGCCGGATTATTTAGGAACCGAGCAGCGTAAGGTTAAAGAGGAGGAAAAAGAGGACGAGCCAATTCGAGGTAAATAAAACTCGAAAGCAGTAAAATGTTAGCATTGTATCTAGCTAGCATCCACCGCTACGTCGCTAAAATGCATACAGTCATAGATACCCTTATTTATTGTGTTCCCTCTGATATACAAGTTACAGCCATCTATAATAATATGAAAATTATTAATTTATAGGCATGAAAAATTACTCAATTGTGATCGTTGCTACGTAACTGACGTTAAATAAGTCTAAACTACTTATCGTTGGGTGCAAAAGTTAGTGCCCCCATATGTTTCTAAATGGAGAAGTGTACATTATATTAGTCCATATTTGCAAAAGTGTTCAACTTATATCTCAGTCCTTATTCAAAATATTCGAGCATTCCGGGTCTTCTTTATTATATAACTAATAATAGACACCCCTTTCTAAAAAAACAAAACAAAACAAAAAAAACCTAATTAATTAAGCTGATTGTATCTGATTAGAGGAAAACTTTAACATGTTCATATGGATTCCAGTAAGGAAATAATTTAATTAATATATTTTTTGTGTACTCTCTTTTATATTTTGTCATTTAGTTGTTTTGTTGTAAACATATACAGTGGTGTGAAAAAGTGATTTATTTTTTTGTGCATGTTTGTCACACTTTAATGGTTAAGATCATCAAACTAATTTAAGTATTAGTAAAAGATAACAAGTGAAAAAAACATGCTGTTTTTAAATGAAGGTTTTTCCTATTGAGAGAAAACAAAATCCAAAACAACATGGTCCTGTGTGAAAGTGTTGTCCTCCTGTTAAAACTGTGGTCTTTTACACGATTTCTCCAGCCACAACCTGGTTATTGCCACACCTGTTCACAATCAATACATCTCTTAAATAGGACCTGCCTGACAAAGTGAAGTGGACCAAAAGATCCTCAAAAGCTAGACATTGTGTCGAGATCCAAAGAAATTCAGAAACAAACGAGAAAGAAAGTAGTAATTGAGATCTAGTAAAAAGATCCATAAAAGTAAAACCGCATTTCAGAAATAAAACATCATACCAACAGTAAAATTTGGTGGTGGTAGTGTGATGGTCTGGGGCCGTTCTGCTGCTTCAGGAACTGGAAGACTTGTTGTGATAAATGGAAACATGAATTCTGCTGTTTACCAAAAAATCCTGAAGGAGAAAATCCTGCCATCAGTTTGTGACTTCAAGCTGAAGCGAACTTAAGTTCTGCAGCAGGACAATGATTTAAAACACACCAGCAAGTCCACCTCTAAATGGCCGAAGAAAAACAAAATAAAGACTTCGGAGTGGCCTAGTCAATGTCCTTAAAAAGGGGGTTCATCCTCAAAAATCCTCCAATGTGGCTGAATTACAACAATTCCAAAATTGTTGTAATTCCAAGTGTCCAAAATTCCTACACAGCGCTGTAACAGACTCAATGCAAGTTATCGGAAACGCTTGATTGCAGTTGTTGCTGCTAAGGGGGGCACAACGAGTTAATAGTTTTAGGGGGCAAACACCAGGCCATGTAGTTTTGGATTTTGTTCTCCCTCAATAATAAAAACCTTATCTTGTGTTATCTTTTACTAATATTTAAAATAGTTGAATTTAGTTGAAATTAGCTGAAACATTAAACTGTGAAAAACATGCAAAAAAAAATAAAAATTATAAATCCAGACTACCTGTATGTTAATTGTGCATTGATGATTTACTAAATTGGATAGATAATTCTCATAATCTCAGGCAAACGGCAATAAACCTGAGTTTGATACCGATTCTGATTTAGAATAAAGTGCAGTTATACGACTTTACTGTTAAGGACCAAAACTCGATTCATCTTGGTCAAGAAAGTATTAATCTGTTCAAATGTATTATATATATATATATATATATATATTGATACCCATACACAAACATTTGCTTGAGAAAATTCTGGAGACAGAATAAAATGTGTGTTTGTATATTGTAAAATAATCAAGTTGTCAGTGCTGTTTTTAATATCTTGGAAGGACAGGACGTAAAATACTATATCTGAATAAATGTATGGATTATTTTTGAAATTCTTTTTTTTTTTTTATATAATTTGTTTTTCCCCTTTAATGTACAATTATTCAAATAAAATAGGCAATTTATTTATGTGAAGTGAAATTGAACGAAGTCTGCATTAAGGCTTTAATATTTGTATTAATTGTTTAACGAAAACATTTTAGTGGCACATAATACTGTTGCTTCCTCACACTTTGTGTATCATAAGTATGTCTTTAAGTATCAGAAAATAATATTTAAAAAAAATTTATCTCTCATACTATAAGGTATCTGAAAGGAAAGAAAATCAATTAAATCTCATGGAATTTAGGATTAAATTAATTGATTTTGGTGTCGTGTGTTTGACTCGATATTTATTTATTTTTTTTAGCTTTGGATGAAGGAGACATCGCTCTTCTAAAGACTTACGTGAGTACCCTTTTAATTTCAGGCATCAACACAACATACACTGTCGTAAACGATTAAAGTTAATCGAGCATTTGTTGATGTACAGGGCCAGAGCACGTATTCCCGTCAGATCAAGCAAGTAGAGGATGACATCCAGCAGCTCCTCAAGAAGATTAATGAGCTCACAGGTAGGTGTGAGTGCAGACGGAAATGGTTCAGATAGATGGAGAAATGTCCGTTGTTGTAGTAAAACGTGTGCTTGGTTTGCACAGGCATTAAGGAGTCGGATACGGGTTTGGCTCCACCTGCGCTGTGGGACCTTGCTGCTGATAAACAGACGCTGCAGAGTGAACAGCCGCTGCAGGTGGCCAGGTACAATCTACACACAGATTGTAATTTCTACATGTTCCTGAAGAGTTAAGACTGTTTGGATTAGATTAATTTTAGATACATTTTTTTACACTTGAAAACACAAATGTGTGTGTGTGTGGGATGGGGGGCTGATATACACACTGTGAGACTAAATACAGTTGGCAAATATCTTATTTTCTTGAACTGATTAGTTAAATGTTAAGAAAGGGAGAAGAGAAGGAGAGCACAAAAAACCCAAACATGGATGAAAAACAAAGTGACTACAGACTAGCACGTTTAAAATAGGAAATTAAATAACTCCTCAGCCTCCTGTACATTTAATCCTGACAGATCTTCAAGATGTAATGTAGTGAAGCTGAGTCTCTGTTAGCACATCACACATCACAAACACCCAGTGATTCACATCCAGTCCAGTATAACGTCCTCCTAATACACGTCATGCTGTTACTTTCCTGACTGTTTAGGTGCACCAAGATAATCAACGCGGATTCAGAGGATCCGAAATACATTATTAACGTGAAGCAGTTCGCCAAGTTCGTGGTGGATCTGAGTGATCAGGTCGCCCCGACTGATATTGAGGAAGGAATGAGAGTTGGGTATGTGGAAAAAAAAAATAAAGCAAAACAATCACAATGTGGTTGTTGTACGTTTGCTGAAAATCTGCCTTTTCCCTCCTCTTTTGTTATTTAGTGTTGACAGAAACAAGTACCAGATCCACATCCCACTGCCACCCAAAATCGACCCTACTGTGACTATGATGCAGGTGAGAAACCGGTCCAGAATCAGCACTGTGTCCTACACTGTCATGCTGCTTACAGTGGTTTTCTAGATACATTAGTTATTTCTACCTATTTACTAGTTGTCTCCTGCTTATCCTTCTCTTTAAACTCTACTTTAGATAACGTGTTTTTAAATTTTCACTGATTTTATACAAGAGGTCAACAAATAGCTAGATTGGATCGTACTTGCTGATAACCAATTAACTGGCAGTTTTTAAAAAAGAAAATAAATGAAAAAATAAATGATACACTCCATTGAAAATAGTACTGAACTTTATTACAACAAAAAAAAAAGTACTGAATCATAAAAATTTACTAAATGAAATAAATATTAATATATTAATGAATAAAAATAATTGTATAATTTATAAATGGTAAATAATAAATATCATCTTCGAGCAAACTGCATGTGGTGTCAGTGATTCGCCTCTAGAGGCCGCTCTCTGTAATGGCCAGCAACGGACACAAGCTGGAAAAATATCGGTATTATAGTTCCAGCAATCAACTACCGGTGCCGATTAATCTTGACTGATGATGTTGTAGTAACAGTATAGTGCAAAAGAATACATGAATCTGGATTTTGATATGAATAAATGTGTGTAACAGGTGGAGGAGAAGCCGGACGTGACCTACAGCGATGTGGGCGGTTGTAAAGAGCAGATTGAGAAGCTCAGGGAAGTGGTGGAGACCCCTCTGCTGCATGTAGGCCATTGTTTAATAATATAAAAAAAATAATCTTGTAAATGTAATTTCCATCTTTGTGCTGCTTTTTTATCTAAACCCGCTTGTTTGTATCCCATTTAGCCCGAGCGCTTTGTGAACCTGGGTATCGAGCCTCCTAAAGGTGTGCTGCTGTTCGGACCCCCAGGAACAGGGAAAACCCTATGCGCTCGTGCTGTGGCCAACCGCACCGATGCCTGCTTCATCAGAGTTATCGGCTCTGAGCTGGTCCAGAAGTATGTGGGAGAGGTGAGAATGTCGCTGCTTTACACTCAGACAACCTCATTCTGACAATCTAGATGTGGCGTCTTTAACAGATCTTGTTTTCCCTTTAGGGAGCTCGGATGGTTCGGGAACTGTTCGAGATGGCCAGGACCAAGAAGGCGTGCCTTATCTTCTTTGATGAAATAGATGCTATTGGAGGTAATGATTCCTATTAATCACTTTGGACTGACTTTACTATTTCACTTTTTTAAATCTGGAATAATTGACAGATGTTTTCCAGACCCTCAAAAGCTCTGCCTCCTTCCCCTTAACACTACTAATCTCTCTTCGTTTACCGCCGCATCAAAGCGTCTTAGTCACAAAGGGTCGCTAACTCAAAATAAATTTAGTATGCATGTGACTTGCAGTACAGATTCTACAACATAGTTCACATCGTTCAGGTATTTTTTATCATTCGTTGGCCAATTTAACTGATTCCCAGCCACCTTTATGAACCTCTGATACAGGATCTTGTTAAGGGCCTTTAGTGTGTCTATAAAGTAATTGACAGGGTATTTTTTTAAACTCACTATGCTTTGCTTTAGGCCATGGCCATATTAATTATTTTATCCCCTCTTATAAATGTATGTCACTAATTATTTGTACAAAATAAGAAAAATCATTACCTATTGCACCTTTTTAAGAAATTAATGAATTGAGAATGTTGTTTTGTTTTTGACGCTCTGGTGTAACCCCCCCTGTGCAGGAGCGCGTTTCGATGACGGCGCCGGAGGAGACAACGAGGTTCAGAGGACCATGCTGGAGCTTATCAACCAGCTGGATGGCTTCGATCCCAGAGGAAACATCAAGGTCCTGATGGCCACCAACCGACCCGACACCCTTGACCCCGCTCTCATGAGACCTGGTCGTCTGGACCGAAAGATCGAATTCAGCCTGCCGGACCTGGAGGTGAGGATAATTTCTTTCTCAGCAGAAAAGCTGTTAGAATGTATATTTGTGATTGAATGCACAATGATGAGGAAACTTAGAGGCATGATGGAGCTGCTGCTTTATGAAAATAATTCTGATTCTTATTCTCTGGTATGTCTATTTTTTTTTAAACATTTAAAAACCATCTATGGGGAATATGAATATGATATTTGAATGCCAAAGAAACTCTTAGTGATACCACATTCATTTAAATCTAATCTCACACCTGATTGGCCCAAATCGACTGACTGACAGATACCATTTTAATCAGAAAAAGATGGTTTAAAAAAAATAACATGAATTTATTGCTATTTTAACAAGCCACTAGTTTAAATGGAGCCCTTCAAACCTTCACGACACTTATTTTATCCCCCAGGGCCGCACTCACATCTTCAAGATTCACGCTCGCTCCATGAGCGTAGAGCGAGACATCCGATTTGAGCTGCTGGCCCGTCTTTGTCCCAACAGCACAGGTACGACTGCTGTTATACATTTCTTTACTTATTTCTAAAACTAAAATCCCAGACTGAGTAAAACTGTCGTCTAGGTGCGGAGATCCGGAGCGTGTGCACCGAGGCAGGAATGTTCGCCATCAGAGCTCGCAGGAAAATCGCCACAGAGAAAGATTTCCTTGAAGCTGTAAACAAAGTCATTAAATCCTATGCCAAGTTCAGCGCAACCCCTCGATACATGACCTACAACTAAACCTGCTTTTCTTCTCTCTCTCTCTATCTCTCTCGTACAAGAGCAACAAAACGTGAATTTCTCATTGTTTTTTTCTTTAGTGTTATAATTAAAATAAAAATGTACCACCTTTATTCCAATGTTCCTGAGTGAATCTGTGCATTAAATAAAAAAATTAAGAAAAACATCATTTTATATTGATATATTTTCCTTTTATTATTCAAAATAGCTCTAAAAAGCACAAAATAGTGTTACATTTTATATATATAAACTACACAGCTTCAGTCTTCTGATCTCTCAGAGGTTAACACTCACGCACACACACAATATAATATATTACCATTTGAATAACAATTATTTTATTTTACTATATCATTTCAAGATTGAAGGAGTCTGAAGATCAGTCACAGACTCAGGTGTTTTTTTTGGTTCGTAAATAAAAAACAAAACAAAAAATCAAATCCAAACATCAGCATTTGGTTTATAAATACGTACAGTCTCTTGACCTGTTCTCTGGATTATGAAACCAAAACTGAATCCAGTGGAGAAACAAAAACAAATCGACACACAGTGAAGCATCTCGCATACAAAACCTTTGACCTTTACCAGCATTTTGACTGTAAACTATAACACTTACACGGTTACTGAGCTTTCGATTTTATTAAATCATTATTGGGTGCAATTGTTTTTCATGGTTTCAAGAATAAAGTGCTCTGAAACTATAGCAACGCTCTTTATTCAGTCCTCCTAGTGTCTAGATTTCTATTTTAGCGTTCTCGCTATTCTAGATTATTTGAATTATTCCCAGTAATGGAGAGGAAATACAAATGTATTCAACATGTTTGTTTTTCCTCGTTCAACCTCAATCTTGCAACCTGATTGGACAGAGCACAAGTGTAACGAATGAGGGAATTAGTTTTATATATATATATTTTTTTTTTCTTTTTTTTTTATCATTAACAGATTTGCTTAGTTATTGAAGTCTTCGTTTATTCACTGATTCATTTCAATGCTATGTTGTTGATTGTAATTTAATTAAATAATACATCTAATCAATTCATCTTTATTTTAAATGTTATTTATGCTTTCATTGTTTCGTTTTTCGTGGTCACATTTTAATAATCAATCATTTATAATACACATTGTTTGATCAATAAAATAAAATATCACCAAAAAGACTAGCAAACAGGAACACCCCCCCCACCCCAATTTAAATGTAAATTTTTAAAACATCTGTGAAAAATTTTATTTAATATTTAAAGTCCTTTTTGTTTGTTTGTTGGTCACATTTTAAATCAGTTAATAAATGTACAAAAAATTGTGGTAACTGCTTAAAACTTGAACCAAGTGTGTTCAGCAGAATGAAAAAAATATATATACTACACAAAAAAAACGTGATGGATTGTTAACAAGACATGAATATGATGGTCATGTTCGCTTGTGTAACCGCGTTCAGTGTTTTACTCACATGATCCCCACGCAGACGCGTGTTTCAGTTTAAAGGCAGGAGGTGTTACAGGTAAAAGTGCATGAGGTCTGGTTCCTTATTTTTTTTTTGCCTCTAACGGCTCATCATTCAAAACTCATCATTCTGACACGCTTTAGAACAGCATCTCTTGTTTCCTGTGTGATCACTGGACGGCACGGTGGGAGTGGATCCTTGGGCAGGGCTGGGGGCGATGCTGGGGGCAGGGGTGTGCGTCCTTGTGTGTTGGCAGTGCAGTACAGCATCATGAACAGTGGGAAAGATGATGTCCAGGGTCACAGGAGCGCTAAAGAACTGCAGAGCCCTGAGATCAGACAGTAGATTTCCTGCCCAACATCACACACACACACACACACACACACACTTAGTACATTCTATTATTTTTTTTTTTACATAGACAGACAGACAGACAGATAAGAGTACTTACGGCTGCATCCAGCAAGTACAATTTTTACATCTATGGCTGCAAACTCCTTAATAACCTGCAATAAAAATAACACCTTCACTTACAAAACACTGAGTCTTTCTTTTCACATAAGAAAAAATAAAAATAAAAACTGTCCATCAAGTTGCTACAGAAGATAAACAGAATTGCTTGATGATTTTCCTTCAGCAGTACATTCTTGAAGTGTTTATTCTTCTTGTACAAGGACAATTTTCCAATTATACGCTTTTACTCATTACAGACTGAGGCATCGTAGTTTTTCCTGTTAGTGGTACATGACAAGTTAGTTCCTGTTCTCGCTTATGGTACAGCAGCTTTAAATACGCATTCCCTGACCAGCCTCGATGAATAAGACAAAAAACACTCCTGAAGTTGAAAGGGGGATTTTTACTTGTTACATGTACATTACAGCACAGTGAAATTGTGATGAAGTCGAGGTCAGAGCACAGGGTGAGCCATAATACAGCACCACTGGAGCACAGAGCTTGAACCCCCAACCTCTGAGCTACCACGACCCCAGATATAAAAAAAAGTAGCATTACAGCTTTATCTGAAATTTATCTTAAATTCCTTAGACTCCTTCCTTAAATAAACATTTCTTAACAAAACCAAAAACGTTACCGTGTTCTATGTGAATGACCGGTTACTATAGAAACGATAAAGTATTATGTAATATAAACAATTGCAATAATAAGAACACTTTCGTCTGACCAATCAGAGTCCAGAATTGAACAGCCCTGCTGTATAAATCATTATTATCCTGCATCTATGGCCAAAATGCATGTAAAGTGTTAACTTACAGATTTAAAAGCTTTGGCACCAACAGAGTCTATGAAGTTGACAGAACTTAAGTCCAGGATGATAGAGTGGATGGGAGAGAGCGGCTGGAGGAAGCGATGCTCCTCTGAGTCAGACTCTGCTTCAACGATTTGTCCATTACTGTGCGATTCCACTTGTGTCTCATCTTCGTCCACCACTTCGTGACTCAAGCCTAACTCCATATCCTGACAGCAAAACACACACGCAGCATACACACTATAGAATTCGCACACTTTGGAGAATGGTTTTATTTCTTTGTTGAGTAGAGCAGAAGAGAGAAGAATAGGGTAATTGGGTAGAGGTGGAAGAAAGAAAATATGGGACAGAGAAAAACCAGAGTAAAGAAGAAACAAATAGTAAAGAAGAGAGAAGAGTAGAAATATGAGAGAAGAGTGTACAATAGAGTAAAGAAAAAAAATTGTGTAGAATAGAATAAAAAGAGATGATATAATAGAGTAAACAGAAGTGTGTGAGTATGTATGTGTGTGTGTGTGTGTGTGTGTGTGTGTGTGTGTGTGTGTGTGTGTGTGTGTATACCAGTTTAACTACTGCTCTCTTCATCTTCTCAGGACTTTGATGGGACTTTTTCTTGTTTTCAGTCTTTTTTAAACGCTTCTGCAGGGATTTTCTCTCAGCCAGCAGCTGTGCAGGATTTACTCCCGTCTGGAATAAAGAACAGATTTCATTAAGAAATTTCCTAAATCCAAACTTAATAACAATATTTTTTTATTGGATGTTCTGCTACTCTACTTAATATTTTGTAATTGTGTGATTGGGGATGTTTTTTTTTTTTTTTTTATTCTTACTTTTTGTTTGAGACGGCTCACGTAGTGTTCACTGTTCGCAAAGTAAATTGAACAATCAGAGCGGAAAATCTTGATCCCTGCACATTCTGTAGCCTGGAGAAAAATCGATACAGACAAAAGGGTAAAAAAATAAAAAAATTACTTTTACATTGCACATTAAAGCAAAACTTATATTTCTTAAAGACTTGGTACCTCTTCATATTCCTCAGTGTCAAAGTAAAGTCCAGTGTCGGAGATTTGCCCGAGAATAACACTTTTAGGGCTGGAGGAAGAAAAAAAAAAAATAAAAAAATTACTTTTACATTGCACATTAAAGCAAAACTTATATTTCTTAAAGACTTGGTACCTCTTCATATTCCTCAGTGTCAAAGTAAAGTCCAGTGTCGGAGATTTGCCCGAGAATAACACTTTTAGGGGCTGGAGGAAAAAAAAAAAAAAAGCAGTATCGCATTTAGAGAAAACAATTTGAAAAAAAATCGTATTACAGACGGTCACCTCAGGAACGGAAAAACATTGAGGCTATAAAAACATGTAAACTGAACAGAAGTGTAAATCTCGCTAAGCGTTTTATGCGTATTTAAATCTAATTTTATAGAAAAAAGATTCGTATAAATTAAATTTTATATTCATTACTTTGAATACATTTATATGTAAAGAAGAAATAAGACTGCTTAAAATTAAGCCACAATTACTCCACAACCCTGCCAAATAAAAACTTCAATTTGATTGAATTATGACTCATCGACTCATTAGCATCGAAAGCCTTTTTAACAAGCTAGAAAAACTCATTAATTATAGAATGGTTACTATAATCGCATATTGGACGAGATATTTTCTCATACACTACATCAGACAGGTTTATAGACTGGAGGATGAAATGCTTCTTACCTTTGTGTTCTATAGATGACTGTAAGTATAGCAAATGTAACAGCCACCAGGAGGCCGTAATCCAACCCCAGCAGAACAGACGCCAGAAACGCAATCACCCAAATCGCCTTGGAAGAGGATAATAACACACACACACACACACACACACACACACACACACACACACACACACAGTGTTTAAATGTAAAAGAGCAAACAACAAAAAAAAAAAAACGATAGCTGTATAAGGTCATAAGCTTGAAAACTCACCAGTTCAATTTTACTGGTTCTCCATAAAGCAGGAATATCTCTCAACTGTTTGAACATTCCCAACAGATTGACCATGATGACTGCAGCTAGCACCGTCTGAGGAAATAAAGAAGCGATAGAATATGGACAAAACAATAAAGATTACATTAAGGTTCCATTTATACTTTTCAATCATATTCAATCAACTTTTCAAACATAGTTTGATAGTTTTGTCATGAAGAGAGCGGTCTCTAGAGGCGATTTACTGACGCCACGTGCTGTTTAAGTGCACAGATTGGGCATGGTGCACATATATACATTTACACATGCACCCTACTTTACGAACATTCAATTTATGGATTTTCATGGATACGAACAAACCTGTCCTCAAACTCAAATTTGTTTGGAGTCAAAAAAAATTTGAAACCCCTGAAAAATTCATAAATTAGCCGCTTCGTTGTTTAAGCCGCGGGGTTCAAAACGTGGGAAAAAAGTAGCGGCTTATTGTCCGAAAATATATATTATTTATAATATTATATATACACACACACCCACACACACACACACACACACACACACACACCCACCCACACAGGGTGGCACAGGGAAACTAGGAGCACACGTTGAGCCATGAGATATATATATTAGTCTTTCCCTCCAGAATAATCAGAAGAAATAAGTAAGAAAAGCCATCATGGTTAACAAAGTACAACATTTGACCACAAATTTATAAGCATGTGTATTTTAGCGTAATTCTGAAAAATTGTCTCAAAAACACACACAAATATATATTTGTGGTCAAATTGTATATTTTGCAATTTCTTGCTTATTTCTTTAAATTGGTCTCGAGGTAAGAAAAGCACTGGACTTTATTTTGTGTTTTTCTGAAAAGAAATTGAACTTAACGCTTCACCATGACCAAATAAAGTTATAAAAGTATATATATATATATATATGATTTTTAATACATCTAATAACTCTAAAGAAATAATGCACAAAGAATTATGAATTAAAACATCAACTAAACATTAATTTTTACACACACACACACACACATTAAGGCAGTGAGATAACATTGCTCTTTAAACACTAGATGCACTGTGGTGCAGTATGGGTAATCTAGTAACCTAATCAGCGACTAACATAAATATCCAGTGAGAATTTGCACACTGCATGTGTCTGAGACTAAAAATAATGCGCAATGGAGTATATAAGGAATTAATTCAAACACAGAATGAACCTGAAATAAATAATTTCTATATTTATATGAATTATAAAAAGGTATACAAAATGTACCTGAGGTAAAGGCTGGAACAAAAAGCCGACCGCCAAAATAACCAGAAGGACCAGCATGGAGGACAAAAAGCCTGCAATCTACACACACACACACACACACACACACACACACACACACACACACACACACACACACAGAACAGCAGTTAGCTTATCTTACATTTATGACTTGCAGGATGTTTGCTTATCTTACATTTATTACAACAGTAATTAAACTACTGTTATGACAACATGACCGAGATGAACGACACACACACACACACACACACACACACACACACACACACACACACACACACACACACACACAAAGTCAGGCAGAAAATAAAGCAAGGCACTATTGTGTAGAAAGAAACAGTCCCCAAACACCATATCCATATATACACTGAGAACTAACATACTATTTTCAGAAGTGAAAAGTAACGCATTACATTTACTGAATCATCAGATTTTAAATCAGCCATCTGCATCTATGCCAACTCATACTAAATCAATTGGCATAATAAGACACAATGGTTACTGGGAAGTGGTAGTTAAGACGATAAGATGTTAGACGTCTGATCGGAAGGTCATGGCTTCAAATCCCAGCACTACTAAGCTACCACTGACTGCTCCCTAAGCAAGGCTTCAATAGCTTAACTATATAACTGAGATAACTGCAAGTCACTCTGGATAAGCGCATCTGCCAAATGGCATAAATGTAAATGTACTTACAGGAAAAAAATCTGCCCTCTTACTCATACATATTTGGCTATTCTGATGGACAGGAAAGAGAGAATGCCTCTCCCACCCAAATCACACATTTAATCCCACTCTTTCTAACTCGTATGATATTCTTTTGATGATTGAACAAATGTTTTTTATAATAAAAATAATGTGGAAAAGTAGAAACTGGACCATTTAATTCATTGGGGCAGAGATTAGATACGAGTGTACATAGCATGCTCTGTAAAATATGGAATAATAATGAGGGTACAAGGTGTAAATGAGTGTAAAAAGATTCATCCTTCTTCACTCCATTTTATAAACAAATTTTGCTTACAGCCAGTTAAATAAAGGATTTTGATTCAGTGTATTTAGTACACGGTGTGTAGTGTAGAAATTCGTTGTGTATGTATTTATGTGTTACCTGAGTCTTTCCGCCCGTGCTCTCCTGCACCAGACTGCGAGACATCGAGCTGGTGACGGCGAAGGTGTGGAAACAGGAACTGACAGAGTTGCACAATCCGAGCGCAATCAGCTCCTGTAGTCACAAATCACAACCTTATCACATCACTGTTGTTTCAATGACCGCTCTAAAACCAGAACATTATAAACCTCGGGGGAAAAAAATGGACACAATTATTGGGACACCTTTATTTATTATTGGGACTTTTCCAGCCATTTGTGGTTCCTCCCAAAACTACTACCACAAATTTCGAGCATTAGGGTACTGCGTTAGCTATATTGACTTGACTTGACTCAACTCAAGCACACTCCAAAATCTAGTGGAACATCTTGCTAGATATATTATATTAGCAAATGTTGACTAAATGTGGAATGGGATGTTCAGAAAACACGTACGCATCTACACTCAAATGTACCAGGGACGTCCTGAAGGTGGTGGTCAGAGTTGAGTTTCAGTGACCCCGTGAAATAATTTGTATGAATGTGAACGCAAATCTTAATCAGTGGTGCACTTGTTTAGGAAAGAAATTAACCTGCCATATTAAGAGCAAAATCAGCTTAAAAGACAGCAAGGCTGCCAATGCTTTTATCTCTACAAAATTGCTATGGTAACATACTGAAATACAACAAAATGCATGTACAGGATTTCACATAATGCTCATGAAAGCATAAGGAGAAAGAGGTTGGCGAAACAGAATTGGGATCAAGAGAGAGATTGGAAATGTAGGCAGAAGTACGAGGAGATGCTGCAGCAGGTGAAGAGTGATGCAGCAAAAGCCAAGGAAAAGGCATATGAGGAGCTGTATGAGAAGTTGGACCCTAAGGAAGGAGAAAAGGATTTGTAGCAAAGCGAGCAGAGGGACAGAGCTGGGAAGGATGTGCTGCAAGTTAGAGCAATAAAGAATGGAGATTTAAATGTGTTGACTAGTGAAAGAGTGTGTTGAGAAGGTTGGATGATGTGGAGATGGTGAAGCAGGAAGTGGTGATATTGAATGATATTAATGATATTGTGATTTGTGGTGAGAGTTGGGAGCAGGTTAAAAAGAGCCTGGAGAGGTGGAGGTACACACTGGAGAGAAGAGGATTGAAAGTCAGTAGGAGTAAGACAAAGTACATGTGTGTGAATGAGAGGGAGTGCAGTGGAGTGGTGCGGTTGCAGGGAGAAGAGGTGGAGAAGGTGGAGGAGTTCAGGTACCTGGGGTGAACAGTGCAAAGTAATGATGGGTGTGTTAGAAAAGTGAAGAAAAGAGTGCAGACAGGGTAAAGTGGGTGGAGAAGAGTGTCAGGAGTGATTTGTGATAGAAGAGTATCTGCAAGAGTGAAAGGGAGACAGAGTAGTGAGACAGAGTAGTATGGAGACGGATGAGCCACTGTGGCAACCCCTATTGAGTGCAGCAAAAAGAAAAAGAAGAATTCGTATGATTCTTGTGTTTGACCAGTCATTAGTGTCTTATTTAAGCTACGCATCACAGACAGGAAGTGTTTAGTCACCTGGTTTCCGTCCACACTGTAGTTATATTTGAGAGCAAATATTTTAGCCAAGGAGATCCCGATAGAGAATCCCACCACAGCCGCAGCTACAGCGTCCGTGAGCACGTTGGGGAAGAGACTGAAATCTGGGAGAGCTGGCGCTTGAAGTCTAAAAAAAACGAGAAAGAATGAAATGTCCTATTAGAATTTTATTATACATTTTTTAGTACAACACAAAGACTCTGCCTCTGAGCACTCAGACTCACCCTGTAGGGATTTCTCCTACAATATCCACCTTATAATTCTCAGAAAGAGCCATGCCGTACGAAATCCCTGTCGAGACGATTACCTGCAAATCCACACGTAAATTAAGTGTGAAGCTCCATATACACCTACACTTCAACATACTGTATAAGTACAGCATGAGGTTAGCTTAAACAAGGCAACATTACCACAATGATTTCTCCAGGAATGGGGATGGGCAGCTTCTTTTTAAAACGCTCGTTTATGTCCTTCACGCCATACAGGAACACGATACACACCAATCCCAAGATGAGCGTACTGACGTTAGTGCTGTCCATGTGTTTAAACACAGCGATGAGACTCTGCACACAGAACATAAAAATCAGAGAAAAATCTGCACAAATAAAACCTTCTTATTTCGGCTGCTCCCATTAGGGGTCAACACAGCGGATCATCCGTCTCCACACTGCCAAGTCCTCTACATCTGCCTCTTTCAAACCAACTACCTGCATGTCTTCCCTCACCACATCCATAAACCTCCTCCTTGGCCTTCCTCTTTTCCTCCTTCCTAGCAGCTCAATCCTCAGCATTCTCCTACCGATACACCCCATGTCCCTCCTCTGCACATGTCCAACTATCTCAATAGCGCCTCCCTCACTTTGTCCCCAAAACATCCTACATGCATGGCCCTCTAATAAAAATTTCTAATCCTGATCATCGTCGTCACTCCCAACAAAAACCTCAACATCTTCAGCTCTGCTACCTCCAGCTCCACCTCCTGTCTTTTAGTCAATGCCACTAGTCAATGTCTCTAAACCATACACCATCGCAGGTTTCACCACAGTCCTATAAACTTTCCCTTTCACCCTTGTATATAACCTTCTATTACAAATCACTCCTGCTATCACTCTTCTCCACCCACCTCACCCTCACCTCACCCTGCACTCTTTTTTTCACTTCTCTAACACACTATCCATTACTTTGTACTGTTGACTCTGTCTTACTCTTACTGACTTTCATTCCCCTTCTCTCCAGCACATATCTCCACCTCTCCAGGCTCTTCCCAACCTGCTCCCTACTCTCACCACAAATCACAATATCATCCGCAAACATTATAGTCCATGGAGACTCTTGTCTGACCTTGTCTGTCAACCTGTCCATCACCACTGCAAACAGGAAAGGGCTCAGAGCCGATCCTTGAACCAGTCTGTCTCTCTCTGACCCTCTTTATAGTTCTCAATCAACATTCTCAAAGCAAACATTGTGTCTTTAAGGCTCTTCCTCGGCATGAAACTCTACTGTTGCTCACAGATGATCACCTCTTCTCTTAGCCTGGCTTCCACTACTCTTTCCCATAACTTCATGGTGTGGCTTATCAACTTAATTCCCCTGTAGTTATTGCAGGTCTGCACATCTTCCTTATTCTTAAAAACCGGTACCGGACAATGCAGAAAAGCAGAAGATTGGATTATAATGTTGTAAAGCATTAGATTACTGTTTATGAGTATGTGTGCGTGCGTGCGTTTTCGTGACGCAGATATCAGGTTTCACCCTGACCTTGTGCCCATGTGCAAACACAATGCAAAAAAAAAATTAAGCCAAAATCAACAGTAATTGAGTAATTGAGCAGAGGGACATGTTAAAGAACTCATAACAGGAACAGATTGTGTGTGTTTTGTGAAATTCACTCACGTAGATGACAGATAACAGCCCGCTGTAGCGCTGAGTTTTAACCCCGAACAAGTATTTCAGCTGAGAGACAAACACGTGCACTGCAGCAGCCGTGGTGAAGCCTCGCACTAACGGCTCGGTCAGATAAATTGCCACGAAACCGAACCTCAGCACACCGAGTACCAGCTAGAGGAAAAAGAAATCAAAGAAAGAGATCAGTAAGCATTTTCTAATCTTCATCAATAAATTCACATTCATCAAGAATTTAAATAACTATCTTTTTTTCCACCAAAAACTAAAACACACACACTATGTGTGTTATGTTATGTCTCTTTCGGCTTTTCCCGTTAGGGGTCGCCACAGCGGATCCTCCGCACGTTTGATTTGGCACATGTTTTACGCTGGATGCCCTTCCTAACGCAACCCTCCCCAATTTATCCGGGCTTGGGACCGGCACTGAGAGTGGCTGGGGATGGTCCCCTGACCCGGGAATCGAACCAGGGTCACAGCGGTGGGAGCGCTGCGTCTTAACCACTAGACCACCAGGGGACTGTACACACACTATGTGTGTATAGTGCCTTAATTTATTTACATTGGTTGGATTTTTTTGTTTATTAGAGGTCCAAGAACAAGAAACCCTATTTTAATTGTAGGGATTTTTATTTATTTATTTATTTATTTATGATAACTTCATATGGGCCAGATGGTAGAGCTCATACACTGTTTGTCAGTTTGGACAAAGGGGAAGAAACGATGGTGCTGACGTGTACCTGAATAAGCCCCATAAGTGTAGTGACCGCTACGGCCACTTGGACTCTCCGGGCATCTCGAGCCGCCACATCGATAATCTCCGTTCCATTCGTCCCGTTCAGAATAAACATGGAGTCTGGTGCTTCTCTTACCACCACACTTCCGACCATCAGACTAATCACAGCGAACGTGCCTGCAGAATCAGACGAAACAACAACGTGCATATAGAATAGCAAGTCCAAAAAAAATAAAAAAATCTATGTCAAGTGGACGTACTCTGACACCACAGCGATCTGCAAGGATTAATATTTTATTTATTAAAGAATGAAAAATGTTTCTTTTTATCCATTTATAGGTGCATGTTTTGCATCTTTTTTTTTTTTATTTATTATTAGTTTTTAATATTTTTTTAATTTTATTATTTGTTTTACATTTAAATTTTGCCAGATGCTTCACATAACAAGTCGCCGTGGGCTGTATACACACCTCAATATGTTGCAGAAATGTTTACGTGAAGTTTAATGCATTCATAGCCATGTTACACCATGTTATACAGAATCTCGGTTTGCCAGATATTTCTTAAATCACAAGATCAGTCACTTCAGTTTCCTGCTTTAAATTTTTTATTTATTTTTTATTTTTTTTACAGAAAATCTAAAAGTTTAAACTCTGTCCAGAACTTGTCAGTAAAAAATGACAGCTTTATGTTTGACATAGTGCAGACTTAAAATAAATAAAAGAAAAGCAACCTTATTCTTACAGAAATAAAAAATAAAATAAAATATAAAAAATTTAAAATAATATATACTGAGGTGATGCTGTTCAGTTCACTGACTCATTGTGAGTCATGAACATAAAGGCTACACTGACGCTACGCTAGGTATAGGTGTGTAGGGGAGGAAGTGCTAAGTCATTGTGACAGATGGTTAAAGTGATAAGATGAACAAACTGAGTACTTGGGTGGAGTCTGTGAGAGGCATTTAATCGTTTTTTTTCCTGGAGGGTGTGTCACATCACTTTACTGACTTACTGTAGCTTCTAAATCAGATTTAGAAACACTGATGCTCACCTTGATGGGCCAAGACCTCTCTTCCTTACAGCTTTTACCTCATCCTGATTTACACCATGTTCCCTCAGTCAATAACCACTGCATGAGGTAAACTCACCATCTCTCAGGGTTCAAGTAAGACATGCTTCAAGACTCTTTTCTGTTCTAGCACCAAGAAGGAGAAACTAACTTTCCTTTGTTGTCAGAACAGCTCAGTCACTAGCAGTCTTTAAAGAACCTCTAAAAAATACCTCTTCACCTCTAACCTGCTTTTAAAATGTATTATTTACTACAGAGATTTAGTCAGGTGATATTCAAAATCTGTGATGATAATCAGAATGTGTGTTTTTTTTTTCAAAACATTTTTGGAAGTCACTCAGGATAAGCAGGTCTGCCAAACGCCAAAAATGTAATGTAAATGTTTTCTATTGCCTCTGGGAGATATTTAAGGAATGAAAATCATAGCTGTTGAAATGGAGTTAATGTGACAAACCTAAACCACATCCTGAACGATTTAATCTTCTGCTGCCACTGCAGTTTGAAACAATTTCTGCTTACAGCGCATCATACCTGTTTATATGTCAGACTTTAAGTATTTTTCCTGTTAAATAACACTGACACTGGAGGCTCCTTAGGAAATAAAATAATGAATACTTAATGAATATTTATTTCATAAATTAAATCTAGATCTGTTACTACGTTCTACATATTAGAACGAGCGTGTTCATATAAACCTGGGATGTTCACCTGGATTACGGTCACGGGAAATATGCTGCTGTGAAAAAATAATCAACCCCTTCAGCTCAATCAGATTCCACCAATGGCCTGGTATATAAATAACAACATTATCTGATATTCTGATGCATTAATGATTTATAATCACACTTTTGGTGTCACCCAAATATAGAATCTATAATTCTTACATTCTGCTTCTTTCACAACTACTACTACTACTACTACTACTACTACTACTACTACTACTACTACTACTAATAATAATAATAATAATAATAATAATAAGGACTCTGGTCAAGAATCAAGAATTTGGATTGACTTCACAATGTACATGGTTCATATGCTGGATTTGAAGATCATTTCATAGAAATCCTCCGAAGATCTGAGCACCCGATTTTTACATATCAAGCTGAAGAAAATCTCAGACGGACAGATTTTCCCACTACTATCCTGAACCTGTAAGTTATTCTACCCTATTCTTCCATCATCAGAACAACAAAACCTCAAGCGCCTCAAGCCTTCACTGACTATTAGAGAAAGTCTCGAGAAGATTAAATGCCCTTTCTTTCTCAACATCACTGAAAAAAACAATATCTAAAATATCTCACTGGAAGGATTACTACTATCCGTGACCATTTTGCTGACCTCCAGATACAGAAGATCTTTGCTCGAGTCTGTTGAAGAGGGACGGTTGTGTTTATCTTCCTCACAGGGAGAGCTTTTCAGCCCTTTAGCCTCAGCGCCACAGTAACGCTCAAGAAAAATGAAACTTGACACACATGTGGCCTGAACGTTTGCACACTAATCCAGCTGTGAGGAAATGCAGCTGTAACCTAAAAACCTGAAAATAAATAAATAGCTTCTAGATCAAGGCTATTACATAGAAAAATACAATATTGCAAATACGAAATTCCGCTAAACGGAAACTAAAACCGCCGGTATGACGTCTTCCCGTGACATGAACAAAAACTAAACCCGAATCTCAGAATAAAACCATCCAAAACCGGTTGCTGTGATAACGGAAGTGGAAGTGTTTTTTTTTCACCGTTTTTTTTTTAAATGTCTTGTATGTGGAAAAAATGGAAGACACTGATCTGAATAATTACTATTGTTGTGAAACTAAAGGTTAGTAAGCATGCACAGCAATCCAATAGGCAGATCAATTGGTCTAGAGTCTAAGTTTCTGGCCTCTGTTTGTAGGGATAAACTAGGCCTCCCATGACCTCAAGCTGTGTGAGAAACCCACCTATTGATATGTGCCTGGAGGTGCCGAAAAACGTGTAGAGGAAAACAGGATAGAAGGACGAGTACAGGCCATAAACTGGAGGAACAGCAGCTAACATCGCATAGGCAAGACCTGCAAAAAAATAGAAAGATAAAATAAATAAAGAGAGAGAGAGAGAGAGAGAGAGAGAGAGAGAATAAATAAAGTATTATTTAACTCTGAATAAAATATTTTCTATTTTTATTTTCAGTATTGTTTTGCTTTTTTTTCCCCTATTTTTATTGAGGCTTTGGCAATACTGTATGTAAAATTGTAAAAACAATAAATAATTTTAAAGTTGAAATTGAATATTAAGAAGGAAAAAGTGACAGAGGGCAAACGGCAAGAGAGACAAAGAGACAGAAAGTGAGAGAGAGCAAAATAGAGAGAAACAGAAAGATTAAAAAAAAAAACTGAAAAAGTGAGTAAGGCAGAAAAATAGCAAGACAATAGAAAGCGAGAGAAATCAAGTGAAAACAAGATAGACGGAGAAAGAAAAAAAGAAACGGAGCAAGAATGAAAGTGTGAGAAAGAGCAAGACAGTGTCAGAGTGGGACAGTAAAAGTGGGAAACAAAGCAAGACAGTGAGACACAAAAAGACAGAGTGAGACAGAGACAGAAAGATAGAGAGAGTGAGGCAGAGGGAGTGAGCCAGACAGAGAGAGTGGGTGAGACAGAAAGACAGAGAGTGAGCGTGACAGAGAAAGTAGGTAAGAGAGAGAGAAAGACAGAAAAAGTGGGTGAGACAGAAAGGCAGAAAATGAGTGAGACAGAGAAAGTGGGTGAGACAGAAAGACAGAGAGTGAGCATGACAGAGAAAGACAGAGTGGGCAAGACAGAGAAAGTGAGCAAGACGGAGAGTGAGTAAAAAAGAGAGAGGGTGAGACAAAGAAAGTGAGTGAGACAGAAATACAGAGTGAATGAGACGGACAGGTGGATTGAGCGAGAGTTCTGAAATGAATCAAAAGCAATGTTACTGTACAAACACGCCGGTCACATGAACAAGATCCCAACCTTGAGGCAGCTGCATGACTCCGGTGCTGAGACCCGAAACAATATCTCCAAACAGATACTGCTTCACTGGATAAGACGGCAGCCATGATAAGATGGGCAGGAAACCAAATATGGCAGATTTGGCCTTTTCAGATGAACAGCTGAGGTAAAAAAATAATAGAATTGAGGCGTGTCTGTGTTTGTCTGTGTGTGTGTCTGTGTGTGTGTGTAGGGGGGATTACCTAAACTGAACTATACTTTTTATTTGAAAAACTATAATTACAGAATGAAAGTGTTGCTTTGGTATAATTACAGCACACCTTCAGAAACACACACATTTAAAGAACAGTAATTACGACTAATTCAAGTTCGTATTACCGGCAGTGTTCGGCTAGTCTCCGCCTCACAGGCTTGAGCGTCCGTTCTTTCTTATGCAGCTGTGTGTCGATGTGTTCTTCACTGAGCACGGGTCTCTCAAGTCGGTACACCAGAGCAGGGTGAGGCTGAACATCGCTGTTTAGAGGGTCCATAACACAAGCACAACGAGCATGACACGCAGCCCACCCTCTCAACTTCTTTCTGTTTTGAATGAAGAAATACAATTTTTATCATGATGCAAGCTTTTACAGCTCACTACATGAATACATTTAGCAAAAAACAGGAAACAACAAAACGAGTGATTTGACATGACCTGTTTATGATTGTCTCTCACCACCAACACACACACACACACAGAAACTGGTATAGCCACTGTACAGCAATGTTACAGTACATTTGAATGCAATACAATGATGCGTATAGAGTAGCATAGAAATGTCTTGAAGGAATTTTGATACTTTGATGATAATACGATGATAAATCTTCATCATTCATTCTAAAATACTGCTATACTACGGTACCGCAATACAGCGAAACTGCGATACAACGATGCTACGATACATTGATGCTGCAATACATCGATACAGCGATACTACAGAAAGCCGAAAAAGTCAGTCATTCTACAATAAAGCGATACTACGATAGAGCAATACAGCAATTCAACAATACCATGATACAGCGATACAGCAATACTATAATACAAAAACTACAACGCAAGGAAATAATCAGATTTTTCTTTTTCTTTTATATAAGTTTACAACTAACACAATTTAAGATTATTTAATTAAACAGAAATTTGCAAAACTGACATTTATCATTAGGAGAATTTGCTTGAAATAAGTAATGAATAAGCATTAATAATGAAATAGTTTATTGAAGATATTCGATCAATTTGATCATTTTTACAACTTGTAAAAAAAAAAAAACCAACAGGTTTGTTCCAAAGTGCTGCAGATGTTTGGTCGAGGCCATGTTTCTTACATTTTATGATAAGATTCAGGGCTGCCAGGTTTCAACAATAAAAAAAAATTAAAAAACAGTACATGAACTCAAAGATAACGTATTTATTTACAGTATTCGCCTAGCACATAGACATTATCTTCTTTCCATCACAAAATATCTTACAAAAGTTTTGAAAAAACAACTTAAAACACATCATTTTTAAAAATTTATTTCTCCTATTTTCACCAAGACATGGTCCTTGTGCAGCGAAAATTAAAACGATCTCCTACGTGAACAAATTTTAAAACGCCATTCGGAAATAGAAGTGTGAACAAAAACCTGAAAACTGAGATATTAAAAATATATATAATAAGTTACATGGTGCAGTCATGTGACCCATTCGATTCAAAACAAACAATCGTATAGTCTCATGTTACAACTGTGCTTTGAAAAAACGTGTTTCTTTTTCTACAGCTACTTGGTTTTTTTTTTCACCTGATGATTTGTCCCAAAATTAACTTACTTAATTTTAAAAAAAAATCATCACCATGGCCTGACTTCAAAAACTTAAATGTTAAAAAGATTTGACCTTAAACAAAAAGTCTCCATTAGGAAAACAAACATTTATTTATATAAAAAATACCTGTTTATTACATTAAAACTACAAACTTGTTAGAAAACGTTTTTTCTTTTAACACGTAGTTTAAAGAGACCGTACTTCTGACAGTTAAGACACTTTTAGAAATCCTGTCACCTTGAATTCTTCACCATGAGACAAAACAATAACCACAATAATGATTTTTATCACTGAAATCCTTCAGACAAGGTTTAAGGACACCATTTTTTTTTTTTTTTTTTTTTTTTAAATCATCTCGAAATCTACACGAATTTCCTGAATTGTGCATCCAATTGGTCAGCTTTTATACAGAGCAAAAGTTTGCACAACCAAATTCAACAATTAAAAAAGTAAATGCATACTTTATATATTCACCTTTGTTCTATTTACAAAGATGTGCTTCAGCGTATAAAACTTAAAACAATCAGAAATGTAATACAAACAATGTCATAACTGAAATAAACACACACACACACACACACAAACAATGTCATAACTGAAATAAACACACACACACACACACACACACACACACACACAAACAAAAAAAACAATAGGAAATATAATAATAATAATATTAGTGCATAGTAAAAAATAAGGAAGAAAGTAAAGGATAAAATAAGCATGTGAATTATAATAAGCTAGAAATGCCCAGATCAAATAAACCAGTGAAAAAAAGTAACAAGTATTAATAAAAAATAAATAAAATTATTTAAATAAAAAAAAAATATAGTAATACTAATTATTATTATATCAAATAAAGTATGAATTATTAATAATACATATATTTATTATGTATTACTTATATATATATATATATATATATATATATATATGTATTAATTGTATTATTATTATTATTTTATTATTTAGATAGATAGATAGATAGATAGATAGATAGATAGATAGATAGATAGATAGATAGATGTTTATTAGTGTGTTTAATTTATTTTATATTTAGCTGGATTATATGTTAATATGATATAATAATAACATGACATTAATAACGATTACTGTAAAAATTTTAAGATTTTTGTTGATCTTGAACTTGAAGAGAAAGACTAAAGAGAGGCGGGTGAAGGAAGGAGCATTTACAGCTGCAATAATGTAAACGAGAACAAGAACATGAACCGACTCGATTCTCAGACGTTAAATATAATAATAAATGAATTCAAAATGTTACACCGTTGCATAAGAGGAAGAAACGCCACATCACTCGATCGCTGATTATTTTTTACCTAAAGCAGCACACCTGCAGTGATTTATTCCTCATGTACACACACACACACACACACACACACACACACACACACACACACACACACACATATATGGTGTTGGAGAAAAAGCAAACACCAAAGCAATGGAGGGTTTTTTTTGCCTTTTTGATTTTATTCTAAGAGAATCCAAAACTCACATCCTCCAGCTTTATCCTGTTCCCACTTCAATGAAAAACAAATGAGAAAATCTTTCACTGTGAAAGGAACAAACCTATAAATATGACCAGGAACACACTGCCAAAAAAAAAAACCCCAGGGATGACCTTTCAGTGTGAAAAGCTCATATAAAAGAGAAAAGAAGAGAAAAGAAGAATGATAGCTCTGATTATTGGAGAATGTTCTGCTGCAAAGGGACATTAAGAGGGGGAAAAAAACAACTAGGAGAGGAATGAGAAGCTTGAACAGGAACTCATGACACATCAGAAAGGAAATGTCATGGCATGTAATATCATGTAATGTAATTTAATGAAAGGTCATGTGAGATTAGACGCAATTAGATCAGATCGACCAACACGTCCTTATGTCGTTTTCTCATTTCAGTTTAGAAGAAAAGAGAAGATCATGAATGGAGATTCCTGAGCAAAACATCTCAACTGCAAACGCAGGAGAAACCCAGAATATGCTCTGGTCTAATCTGATCTGGTCTGGTCTGATCTGATCTGATCATATGAAGCAATGACATAGAAAACCGATTCCCATCTTACCTGTGCGAGTCTCGTTGAAGGATGTATCTTCGAGCCGCGCAATTAAAGTCTCTGGAGTTACTGATCAACACACACACACACACGTCCTTTAAGCGCCGCGCAGCCTCACTACAGGAAGCCGAGACACGTGCCGGAACGTCACAAGTCGCCTCGCAATGCATTCTGGGATGTATAGTATTGCCTACGCGTGTAGTGTGAAAGTGCTCTCACATGGTCTCATATCGTCGTGACCCTTTATTTGTTTGTTTGTTTGCACAAAATATCTAATTTTATGCACGTGGAAGGTAAAATGCTGAATAGTTTTTTACGCAGATATGCATGTGCACACTAATAATATAAAGGCGCGTCAACAGCGCTTCCTGTTGGTCGGGTAGCGTCATTACATACTTAGCCTAGAATTCTGGTACATTTAAAACAAATAAATCGGAATAAAAAATCTGAATATTAATCCCACAAAGAAATTGTAATTTAAATTTGGAACCTACTCAACTTTCAGAGTAAAGCAGCATAGGTACACCTCATGCACGTGTCATGGTGGAAAAAAAGCCTAGTAAAGGTACTAATCGTTTACTTTTGATGGATTGGTGCAATTTTTTTATCTATGGATACGAATCAAATATTCTTCAAATCCACCAATAAACACCATCCTTAACGTAAATAAGCATACATTAGTATTTATTGTTTATTACACATGAAATTGCATGCATGTAAAACCTCCTGTACACAAGCTAAAAGTACAAATACCCTGCTTAAATATGAATATAAAAGTATGTTATAAAAGTACAATTGCTCTTATTGCTCTAGAAAAAAATAGTGATCTGTGACAATTATATGTTAATAATTGATGCTGAAGAACATTTTCTATAGGTGCAGACATACAATGAGAGAAGCCTTTTTTATTAATGGCATTTGCAGGCACCCTTATCCAGAGCAATCTACACTAATCTCATTCATACAACTAAGCAGTTATGGGGTTACGAGTCTTGCTTAGGAGCCCAGGAGTGGCAGCTTGGTGTGGCCTGGGTTTGAACTCATGAGCTTCTGATCCAAAGTGGTTTAATGCCTAAACCACCAAGCTACCATCCACCTTTCATCACACATTCTAAACAGAACTGTTCTGTTTCATTCAACGTAGCAAGGAAGGTTTTCTAAAATGCAGTGAATTAAAAGGTTTATATTAAACTTTTTTTATATTATATATTAATTTATAATAAACATTAAAATGAAAATAAAAAATGTTCCCTAAAAATGTACTTAAGTGCAATAATGCAATAGAAATACTGCAATAAACAATCATTTAACCCTCTGTGAAAACCAATATAAGTCAACACAATAGAAATCTAAGTTTGTTAATTCATACGGCATCATTTTGCAACAGGAAGTCAGTGTTGAAATGTTCGAATGATTCCCACGACAGCCAGTAGTAAACGGTCACCTGACAAACTAGTCTTTATATCGAACAGTAAAGAGTAACTAGTGGCTTTTTATCAGCTCGCGTTCTTCTCATCACCAACTTCACTTACACCTGATCAACTTTAACAGAGACAGGAACCACATGTTAGAGCTGATAATGAAGGAGGCCTTAGTTTCATACAAACATAAACAAATACACACTGACATAAAATTTTTTGCTGCCAACATCACATGATACAACTGTTCTACAGCAAGAAAAGACCACTTGGGTGGGGCAGATATGTACTAAACTACAGGAGCATTTCATTGGGTGAACACAAGACTGACACAGGATGAGTCATTCAAGAAACGTTGTTTCTTTAAAGTTCCTTTTAAACTATATTATTAAAAGAAATATAAAATATCTAAGATAGATCTAGATAAACAGACAGACCAATGTTTGATATTTGTTAAATATCAAACATCACTGTATAAATCTGCATGATGCATTCTTCATTAATGTGCTCTTCTTGCGCAAGAAGGCAGAGGGCGCTAGCGAGCAAGTAAACAGTAAATGAAGCTTATTGCTGATGGGAGCTTAAGAACTGACTACTGTTACAACCGACCTTAATGTCCACATTGTCCCCACTGTCCGAACTGCATCTACTGCCACTTTCCCCACTCTGCCCACTGTCCCCAGTCTCCCACTCTGCTGACTGTCCCCAGTTTCCCACTGTCCCCACAGTCTCCACTCCTCCCCTCTGCCCACTGTCCCAAGTCTCCCATTCTGGCCACTGTCCCTAGTTTCCCCACTGTCACCATTCCCCCCCACTCTCCCCACTGTCCCAAGTCTCCCACTCTGCTGACTGTCCACAGTTTCTTACTGTCACCAGTCCTCCCCCTCTGCCCACTGTCCCAAGTCTCCCATTCTGCCCACTGTCCCCAGTTTCCCACTGTCAACATTCCCCCCACTGTCTCCACTCCCCCCAGTCTCCTCACTGTCCCCACTCCTTTGACTACCCCCTCTGACTCCACTCTCCCCACTTTCCACATTACCCCTTACTCCCCCCACACACACTCACACTTTTCCCCCACTCTCCCCATTTTTCCCACTGCCTTTACACTCCCCCCTCCTGCTCACTCTCCCACTCCCTCCACTTCCTGACTGCAGGCACAGATAAATAAGGGCTTTTAATTTTCTGCCATATCAAACCTAGTGTTCGTGTTCCTGATGCTCACACACAGCTCCTCCCTGCACACTCATTCTGCATCTGCTCCTGCTTTTTTCTCTCTCGTTTTGGCGTGTTGTCTGTGTTGTGACTGAACGCAACTAATGGCACCAATTAACCAATCAGCACTTAATTTGTGTTCATTCACAGCCCCCTGCAGCTCTACGGGCTGCGTCCCAAACCAAACACTTCGCGTCCTAGACGGTAGTATTTCCAACTAACATCCTTCTCGCCTATACTCAGGTACTAATGACGCTGTTTCTCCTTTGCATTTATACCGTGGGACGTTTGTGGCGTTCGAATACCGGAAGCGACACGACAATTGGCTGGCTGTCAATTCTGCCTAGTTACCCACCCCGGGCTAGACCACGCCCACAACCCCGCCCATCTCAATTGACAGTAATAGGGAGCGTGTTGGAGGTGTGTGTTTGGAGCGTTTGGGAGGCAGCATTGGGAGGCGTGAAACAGTGAGCACACACACGCATACACACACACACACACACACGCGCGCGCATTTTATTAGTGGAGCGCGTGCCGCCTGGTTCTCCTCCTCTGGAGTAGCGCGTGAGACAGAAGGAGACAGAAGGACACAGAAGGAGACAGAGATCCAGGCTCTTCTTCCTGGAGTCTTGTTAGACTTCAATGCCAATCGTTATTTCCCGTCCCCGGTGTGACACCCGACGCGGTGGACATTTAACTTAAAGACGGCTTCAGTTCTGGTTTTGGACTGGGTCTTCTCCTTTTCTTCTCTTTTTGGGACTGGATCACATGAACCCGTGGCTGGATATGACGCATCGGTGCCAGTGAAAAAGCAGGAAGACTGGGAGAAGGAAGAGGAAGAATTGGACCAGAAGTAAACCCGCACCGCAGAGACAGAACCTAAAGGTGGAACATGATGTCGGGCACAATGAAGTTTAAAAAGGAGAAGGAAATCCTTACAGAGTATGAGAGTCAAGTGAAAGGTAAGATGGTTTCAGAAAAGCTGCACACCTGACTGTTACCTGTCTGCAGATGCTCAGGCGCCCACCCTCCTCCTCCTTCTCCTCCTCCTCCTTCTTCTTCTCATCTTCCTCTCCTTCTCACTCTCACTCTTCTCTTTCTCGTCCTCCTCATCCTCATCTCTGTGCTCTTCCTCTTTTAGATGCACTAGAATAGATAAATGCAATTGGAATAGCATGCCATCTGGCTGTGCATGGGTCGTTTACCTTTCCGTGTGTGTGCACGCGCGCGTGTGTGTGAGAGAGATAGAGATAGAGAGAGCATGCTCGCGCGCCTCCAGGCAGAATGGCGCAGGGCGGCGCGAGCTCCATAGCAACCCGATCAGTCTCTCCTGTACGCGTGTATCCAGGTGCATGCACTGTGTCCGTTTTTTATTTTTACAAAAGATTGCAAAAAGATATGCCTGCACAATAAACAGTTCTTTAACACCCCCCCACCCTTCCACACACACACAAACAGACACACACACTTGAATTATATACAAGATGCATTTGAGATTCATCAGAGAAAATTTTTTAATAGTGCAAAATAATGGAATTATTCGAAACGCCTCATTGGTCTGTAGTTCTGCTCATCAGAATACACACATTATAAATGTGTGTATTCTATGAGCTGGATATGATTCAGGATTGTTTTTTTGATGTTTTTTTTTTTGCATGAATTTCACACAAGGGATGGTCAGAGCTTGCCTTGTTATAAGCAAAGCAGGTGCCACCCTGTGCAACCCAAAGCCCACACCCTTGGAGTGTACTGTAGGTGTGTGTGTGTCTTGTTGCAGTATAACGTAGTATTACTATTATTGCAGTATGAACCCCTTTTATATGCTCAGGTATAGATATTTTTATCATAGCCACATGTCCAGGGTGTGTGCACCTGCTGTGTCAGCCGTTTTCTCATCCAAGAGCCATTATTGTACTGAACTCTATATCAGAATAGAGGGATACCTGGTGTGAGGGTGGACCTCGGATATGTACCATAGTGTTCGGTAATTGCTTAATAAGCTGAATGCACTAATAGTATTGCAGCACCCTAATAAAGGACATTGGATCTTGGACACATCCATCTGTCTGGTGGTATGTAGTGCATCGGCCATGATTGTGCCAGTTAGTCTGGGTAATCTTTCATTACCAAACTGTTTCAACAGGCTTTTGGTGCATTGTAGGTGTTTCCATGGTTTCCTGGACATCAGCCAGTCTGTGTGTCTATCCATAGGAGACAGAAGGGTTTTTGCTGTGTGTGTGTGTGTGTGTGTGTGTGTGTGTGTGTGTGTGTGTGTGTGTGTGTGTGTGTGTGTGCACAAGAGAGTCTAGTGAGAGAAAGATCAGGGAATCCTCTTGCTGCAGTGGTAGTACTGATTAGTATGGGCCACGCATACCGGACTGTGTCTGTGTGTGCGCGCGTGCGTGCGTGCGTGCGTGTGTGTGTGTGTGTGTGTCCCATTCACAGTGCACTAAAGGCTCCTCCAGCATTTTTCAACCCAAGCTCAATTCTCCAAATCTGTAGCATGTGTACGATTGCCACAAACAAGAATTTAAAGCATGTTTCAAATAACTGAGGAAAAAAAAATCTCTTATAATGGATGTCGTAGGGCAATAGTTGAATTCTGTCAGTAAACGTTAATGCAAAGCAATTGCTTTTTTTTGTGAAACACTTTTGAACTGTTTAAAGGGAAAAAATCTGCCATTCTTGAATGACTTGAAATTATATGTGGTTATGCATCATTAACATGGTTTTAGGCAAAAGAGCAGTGGAAATGGTTAGACATCTGGTATCTAAGGGGTGTAGCGGTATACGTATTCATACAGAAAATCTTCAGTACAGGGCTTTCAGTTCGGTACCAATGAGTACAGAATGTAATCCTTTATATGTGCAGAACACAGTTACAGAGTTCCCTGAGGGGTGTTTTTAAGTGGCGGACCGCAAGTTTGTTTTGTCTCTGCCTCGCACTTTGAGCGCATTTTTTAATTTATTTTTATTAATCTTGAAAACATACACAACAATGCCAATGGTATAAAAAAAACAAAACAAAAAATAAAAAAATAGAGATTGCGCAGTGTGACTGTGGCTACTCAATCTGTACCGGAAATAAGATTTGTTTTGCACATGCATGAAAAAGCTAAAGAATCCAAGGAATTCAGGAAGTGGCCAGCGGCTAACACTAGCGCTATGGATTCTTTATGGATACTTCTATAGAAGTTTTATGTTAGTATGAAAAATTGTACACATCGAGGGAGTAAATGAATGAAGTGAAATTAAATTTTAAATGTAAAACACACTTACACTTACACACACATCTGTATTACTCAAATAGGGTCTAGCAAATGTAAACTATTTATAAAAATTTTATGTAATTAATTTCATTTGTACCAATTTAATTGATTACTCAATTTGATCAATATAATAGTGTATTGCCTTAATTAGATTTATTCTATTTTGTTTGTATAAAATATTATAAAATATTCTTATATGTTATTTAACCAATCGTGACTTAAAAATCAAGGGACAAACCGTGGTACCTTGTTTGTTAAGTCATGGTTGGTGACTTTATATATGATATATGATAGATAGATATATCTTCTCAAGGAAAAAAATACTATAAAAATGAAACTTTCTAAGACCCTATTCAACCCTATTGAGCACCTGTCAGGCCTGCAATCCTCAAGCTGAGGGTGAAGAAGCAACATGTGTCCAATAACCATATATAATAAAAAATTTAATGAACATGTGCTCAAAAAAACAAATATTCAGCTTCACTTTAGGGGGTATTTGCATTCAAATTGGATGAACGCTGTTTATGAACCCACCCCCATTCCACCCACCTATTTCAGAAACCAAACTCGTATATTAAAAATTTAATTAATCATATCTTAAACTGTAATTTTCCAGAGAGTTTCATTAAAATATTGAACGGTCTTTCATGCTTAGTGGATTTGAAATTGCCTCTATTCACCGTTACTTTTTGCATTTTTGTTGTCTAAACATCATCATAGAAATTTAGTTGCAGGTATAATCAGAGGGAGGAAAAAAGCCTTGTGCGTGTTTGCAAACTGCATCCAAAAAGTCTGCAGCCATTGACAGGTGGAAGGGAAATTTGCAACGTGTCTTGTCATGCATTCTAATAGCCGTGGGCTGGAAAACATCTGCCCTGAGGCTGTTTTTTTGGGCAGCATAGTTCTAATGTGTTTTTTATTTGTTTGTTCGTTTTTAGTAGCAAGTTGCATTGAGATAAATTGGTATAATGATGAACTTTGCAGATGTTAAACGGCATTAAATATACATAACTACAAATGGATAAAATACCGTATTTTTTTGGCTATGAACCCCGCGGCTTAAACAACGAAGTGGCTAATTTATGGATTTTTCCTGGGTTTTTTCCGGTTTTACAAATTACAAGCCAAAAAAACTGAGCGACACAACATTAGACCAATAAAATTTCCGAACGGAAATGAAAAAAACGCTCCTCACCTGTGTTCTGAGCTGTACGGCATCGGGGAAAAAAAAAGTTTCGTAATATTCGTAAAATTCAGTGGGTGCGGCTTATATATGGGTGCGCTTCATAGTCCGAAAATGACAGTATGTAACGTGTAAACTGTATGTAATGTGTTCCTGTGTGGCATAACAGATTAGTGTTTACCCCACTCTACTGTACAATTGCAGATTTGCCCCAGCTGTCTGGCTGCGAAAAAATGGGCTACATTCTTTTTCTCTCTCTTTCTTTTTCTTTTATTTCAGTTTGTCACCAGCCAGTCGTGAGCTCATGTATGTAGAAGAGAGCAGACAGCGCTTTTCTTTGCGCGTGTTATGTTGCCCTGTGAAGCTGCATTAGCAGCAGTTTAAAAACATGTGGTTGGCACAATTATGCTTCTCAGAGGAAGGACCCGTTAGCCTTCCTGCCTCCCCCAGGGGGATAGCTGTCAGTGTGACAGAGAAAAGCTGGGCTGATGGGTGGGAGTGGACCAAATTATAGAGAAGAATAATTATATATTATGCTTTTGCAAACTGCTGTGGAATAAGAAGGAATGAAATGTTTCCAGACGTGCTATAATAAAAAAGAAATCTCAGTTTCAAGGTGGTGACAGGAACTCAGCTATGTTGGGATACATTGTACCACTCTATTGTAGCTGTGTTACTCACTTACTTTGTATCTGGCACTTTGTAAAAACCTGTATTAGTTGAACGTAATAGCTTTGAATTTGCAAAAATCTTTTGTGCATTTGATAAATTAAATGTAAAACGTCCATTTTTTATAAAAAGAGAGTTGAGTAAAAAGGTTTATTGTTCTTTTCTTAGTACAGGGAATCATCAAATTCCTATTCGTACAATTAAGAACTGCTACATACAAGGGGGATGGAGATTAGGTCAAACAAATGCATGAGTATCCCTTTAAAAACAAGCAGAGCTGAAAACGGTGTGATATATGATCATAAGGGGAAGCTGCTATTTTAGGAAACCACACCCATCTTTACTGACAGACCATAGACACTTACTTTGTCACGTGTTAGTCCGCTGCATGTGGCTCTGCACAATGCCCTTCGTTCACGGTGTGTTTGTGAATTTTAATTTTGCTGAGTACAGTAAGTGGCCTGCTGTGCTGGTGACCCTTTCTGACAGGAAAGCTGCTTGTGTGTGTGTGTGTGTCTGTGTCTGTGTCTGTGTGTGTGTGTTAAGTATAATCTGGAGGGAGATGTTTTCTTAGAAGGCATCATCTTTTGTGTTAGTTTAAAAAAATAAAGACTAAAAGCCATCACAGCTATTTTTTTTTTCTTGCTTGTTCTTATTTGTATCTGAACAGGAAATCAGATTTTTTTTTCTTTTTTTTTTTTAAATAGGAAGCAAAGAGGAAAGCAAGGATTGTGACCTCGACACCACCTGCCCACACACACACACGCACACACACACACACACATATACCCCAGCAGGCTGATTCAGGAAGATAGTGAAGCAAGAATGTGTCAGTTTGCTGTAGTTATTAATTATAAAGATACACTTTTGCACGATCAGCACCACAGTGTTTGGTAAATGCTGGGACACATGGGATCTTCAGTCACCCTCATTCTATCCAAAGAAAGTGATGACTCTCCGTGGTGTATGTGGATACGTGTGAGCGTGTTTTCTCCAGGATTTTTTTCACACTCAAGTGGGCAGGGGAATTAGGCAGACAGAAGGCAATGCGACGGCGTTTTAATGATCTGGTTTAGTCTTTCTGCTTGTAATGAGATTTGATGTTGGTTTGTAGCAATGGCTGACGTCCAGCCTGAAATCCTGCATTCTGGTGGGACCTTCACGCATGTGGACACACACGCACATGCACAAATTGGCGCACAACCTCATTTTTATACAGCACAGTCTTGCAGAGATGTACAGAACATAAGTGGCTTGGAAGAGATTATTTTCTTTTTCTTTTTTAGATCAGTGCCCTATTGTGGTCATTGCATGATATTAGTACCTCAGTACCTTTTATATGTGAACCTGTAAAATGAAAATAGTATCATTTCAAAAGGTCTTGTTAATGAAGATAAAAGGAAATTACTGCATTTCCACCAAAATGAAAAATGGAAAAATTCTACTGTCAAAACAGTTTTTTGTTTTTTTTTTAAACAGCTTCAAAAAATAATATTAGTTTTAAATATAGTTATTATAATTATATAAATTTATATAAAATAAGTGCATGCCCAAATCAAAATGGCTAATATTGGTTTGCTAACCCTGCTAGATTGTAAATTCAACTATTCTTGAAGAGAAGTTGGCTTACTACTGTACTTGGCTGCCAAAGAAAAATCTGGATGTGGCCATTTTGTTACAGTAGCATACATCTGGTGTGTGTGAGTGTGTTTGGAAATAAGTGTGTTTGTGTGTGTATGTATATATATCTCACAGGTGCAAATAGACACCATTACATCACAAGAAAATAGTGTTCATATAGTCAATGTTCTTTCCATTGATTAGAAATACTGATACCTGCAGTACTCCAATCTAATTAAAGGTTACGTAATCTAATTTATGACCTGCTTTGAAACACCTTGAATTGAAACTATCTAGGATAGTGGCAACAAAGAGGCCCAAAAAAAGGGACAGTTGTTTAGATTTTTTTAAAGCAACACTCATGGGACTAGATATGTTCATCAGATGGACATTAATTAGCAAGCAACAGTGCATTTGATAGCTGTGTTGGATATCCAAATAGCAGGTGATGGAGCAGAAGTAGACAAACCTAGGTGTTTAGTCATAGCATTTATTCATTAACATGTATTCCCCCTGTAGGCTGTTTTTCCTTCAGTCTCCAGTCCAACTCATTTCAACCCATCTCAATTGTATTAAGATCGGGTGATTGTGGAAATCACATCATTTGATGCGGCACTCTAGCATCCTCCTTTTTTGGAGAAATAACTCTTACATAACCTGGAGGTGTGTTTGGGTCATTGTCCTGTTGGAAAACAAATAATGGTCTAACTAAGTGCAAACTAGATGGGATGGCATGGCGGTACAAAATGCTGCAGTAGCCATTCCGGTTAAGTGTGCTCTCAAATTTCACCAACAGTGTTACCAGCAAAGCACCGCAACACCATCACACCTCCTCCTCCATGCTTCACATTGAACATTTAGTAACTGTTCATCCACTTTCTCTTTGCCTAACAAACACATCATGGTTAGAACTAAAAATCTCACATTTTGATTTATCAGACCAAAGAACAGTTGTCCACTGATCTATTGTCCATTACTTGTGTTTCTTGGTCCAAGCAAGTCTATTTTTGTCTTGTTGTTCTTTGAAAGTAATAGTTCCTTTTGTCACAATTTAACCATGGTCATTTAACAGTCTGAACAGTAGATGTTGAAATATGCGTGCCACATAAATTCTAAAAAAACATTTATGTGGACTCCAAACTGAGGTGTTCAAAATTTGCTTCTTGGGCTGGTGATTATAATGCACTTATCCCCTGCAACAGAGGTAGCTCTTGGTGTTCTTTTCCTAGGATAGTCCTCATGAGAGCCTTTTTCATCAAAGCATTTGATGGTTTTGGAGATTGCACTTGGGGAGACATTTAAAGTTCTTGAGATTTTAAAGATTGACTGGCCTTAATTTTTTTTTTTAGAAATCCTAATAGTATGGATTTGTACAGTAGTTGTGGTAGCACAAATAGGGCTGTTGACTCTACTCACCTTTCCAGATAGATAGATAGATAGATAGATAGATAGATAGATAGATAGATAGATAGATAGATAGATAGATAGATAGGAAAAAGAATATAAAACAAAGCATGGGCTTAATAAATTAGTGCATACATTCTATGTTATCACTTCTGTAGTAACCACCTACACACAGTCCTGTTCATATAAATCTTAGAATGTTTACATTCTTTGGAAGAATGGACTTTGTTGTCATAACACTTTGAAACACTGTGCAGTGGTGGCTCAATGATTGTCTTTTGGGTTACAGCGCAGAAGGTCTAAAGGTTGGAGGTTTGAGTTTCAGCACTGCCAGGCTGCCACTAATGGTGCTCTTGAGCAAGGCCCTGCTCCAGGGGCTCTGCATCCCAGCTGACCCTGTATTCTGACCCCAATTATTTAACAAGTTAGCATATGCAAAGAAATGAATTTCACTTGACTTGAATGTACCTGTAATAAAGTTAAGACTTTTTCTTCTTCTTTTTTGCTGAATAGCACTCGATTTTAGGTTTCTGTTTAAAAAAAAAAGAGAATAGAGGAAAAAATTGAGCATGGTAAAAAAATGTCGATTGCTGTTATAAGTGGTTGGAGTAAAAGGATGTTCTCAAACATTAAATGTAACCATAAAAGTATAAAAAGTTTGTAATTTGTTAATTAGTGTACTTGTGCTGTATAAAAGGAATAAAACACCTCGGCGATTATAAAATCAATCGGGTGATAACAGTAACTCTGATTTACCACACCGCTCTTTCAATTGATTATTTTCTTATTACAGCACACCCTCGAGGGTTTTTATTCCTTACTTAATTTAAATGCATTTCTACATCATAGCTCTCCAGAGGGCAGTTCAGCTCAGAGTTTGCGTTTAATCGTAGACAGAACACCTCGGATGACTAAAAGTAGAGACACGATACTGGTTTCATGCTACGTTCACAGAAATTCAGAAACCCTTATAATAAAATTAGGTTGACAAAAAAATTAAGTGTTGGGTTTCATGTTTTTTTCTTCATGGTTGAAAAATTCCCATTGAGGAAAAAGTTCATTTGAAATAATTTTTCAATAAAAAGTGATGAAATTCCTGCTGAACAGATGTGTTCTTCATGTCAGATTATGCAATGAAGATCCTTTATTGGTGAATACACGAAAGAATGTTTTTCTGTCTGTTAGGATGTTTCGTTTTATATTTTGTCAATGTTGTTAGCATGTTTGAATGAATGAATTGCATTGAATTACACAACTAGCATGAATTACCCCACTTTCCAAAAATAATTTGAACAAAAAATATACAACAAGAAAGAAGAAGAGTGAAATCTGAATCTAAAAACGAAATCAAGGAGCTCCGTAGCTGAAAACTGTGGTGGTGTGGGTGAGGGTCAGTGTTAACACACTTTTCTTTCATTGATCTGGATCCCTGACTTTCAAGTAGAGACTTCTGGAGAACATGTTGCATGCAGTTCTCTTCATATCAAGTGTGTGTATGCTTTGATGGAAATTCCTTCCCTGCTTCTGTCTGTCCATCCATCCATTTAAGTATCTAATTAATATTTAAGGTTTGGATAATCACATATGGCTCATTAGTTAATTATTTAATTAATTAATATTTAAAATTCCAGCACCATCAATCTGCCACTCTTGGGTCCTTGAACAGTGGCCCTTGCCACACTTGGGCACTTAACTGTTAAATGTCATATATGTAATGAACATCCTTTTGATCTAAATCTCATCAGCCAAATAAAATATAGTGTTATTTATTCCTGCCCACATGAAATAATTCTGCCCAGTGTAAATGTATTTTGAGTTTCGGAGTGGTTTTTGTTTTTTCTCATTGTACTACTTTGCTTGTAGCTTTCCCATGAGTTTCTTATGATCCTTTGAAATCCTTTCGTTGGTGGCTGTTAGATGAGTGTTGTAGCAGTGCTATTTTATAATTTTTAAAATAAAAGTTATTAATATTATACAATATTGGCCGAAATAACACTAAATTCGCCACTGCTCAGGTTATGCTTTAAGTCCACTGATCTCTACACCCAAGCAAAATATTTTTTTCCTGTATGAGATGTATTTATTTTTTGTCCGAGACTTCAAAATCTGTCTGGAAATCATACAGCGTAAAGCCGGATTAACCGTCTCTTTTCACCTCATGCCTTCTAAATGCTATCTTGACTCCTCACATTCAGAAGGTGTTGAGGAATTTATTTGCATCTCTACAGTGACTTTTGGGGTGCAGTTTAACGTTCAGCGCTTCTGCGAGTCCAGTAAGTGGTCTCGTGATGAAAACCTGTTTTCCGGATGCACAAAAGCTGCCGCTGAAACCAGATCAATCATCCCTGGTGTGAATAGGGATATTTATTACTGATTTATTTATAATACATATTAAATGGGTTGCTGATGAGAAATGTTGGCACCTGGGATGAGGAGCTGCGAGAGTGAAAAATCTGCTGACTTCAAAGAAACCTGTTTTATCCTTTTTATTTGTGCTTCCTGTTTGTTTGGGTTTTTTTTTTTTTTTTTGCTTTCACGCTTTTTGTTTGAAATTTAATGAGCAGAATGTGATTTCCTGCAGTTAACAGCATTTGTGTGATGAGCAGCAGTCTGTCTTGTGGGCACACACACACACACACACAGCATGTAAATGAAAGTGTTGTGAAATATGATAATGGTTCCTGAGACATGAGCCAAAATGCCATAGCCGGAATTTTGAGACCGAGATTCGAAGGAAGAGAAGACTAAATGGTGGAGGAGAAGAAGAAAGAGGAGGAGTAGGAGGGGGTAAGATCAAGTGATGGAAGAGAGCTTAAGAGTTGAATTAATTTATGACGAATTTCTAAAGGACGAACAGAGGACGAGACAGAATAGAAGCAAATGAAACGGGGATTTGCAAGCAGGAGCAGAGTTTAAAGGTTTGCTTGTTTGCTTGAAAACATGCAATGAGAATGTGTGTTTATTCAGGTTGAGTTGGGAATCAGTCAGGTGTGTGTGTGTGTGTGTGTGTGTGTGTGTGTGTGTGTGTGTGTGTGTAAGTGAGAGAGAGAGAGAAAGAGAGAGAAAGAGAGAGAGAGAGAGAGAGCATCGTTAGCAGCCCCATGCTGCACGCCTATATTCTCTCACTCATCGTTTCAGTCGCAAATGCCTTGTTGCCATGGAGACAGCCCAGACCGTGGTGATACACGCCTCGGGATATCAGACGAGCTCACATGGGTCATAAGTTCAAAGGTCAAATACAGACAAGACGTAGAGTTTTTGATTAATAAGCAAGTGTGGATCATGTTTAAATAATGTGCAGAAGAAAAAAAAGAAGAAAAAATAAAAATGTTGAAAAATGGCTCCTTGACTTTTGGTGTGATTTTTTTTTTTTTTAATAAATTGTATGTAAATGCAGCCAAATTTTTTAAAAAACAGATTTTAACAATGTCTGCGTATTTTATCACAAGATCAGGTGCATTAATGATCGTCCCCTCCTTGCATATTTGCATAAGAGATTTAAACTGTTGTGAATCCACTTGAATTGCCTTAAATAAAAAAAAATCATAACTGGTCACTTCGATACAAGCGAATGTAGATTTTAGCATATAAATGAAATTTTTACAGATCAGTGATAAACTGCCCGTGCTGCTTTTTTCGAACGGATTTTATTTAAAAAAACTCTCTGTGCCACGCTTCCACATGAGGAGGAATAAAGATCTGGTTGTTTTTCAGCATGACTGAATTTGAGAGGAGATGTGAGAGGATGCATCACTCCAATGCTATTAGAAAAAGAAAAAAAACACCATCATAATGTTTCTATTCTTTTGGACATTGCCATGTGATATTACTTGCAATGTCATGATTATTATTATAAAGCTTAAGCACAAAATTGCAGAATATAATGGCTATTAAAAGCAGTAAAAAAAATAGCTAAATGAAAAGGATTAGCTGAAAACAAGATGTATACAAACAGGATCCTTAATGAAAACTTGCTATAAAAAGATTTGCTATAATAAAAAAGTGGGAGAACTGTTAAAAAAAAAAAAGGTTTCTATTGAATTAAGCATAATAAAAGAAATAAACGGGATTTCCAAAACAAAAAGGCTTTGCTTCAAACATTTGCTAAAACAGGTAGATCCGATTTGTTATGCTAGTTAAGTGCAAGTTTATTTCATGGAAATGGATGGAAATTTGACAAGAACTAAAAACAAACAAGATTTGCTTGAGAAAAGACTCCGTATGGTTATTGCTTTATATAATTGGGGATTGCTAACATAGCTAACATTTATTGCTATTTAGCTAACATTTATTGCCATTTTTTGATATTATAAGGTACAATACATTTTCCATTCGTTTGAACTTGGGGACCAAACCTGTTTTTAACATAACAGATATGCTTTAAATTTGTTGGAGTAGAAGATCTTGAGTGGCCTGATCTACAACTCTGGCCTCAATCCCTATTGAACACATAGGATTTTGAAAAATCACATCAATCTTATGGTCAGGTGTCCACAAAGTTTTGCCCAAACAGTGTATCTACAGGCTACGTATTTCAGCTTCTCACTAACTCCAGCTTGCCTACAAACCCGCTAGATATCAGTTGAAATGCGATTTGTGTTGTTTTTGCATAGTCGCTTTTTTCCTGAAAGGGTGTAGATTCACATTTTGTCCAAAGTAGTAGGTTTGCATTTATGCTATTTCTCATTATTTGCATTTTAACTTTAGTACAGGTAAAAAATACAGAAATAAGAGCTAGTTGTATAGCTAAATGCTATCCAACTGTGAGATTTCTTTTTTAACACCTGATGGTCAAGATGATCTTTTTAAATGTTAACGTATGTTTATCTTAGTGAACTTAAAAAAAAAAAAAAAAAAACTTTTCATAAGAGATTTATAACAGAGGCCAAAAGAAATTTTATTTAAATACAGCAACTGTAGGTGAAAAATAACTTGTATTAACATCCTTGTTAGCTGTTCAGCTAGATCTCCTTAATAGAAAGATCTTTAAATGTTTGACAGTGAAACTGATTAAGGGCATTTCCATAACTATTTCATGATGTTTGAAAGGGGAAAAAAATCTTCTAAATTTAGCTCCAGCTTTCCACAGATCTTTTAGAAAAAAAAAGTGATTAAATGTAGATACAGCTGCTAAAGCTTGTTTATTTTAACCTCAATCCCATGAAACCTGATTCTTAACAATTCAGCTTCTGGTTGCAACAAGAAGCTGATTATACAACATCTCTAGAGAGAACGACTGTACACTCTGAGCAGCCCATGTCCTCTTCAGTACACTGCCTCACTGCCATTGACACGCGTTCCAGCAGTTTGGGGAGCAACGGTGCAGGCGGCCGCCACGGAGAACTCGCTGGCTCGGCAAGAACACACCACTCTCCCTTTTCATAGCTTTTCCAGAGCCACATAATCATAGTCCACTCTGTTTTCTTCTATTTTTTAATCCTGTCATCCACCCATGTATTTAAAGCTCGTAGTGGAAATGAGTCACCGAGTCTGACTCGTGCTGTACTGTACTATTGACCTGTTCTACTATTATACTATTCTATTATACACTATTGATCTATTATACCTCGCTCCTGCTGTTCTTTTATCATTATTGTCCTCTTTAGGCGTATCTTTCTTTTCTCTTCTCTTCCTTTGCTCCTCTGCATCTTGCTTTATCAGATCCAAGAGTCCCCTTGGTTATAATCCAATCGCTCATGCACTGCAAAGCACACACACACACACACACACACACAGACACGCACTTTGATTAGCACGATTGCTCTCCAGCAATCGTGTTCCGCCTGCCAGCCATCCCACACACACATACATACACACCCACACCCACATGGAGCGCCCAGGCTGCCAGCCATCTCATCTGACATTTTGGGCTCGTGGAACCTGACAGGCAGTGTTACATTAAGCAGTTGGTCTGTTTGGGGGAGTGTGTGTGTGGAGGGGGGCATAGATAACCGAAACCCACCCACCCACTACATACACACATACGGATGCACACACTGATCCCCCTGGAGTACTCCCCTACCTGTTGTCTTGGTAACAGCAGCGAGTTGTAATGGCGGTGTGTTGTGTGCAGGATAAACGTTGGAAGAGGCAGAAAATTTGCCCTTTGCTTCAGTGAGCACATGGAATTGTGCACCAGACAAATCCGCCACGCTCCGTTCGGTTCAAAGCATCATTCACAAAGCATCATCCACATCGTGATGGTACTGTTACAATGTTCATGTTACAGGCCACAATTATGTATTCACAATCGCCAGTAATGGTTTTTTTGGTTTTTCAAAGGGCAAATTTTCTGTAGATAATCAGATTCATGAAGATCTTTAGCTTTTAAATGCGTTATTGCTTTTATAATTTCTATAAGAAAGAATTAAATATAGTAAGTATGAGTAACAAGCTTTTTCCTATGAAGAACCTAAAATCATTCTTGATTGAGGGCCTTGGAATGAATGTAAATTTGCATTATACCAAACTGTATTATATTAAGTTCCCTTCATTTAGGATTTTATAGTATTTTGAAATAAATACATAAATAGAAAACCTTCTCTGTAATCTGCTACCCCTGCAGATTTCCTTTCAACGTTTTCTAGTTAAAAGGAACATTTTAAATAGAACAATATAAATGTTGAGAAAAATCCCATTTATACAACAATAAAGTTTAATGCCCAATACAGATTTTCAAGCAGTAAGGTATACAGCCATATGCTTGTAATATCAGTAACCTCTAATGAAAGACATGAAGCTGATTCTTATTATTATAATATCAAATTAATTTATAATATAAAATTATATAAAATTAATATAATATGTATATATAAATATAAAAATTAAAAGTCACCACAGGCTAATTTCTGCGCATGGGTCCAAGTTTAGGCATCTCTTCTCTATATAATATTAATACATTGTTTTTCTAGGCAAGGCAAATTCATGAGATGAGTAGAGTACAGTGAATAAACAGAACAGAATAATAAAAACAAATAACATATACTGCAAACCTTGAAGCTATTGTGTGGCATCAACAAGGTAAACAGCAGTAAGTAGATCCCAAAGAAGCCACATTCACTTTACAGCACATGAAGGTGTTCTCTTTAGTAAAATTATTCTCCTGTCTTACTTTTCACATTCAAAACCTTCATATTCGACAGCAAATGTTAAATTCGTAAAAAAGAATCTCTTGCCATTTTTGCTAGACCTTGTGATCCAGTTTCACCCCAGAGCAGTTCAATAGGGTTTAGGTGCAGTGACTGGGTAGGCCATTCCAATAAAAAGAACACTTCGGTCAACTGTTTTTTAAATAAAGCTTACAGAACTAAGACGTATGCTTCAGGTCATTGACTTGTATGTTTTTGTTGTTGGTTCCAATCAGCTGCAGTCCATTCAAAATTGCATGGAGATGAAGTATTCCTGTCACCAGCCTTCCCTGCTCCGAAACAACCTCAAACCATTACGTTTCCAAAACCATGTTAGACTGTGGATAAGAGACAGTCTGCAACATCTTCTCTCCATATTACTTATGTTCTTCTGTAAGAGACGAATGTGCACTAATCTGTCTACAGAACTTTCAGGCATCCACTGTTCAATTTTTATGGTTTTGCCCTTTTGCCTAGTTTGGTTATGCATGTGTCTCAAAACCCATTAAAGACCAGGTGTTTACAATACTTGGAATATACCATTAAATTAGTGGGCCATAAAGAGCTGTTGGTTATTATACCAACATGTTCATCTTCATCATTATATTTATGAACATAGATTTATGGATAACCATTTAAACCTTGGATAATGGTAAAGCAGGTTTGCTAAAATCACCACAGTGCAAACACAAATGCATATATCAGTTCCCAGGTGGAAGACAATTTGTCTTCATTCTTTTCTAAGGAAGATTGTGGTGAAGCACAGCATGTTTGGGCTCTCAAAAAGACGCTGGCAAGACATTGGCAACTTCAGCATCTTTTTTACAGCATGCTAATACTTGAGGTGACTACGTGTAAGCAGGAGCAGGAGAGTTGTATAACATTATGTTGCATTTCAATTTTTTTCTCAGTTCCGGCCAAAAAATATAATTTTTGTTTGCCTGTCATCCATTCACATGAAATTATCTTTAAAAGTTGGTGTATGTAATGCAGCAGGAAGATTCAAAATGTGTAGCACATAATATAATTATAGCATCTTCATGTATCAGTAAATAGACCTAAATGTACATGATGGGTTTAATGAAAGACAAGAGTAAGGTTTATTTCTTTCTTTTGAGAGAAAAAAAAACGTTGGTAGCTCTAGCTTACTAAACATTTATCAAAGAACTAAGTCTTCAGTGAAGACGTTTGTCTTCAGAAAACTAGGTGAAGGTATTGTACTGACAAAAAAGAAGGATCTTGATATTTGTCTTGCATGCTTTTCTTGTTTTAAATTAAAAAAATCTTGATCTTATTATAACCACATCCTCTGCAGATAGGAATGAACACAAATATATTTGACCAGCAATAATTTTTTATGTTACTTACACTTTGCTTTGACATCTTTGAAATTTGAAACTGTGGGGATTTTCACCCTTAATTGCACTACTGCACTGAGAGTATATTTCTCGTAAAAAAGTTGCCAGATTGTGCCTTACTGTTCGTGTAAACTACAAGGTTTTCCATTGAGATTGTTTTCATTATTGGGAGGATGACATCCCAGTTTTTATCCCATTCATCAGACCCTGAATATTTGTATTAAGATAAAATGTAAGAGTTTTTCATTGTTGTGTGAAAAGTCATTTCTATACCAGATAAATCAGATTTTCCCCCCTCGTGATTATTACTAAACAAGCAATAAATAATTGGATTAGGATTAAAAACTAGACAGACTCGGACAGTTTTGATTAATTCCTGTCATGTGTTTTTTTTTATTTTACGTATGTGTGTTTGGACAGAGATCCGCTCTCAGCTGTTGGAGCAGCAGAAATGTCTGGAGCAGCAGACGGAGATGAGAGTGCAGCTTCTCCAGGACCTGCAGGATTTCTTCCGAAAGAAGTCGGAGATTGAGAGCGAGTACTCGCGCAACCTGGAGAAGTTGGCCGAGCGCTTCATGGCCAAGACGCGCAGCACCAAGGACCACCAGCAGTACAAGTGAGCCGAGCTGACAAACGTGGGGATACAATTGCCAAGAAATCAGCACAATTTTACACTTCATTAATCATTTTCTCCTATATATAGTTTTGAAAACTGTGTATATGCATATCTATAGATATGTTTCTTTTGCATCTATTCTAATCAGAAAAAAGTTTTATCGATATCGGACACTTGATCAGAGTGTTTTTTTTTACACTTTTAGACAGAATGACTATGACAGTATTGTTTCTGCCAATTTGCTCTCTGTAGGAACATTTAAATCTTCTCTGATATTATATAAAATATCGATAAATTCGAACCAAAACCTGATTTCTTTTCTTTTTAGGTTGTTTCCACCACATTTGATATCTTTTATCTTATTCACTTGATTTATTTTTTTTCCCGTTTTGGTGGAAGACCTTTAATAAGGACTACACAGATCATCACAAATTCCCCCCAAAAAACAGAACTGCCAGAGAGATACTAAGAGATAACTGCTTCTCCATCCTTTATGTATTCTGCTCCTGTCATTGTGTATATATATATATATATATGTGTGTGTGTGTGTGTGTGTGTGTGTGTGTGTGTGTAAGATCTCATTAATGCAGATTGCATTCTGCAGCAAAAAGAATGAAACCATAGAAAAAGAAAAGGCAGTGTAAGAGAGACAAAAAGGACCCCCTTTCTCTCCCGCTCTCACTTTCTCCTTTTCTTGCACGAATGTGTGTCTCTCCACAAACCGCACAGCTTCGCTTGTGTGTATTGCACTGCCGTCCTTCAGGTCCTCACAGGGCTATTCTGCTGAATGTCTGCTCAGAGATTCCTGCATTAATATCACTGCCTGATTTTTCCCCACCAACAAAGCTGTACAGACATCGCCATTTGCAAATGATCATAGCGTATAAATATTATACCTCCAAAAATTACATACATTAACTAAGAATAATATTAAGCATTTAACAAATAATAGTAATAATAATTACTGTGGTTCTTTATCTGTCTGACACTTATCTGCCAATTTTATACAATCTGGGCCTCTATAAATATTGGCACAATTATTCTGAGATGTAAAAAAACAACATCTATATGGATAAACGTTTGTAGACACCTGCCATAGGATTTGTATGTGTTTTTTAAACATCAGATTCCACATTTAGTTTCCATTTGCTTTCACAACAAGATCCACTCTTCCAGGAAGATGCTCAAGGAGTTTATGGAGTGTGCTTGTGGAAATCTGAGCTCGTTTAGACACGAGCGTTAATAAAGTAAAAAACACAGGAAGTGGTAGCTCAGTGGTTAAGACACTGGATCGATTGGTTGTGAGTTCTTATCCCTTGAGTAAGGTCCATAAACTTCAGCTCAGTTGTATAAGGGCGTCTGCCAAAGCCCATCAATAACAGATGCCATTAAATGTAAATATAGGTACTGCTGTAGGTGAGGTGAGGATGCCTGACATGACAGCATTCCAATTCATTTTAAAGATGTTCATTAATATGGAGTTCAGAGCTTTATAGCAGGTGACTTAAGATCTTCTATTCCAGCCTTTGGAAACTGTATTTTAATGGAGCTGGCTTTGTGCACCAGGGTATTGTTATGCATTACTTAAAGTAAATGGAAATTTTAATGCTACCGCATCCAAAGATGCACATAATACTGTCTATACCGTTCTTAATTAAAGAACTGCGTTATAAAAAATTGTTACCATAGTAACATGCAGTCACAATTATAAATATTTTCTAATGACCTTTCTGAGCGTGTTTATTAAAAGCAGTTCAAATAAATGTAATCTTATGGCACTAATGTATCTTTGTGTATGATTTAGAGCGAAGTTATAGATCTATATATAATATTACTAAAGAACATGAACTGGGTTTTTTATTTTTTTTATATTATTCTAGTCAGTTTTTCACTGCAAACATCAATAACAGCTCTGCTCTCATGTATCATGTATGTGAATCATGTATTTATTAGCAAAACAAGAGATCTGAATTGTGGCTTAGTAATTAAATCATTTTTATTACAGTTATAGTTTGCACACACACAGCCTAAGGAACATATTCCTCTGACTGCTAAAGTAAGATATTTAATTGTTGAATTGTCCACATGAGGAATGTTTCCAGTGGTTTCTTGAGGTACTTTACTGAGGATCATGCTTATGGTTTTACTGGGATACATTTCCTCAACTTCCTGTAATGCTTGCATGGAATTTTGTGAAATCCTGGAGAAGGGAGATGTGATTCTTTTAAAGCAGGGTTCTGTAGTCAGCTGTAGTACAGAAGCCCATTTAAAGCTGGAAATTTCCTGAGGACATGCTAGAAAAAGCTTCATTAGTGGCCTTTGGAAGAGCAGAAAGTCGTAAGCATGAAAGCGACATCAGAAGTAGCAAACCCGGAGGCCACCCAGTCAGTGCTAAAGGACTGTTATTGTGATTACTACAAAATAAAATAGTTTCCTTTATAGAACAAGTCATAAAAAGGACTTTTCCTCAACAAATACCATTAAATGGTTATTTCCCCAACACCTATTAGATATCAATTTATCAAAGAAATGAAGATATTTGTCAATTGGATTGGAGCTTAATTCAGCAAATCCTTTCCCACTTCCTCACACTCTACTGTTTTTTTTGTTTGCTGCAGGAAGGACCAAAACCTGCTGTCACCTGTAAACTGCTGGTACCTGCTTCTGAACCAAGTGCGCAGAGAAAGCAAGGATCACGCCACACTCAGCGACCTCTACCTCAACAACGTCATTACGCGCCTCTCGCACGTTAGCGAGGACAACACGCGCCTGCTCAAGAAAGTGAGAATACAAAAAGAAGTTACAAAAAAGCAGTTGTCATGTATATTATGTTCTTGGTTTGGTGGTTTGAAAAGAGATGGATGAATGGATAGATGGATGGGTGATTGGATGGGGGAATTAATTTTTATTTAAGGTATGGATGGACTAATGGATAATAAATTAATTTTCAGATGTATGTATAGATGCATGTATTATTTAATTATTTGAATTTTTTTCTTAAATGATTGAATGGATGAGTGGATTGATTATTGGACTTTTTATATTATTTTAATGAATGGATAATTTCATGTAATAATATGTGGATCATTAAATGGTTGGAGTTGAAACAAATGGATTCATTAATGAAAGAATAAAAGATTAATATGTAGAATAATAGATCGACATCATATTCTATATGATGGCTAAATAGATGGATAAATGAATTACTGATTGAATGTACTAACTGGATGAAACAAACTGGTGGATGGATACCAGATGATTGAGTTAATGAATTGGATTATTGGAAAATTATATTGATAGGTGGATAAAAATTGAAATTAAGGAGGGGGATTATGGATTTTCTATTGTGCTGTTTGATGAACAGATGGATAAGAATGCTGCCTCAGTGAGTTATTAGATGGATGGATTATTGGACAATTAAATGGGTTAGTAAATAAATAAAGTGGATAAATTGTTTGATTATTGATTAAAAGAGAGATTACAGATGGACTACCGGTTGAATAGTGGATATATAAATGGATAGACTGCTGAATGGGTGGATGGGTTTGGATGTTACTTGAAGCAGCAGAGACAAAGCAGTTGGAAGTTTATATAAAAGAGAAATTGTGCAATATTTCCTATTTCGAGAGGGTCGCTTTTATACCTAATGTGATTTCTCGGGAGCTTTTATTGGTGTGTAGTTGCACTGGGTTTTGTATATCACTTCATTTACATGGACAATATTAGATTTTCAGAAAATGGTCCTTTTAAGCTATTTTCATTCGCTTTATTTTCTTTTGACCGAGCTGAGGTATTAGCTTGCTTTTCTCTGTGAGTGTGAAAAGAGCTCTTTGGCAAAATATTAGAATCTTAGTACATGGATACTGATTCTGAAATACCGATGGATACTGAGGTTCCTAGATAAGGAGAAGATGGAGAAAAAAAATCTGCACTGTGTTTTGAAAACCTTAAAGCTGATTTAAATGTTTAGCAGATTAATTTAACCATGTGGGTTGTCATTAATAAAGGGGAGCAGCTACACCTTTCTTTCTTTCTTACTTTCTTTCTTACCTACTTTCTTTCTTTAAAATTTGTGTGTGATCTTATATGGCTTTCTATTTGAATGATGCATCGTTTGCTTTTTTCATCGTAATCATGACACCAAGCCCGAATGAACTTGACGGATAAAAAGTAATAGGATGGCATTTTGTTCCCCAAATGGCTTTTGATCTCCTCACTCTGTTCACATCAACTGTCTCAGATGGCGTTTCATTGCTTCAGATATGAGCTTGACCCAATCCTTAGGCCTTTTGTGTGATCTATTTCTTTCTCTCTTCTCTAGAGTAAAGAGATCACTTTCCAGTTGCAGGAGGACCTGATGAAGATTCTTAATGAACTCTATACGGTGAGAATATCTTCCTATGTGTCCCAAGCCTCTCATCATTCTTTCATTCTCAGTTTATTCTGTCGCTTTCGCTCGCCTCTAACCACATACCCTGCCTTTTTTTTTTTTTTTTTTTGTTTTTTTTTCTTTTTTCCGATACATACCCCCCCCCCCCCA
>MU551697.1:10033648-10071057 GCA_024362625.1 Silurus asotus | reverse complement strand
TTCCTATGTGTCCCAAGCCTCTCATCATTCTTTCATTCTCAGTTTATTCTGTCGCTTTCGCTCTCCTCTAACCACATACCCTGCCTTTTTTTTATTTATTTTTTTTATCTTTTATCATTTCTCCGATACACAACCCGCCTGCCCCATCACCGGCCTCCTATCCTCCACACCTCAGCTCCTGCAATCTCATCAATCTTTCATTTGTTCATTCTGTCATTTCATACTTCTGTCACACTGCCAAGGCATAGGTTTGTTTTCAGAACATAAACGTAATAGTAGAAATTGATGGAAGCTCTAGAAGGAAATTGGTTGTCATTTTATCGTTGTTGTACGGATTGAACTTTAATTTGTGTGTAATTAAACAGTATCTAAACACACATCAGACAAAGATTTTACCACCGATCGTTTTCACAGATGGACAGACACACACTCCGTCTCTGGTTCTCCCTCTCTCACACCTACACACACCGAGCTGTGAGACTCTGTGTACATGTATGGCATTCTGCGCTGTTCTTTCAGGGCGCATGTGCACTCGAGAGCTTCTGCACGTCCTCGTTAAAATCCTTTACAACTTAATCATGAGGCTTGTAGCTGAGCTAAGCAGTGGTCATTTACATATGGCAACAATTACTCAAATTCTCGCTCTTTCGCATACACGTACATGTGCTCACACTCTACACACACACACACGGCATCCATTAAGCACACAGATGGGGCACAGTGTATCTACCTGATTATCCCAACGTGGGCATGTGAAAACACTACGGATGTGGGGAAGACTGACTTCCTTTTTAAATATTACTTCTCTAGTCATTCACAGATGTGAATAAACAACTGCAGTATGGTAAATTCAAAAAGGTTTTTCAGGCTGCTTAGCGTTAGGTGTAGATTTGGCATGATGTTATGCAGTGTTCAGGACAGCTGGGAACTCTGGATTTCATATATTTTCCACTTTAGAGCGTTCATGTGGCATTAGTGGTGCAAAGTTGGGAAAAGACTTTGGCATACACACTCACAAACCAGATAGCACTTGTTACAGTATTAGCACAAAGGAAAAAAATGAAACACAACATTTTATAAACTATACAAAAGATGTTGGGTGAAACATACGCATACCTTACACATTTGTAGCTTGAAAGCACATAGGTAAAAAAATTATGCAACTCTGAATTCCAACTCCTCACTTTTCTCACTTTTATCTTGTATTCAGGATTTTAGCAGGTTGGCTAAGAGAGTGGGACATGGTGGCCAACTGGGGATTATCTGAGGACCTGACCATCATAATTCTAACTTCTACAGGCAAAAACATAAAGGCATAAAACATACCACATTTTCTCTTGGCCTTGATTTTGGGCGTCACCTTGTTTAAACTGGCATCGTGGAATTCCCAGAGAAACGGAGCTCCTGAGAAACTGTTCAAATTTCGAGTTAAAGGGACATTTAAATAGATTTTCCTTTGCTGAGGTCAGGAAATGACCCAATTCCTATTTAGTCACAAACGCAATATTATAGGCCAAAACTTTCAATGACATTCAACAGATTATGTCCCTTTCCTCATCATTGTCAAAACCGGTAGAAAGTAATTTCAAACGATTTCAAACTTCAGTAATACTTTAAGAAAACAAAATCATAATGTTTAGAAAACAGACTCTAAATGTGGTAAGACCTAAATATTCAAAAAGCCTTAATATTTTAGTGTTAAGTGTTGTCCTGATGGTTTGGCAACATCTATGCAGGTGATGAAAACCTACCACATGTACCACAGCGAGACTCTGAGCTCGGAGAACAAGCTGAAGGAAGCCGAGCGGCAGGGTGAAAGGCAGGGCCGAGGTGGAGAAGTGTTCAGCCTGCGCAACGAGGAGCGCCATCAGCGCCGCAATGCCACCCGCAAAATCCAGAAGATGAAGGAGAAGGTATGGGAGTTAAGACAGCATCCTGGCATTTGTTATGGTGTTCGTCTGGGGTCTTTACGCCTTTTCGGCTTGCCAGCTTCTTTTAAAAAGCCCAAGTCAAAATGATTAAATCCTAAATATATACACCGATCAGGCATAACATTGTGAGCAGTGAAGTGAATAACACTGATTATCTCTTCATCAGGGCACCTGTTAGGGGGTGAGATATACTGTATAAGACAGTAGTTGAGCCTTTTTGTCCTCGCAGTTGATGTGTTAGAAGCAGGAAAAATGGGCAAGCGTAAGGATTTGAGGGAGTTTGACGAGGGCCAAATTGTGACGTCTAGACGACTGGGTCAGAGCATCTCCAAATCTGCAGCTCTTATGGGATTTTCCTGGTCTGCAGTGCTCAGTATCTATCAAAAATGGCCCAAGGAAGGAACAGTGGTGAACCGGCAACAGAGTAGTGGCTCCAGCAGACAAGCTTCTGTAGCTCAAATAGCTGAAGAAGTTTAAGCTTCTTAAGGTTTAAAAAACCTTAGAACTCAATACAATTTAATACATTTATAGTCACTACCTTGCTTTGATGATTTGCACTGAATAGAGTCAGACAGGGTTGCATTGTCCGGCAGTAGTTGCCGGTAGCCATCCTCAAGCAGACTTCCAAATGATAATCAGTCATGGTGGAACAGTATTTGCACTTAATAATCTTCATTTGGGAAAAGGCTGGGTCACTGGGCTCGCTTTAGTTTTGCGGTATCTTGAGTGCATTTGACTGGGCATGCGTGGTGACCAGTGTGTTAGAAGAGAAAATATCTCAGACTGGTTGCTTTGTATGTCAATCAAGTGGCAAATGCCATAGTGAGGATAGCTGGTAGACTAACATCTAAAGTTTTTTTGAATGGCACGCAATCTACCCTTTGTGTGTTTCTATGTAATTGAATACCTGTGCCAGTGTTAATGTTGCTAGTAAAGCTTTAGTGAATTTCCTAAAGCTGTGTGAGCCTCATACTTTCATTTTGTTCTCTTTTTCATTAGTGGAATGTGGGTCCTGATGAAGGGGTTTAATTAGAGCATCTTTTACCAATTACTGTACTGAACCTTTTAGCTGAGCCAAGCTAAAGCTTGCTTTAATATAAGCATATTACTTTATAACTCCCACTCGTCTGATTTACTTTTTTTTTTCTTTTCTCTATATTTTTTCCTGTTTTTCTCACCTCTGTTCCTCACCAGCGGCAGGCCAAGTACTCTGAGAATAAGCTGAAGGTTATGAAAGCTCGCAATGAATATCTGTTGACTCTGGAAGCTGCCAACGCTGCTCTGTTTAAGTACTACATCCAGGACCTTTCCCACTTGATTGACGTGAGTATCAAAACACGGCTGATTCGTTTCGCAAGAACTTGTCACGTGCTAAGCGTAGCACTTCTGCAATACCGGTCTTTCTGCTGTTATCACCTCGCTAAGCATTCAAAAATTATAGTCTTGATTAATGCTCGTAATTTGCACTTAAGTGAAATATTTATATATATATACACACACAGACAAAAACATACTTTTTTTTTTTTTTTACAGTCATTTGCAGGTTTTTTGGCACCCTTGTTTGTATAACACTGCTTCCAAATTGTTCAGAACAGAACTAAGTCTTCATTGTAGTACATTGTAGAGGATCTTGGACTGCTCCAGTGTCTTATTTTCACACACACTGTTTTAAACACACGTACAATTATTATACCCAGTGGTGGGCAAATTACACAAACCATTTACTTGAGCAAAAGTAGAAATTTACACTAGTTAAAATGTTACTTTAGTAAAAATGCTATCTTTAAACTTTCATTTGAGTAAAAGTACAAAAGTATTTGTAAATGTATCCAAAGTACTATAATTTATTACTGTAAATGTCCTGTTATCATTTTTGTCACAAGACTCACAAGACTGTAAAAAGACTTTGTCACTCTTAACACACCAATCTATTAATAGAATGACATTAACGAGGCAAACACTGATTGTCTTTTTTTTTTTTTTTTTTGTGTATTATAGAATCTGACAATACTGAGATTGTTGTAGCAGCCTAGAATCCTGAGAGGAAACTTTCCACCTAGAAAGTTACATTGCTTCACTGTTGATTCTTTAATTTCAGCGTAAGGCACAGAGAGCTGAAGCAGAAAGCAAATTCACACCTATGCGTTGCTGAAATGAATGCAGCGAAATGTGCTAAAATGCGCAAAAATAAACACGCAAAATCCTGGTATAGGTGTTCTGGTACTACGAGCCTCGTCATCCCCTTTTTGTTTTTCCCCCTACATTCGAGTGAACAGCAGGCTCGGCCTGGTCAGCAATGTTTGCCTCAGAACACTGCAGCATCTTTTCGACCTTCACTGAGGTCGTCTTCACTCACCGTTGGAGCCGATAAAGACAGCAGGAGAACCTGTGTGTGTGTGTGTGTGTGTGTGTGTGTGTGCCAATGAGAAAGCGTGAAGCATTGATTAGAGCAGCTTTGAATTAACCTTAAAGGGCTCGAGTCGGTCGGAGAAACGCTTTGAATTAACCACTCAGCTCGTCTGCCTGTAGAGATAATCAACCTTCTGCTGTGTAGAAAAAACGTTTATCTACGGACTGCTTTCTGAAAACGTCGGGTGACAATTCAGTCCTCAGACACAAGTCTGATATATTCACACCAGACATGAGACATAGCTGAAACGTCAGCATAAGCAGCATATGACTCGATGCTACCAGTGATGTAGTTTTCCTGTTTATTTTGTTGTGGGTTTGAAGGAAGCAATCACAAGGTCAACAGAAAAAGGGGCCGTGGCCATCATGTGATTATAACACTATTTAAGATAGAAGCGTGCTCATGGGGCAGCGAACATATCTGTAAATCTCCTATCATTAAAACGAAATAAAATGATTATTTTGAGACTTGATAGAATTTTACACCACAGCAAATCTGATTGGTCAAAAAGCATGTGTAAATTCTTGTAGAGACACATGTCTCGTACAGTATCAGTTTATTCATCATGATGCGGGGAAACGGAAATTTTGGATCTAGTAGTTGGCAACCCTGGGACATCGCAATTGTTTCGAACCAGTGCGAGGTCGTTAAAACCCCTCGCCATTAGGTATAATGGAGCAGTCGAGTGTTAAACGAATAGTTAACAACTTTTTTTAAAGGCTGAACAAGTTTTTTTTTTATTATTATTAATAAGTAATTACATTGCTTTTTAGTATGTACATCTTTCCTCCCACTTTTATGCATGTCACCCAGAATTTAATTTTTTCAAAATCTGGCGATAATGCAGCCATTAAATTGAATATGGATGTCTCAGAATTTCCGCTGTCTTTTATAGCGATAAGCTTATCGGTTCACACCATCGAACAAATGAAGCTAGTATTCAAACCTTAAAAAATAGAAGGATTTGTTTTTAGATTTCAGTCAAAACAATTGGGGTCGATTTTTGACATAAACTTAACAATCAACTCTTTGCAAGACTGCGCACAATGTTATCTATTTCCATTCCTATAAAATGTATAAATACTTGTGTTTATTCACACATCGACTACTGTAAAGCTTTGCTTGTTGAGGTTTCAAAATCTACCTTAAACAAATTGCAGGTTGTTTAAAATTCAGCTGCTAGCATTCTGACATAAACAAGGCCTGATGAACATATTTCTCCAGTTTTGGAGTCATCGCATTGGCTCCCTGTCAGATTCTGGATTGATTTAAAAACTGTCTACACTCCAAGGTGTGATCTCTCTAATTATATAAGTCCCATGCATCAATCCTCTTCTATCTTTAAGTGCTTTTAAAATTGCTCTTAAATCCTACATTTTCAGGATAGATTTCAGGTGATTTTTTATTTTATTTTTGTGATTTAATATTAATATAATTAAACTAATTTTGTAACTCTGCAAGGCCATCTGTAAAATCTTATTTTTAACTTGGTTTAACACGTTAATTGTTTCAATAGTAACAATTAATTCACAGGGACTTGGTGCTCCATGTTGTCTATAATTTTCTATCTAACGTATGTAATTTATTCAAAGTTTTAATATACCAATAAAATTATGCTATGTCAAAAGAGTTGAAATGAAACTGTGTGTGTGTGTGTGTGTGTGTGTGTGTGTGTGTTTGTGTTTTTGTGTGTTTTTGTAGTGCTGTGACCTGGGTTACCACTCCAGCCTGAGCAGAGCATTGCGCACCTACCTGTCGGCCGAGTACAGCCTGGAGACGTCTCGCCATGAGGGTCTGGACATCCTGGAGGGGGCAGTAGAAAGTCTGGACCCCCGCAGTGACCGCCAGCGCTTTATGGAGACTCACCCCACTGCGTTCACACCACCGGCACGCTTTGCCTTCCAGCCTCATATGGGGGACCAGGTCAGACGCCACCTAGTGTCTATCAGATTACTTACAATTTACTGCAGCCTGTTCAAGCATACGAATGATTTAAGTGTATAATGATTACAGGATGTAGTATATAGTGGATTTGTGGTGTGTTTGTGTGTTTGCCATTTGTATAAAAATGTACGTGCATGTATGTGTGTCAATTAAGCATACATTTGTGTGTTTGTATATTTGTGTTTGTGTGTTTGTGTACGTGCGTGTTGGCAGGTGAGTCAGATCACGGCGATGCCGCAGGTGCAGGCTGAACTTCTCCTCCGCTATCAGCAGCTCCAGTCTCGTCTTTCCACACTGAAGATTGAGAACGAGGAGGTGAGAAACAAACACATGCGCGTGCGCACACACACACACCAACACACACTCTTAGGAAACAAGCACCTTAGCAGCTGCACTGCCACTGAGAATAAAGAATCACATGTGAGAGACACACACTATTTTTCATTTCTTGCCAGACACACAAAAACACACACACCTCCCTCTCTCTCTGTCTCTCTCTCTCTCTCTCTCTTTCCCTCCATTTATCCATTTATTTATTAATGTATTTATCTCTCAAACACTCATACACATGCACACGCACACAACTGCATGCCTTTCTCTCTCACTGTTGGAGAGGAGGGTTGTTTATTACGGGTTGCTGGCAGACCAGCTGTTTCCTGCAGTCCTTGCTGTGTAAAAGGGCAGAACCAAAGTGCTGAGAGAGGCTTAATTTGTGCAATAAGGTTCTCCTGCTCAGCACACACACACACTCTCTCTTTCTCTCTCTCTCTTTTTGTGTATTGAACTCCATCTGGAATTCCCACACAGTATAAACAAATTCTCATATCTGTAATCATGAGAGTTCATAGGACATGTATCTTCTTTCCCTTGTAATGAACCAATCAGGAAGTATTTGAATGTGCCATGTTTTTGGTGCCATCCAAATATCAAGACTGTTGTCTCTACACAAAAAACATCTACCATGCAGCAGTTCTGTTGGGAAGAAGGGAGGAAAGGGAGAAAGGGAGAAGGGAGAAAGGCCAGCTCCTGGGGTCTGTTGTAACTTATATAACCACTCTGTGCAATCATGGTGAGCAGAAAAGCAAAATCTTTTACAAAAGGCTCAAGTTAGATTCTTGACAGTTTCCAGCAGATCTCAACAGTAATAAATAGAAGGTTGTAGCTTAGTGGTTAGGGCATTGGACTCTGGATCAGAAGGTCATAGGTGCAAATCCTTAAGCAAGGATTTTAATCCTCAACTGCTTTGTAAGTCGCTCTGGATATGGGCGTCTGCTAAATGCCATAAATGTAAATGGGACTCGGTGAAGGGGAACATGACTCACTGACTCTTGTTCTTTACTGTGTGATGGAAAAATAATAGTCTTTTGTTCATGTTACATGCACTGACAGTGACATAACATTTGCTAACTGCCACTGTTGAATGTGCTTGAGGAGATGATGGGCAGATTGGAAATGTTCAATACAAAATTCTGTCTTTCCTACATTGATTTTTTTGTTCATAAATATGCACCTGATTGTCTCTGAGGAGGCGTTGAAGCTCAAACAACCTTAATCATTCAGAATGCTATTAATGCTTTAGAATCCTTTGTAAAAAATAATGCCTTGTAGAGTGTTATACCTGTGACATCACCTGTTACAATGTCTTGTCGGAGGGAAATTCTATCAAAGTGTTGAGAAAACCGGAAACACAGTGTAAACCAGTGGTTGACTCTCAGGGGCAGCGAGGATCACCATCAGAATCACTGACTTGTTTTAACATATTTTCTTTCATGAATATGTATTACCGTATTTTTCGGACTATAAGCCGCTACTTATTGCCCATGTTTAAAACCCTGCGGCTTAAACAACGAAGCGGCTTATTTTTTCATTTTTTCTGGGTTTTTGCCAGTTTCACAAACTTTAAGCCAAAAAACTTTTAGTTTTCTTGGCAACAAGGTTAAGGGTTGGTCAAAAAAACTTAAAAATTAGCATCAGAAAATAATAATGACATATTCCTCGGTCTTGCACACATGCAGTAATAGCGGAGAAATGCGGCGGCAGGCTATTCCCAAAATGCAGCTCTGCTCTTAAAGGAGCCACAACATATGTCACCCGTGTAACAGATACTGTCTGTAAAGCCTGTGTAAAGTTCCTTAGTTTCAATGTAGACACCTGTATGTTTAAAATAAAAATCTTTGTCAAATTACAGTAAATAATTCCCAATAGTGTATTCTGTCCATTCCATAGCTTTTCTCTCTGTTGCACTGCTCTAGGAATGTATGTTTATTTTGAATTTCTATCCAATCATATTTCAGCCATCATTTGTTGCGAGGGCCAAAGAAATCTTCCTTGAGGACTTCAAAATAAACACTTTTAGGATCCTATAGTGTAAAGTACATGAACATAAAGCTGTTGCTTTAATCAGATTTCGAGTTGGTGACCCCGGGGCCATCTAGCAGGCATACAGTAACATCAACATTTTCATGTTGTGTGATTGGATGGTCAGAGAGGGCACTAAAAAGAGATAGTAAACTACACAATTTCAAATATATTCATGTAGACTCATGTAGGAATTCGCGCAAAAATACACACAATTTGCCTTTAATTTAAATCCCTGTAAAAACCTGGGGTTTCCTAGGTCAGAAATGAAGTTAATAATGATACTTCTGAGATGGTGCATGCTGGCAGTGCAGCTGTGGCTGCAGTGAAAGGAGACTTGTTGAATTGTGTTCATTGTGTTTCTTGCTTTAGTAATGACATTCATTCTCACTGCATGAGATACCTGTCTGTGATGCAGTGCTCTGTTGTACTGCGTTTCTCTACAGTATTGATAGTTTCTATAGCTGTGGTGTCATATTGACGGTATTACGAGGTGGATTGATTCAGGTAGAAGACCACTGAAAGCCTGGGTGTAAAATGCATAGTAGCATGCAGTAAACATTGCATACTGAAAAACACATCCTTAACTGCGTCATAGCTTTAAAAAAAAAAAAAAAAAAGCATTTTCAGTGTTATTTATTTTTATCAGTGGACTGCAATTGTACCACAGCAAAATGCTGTCCAATCACAACTAAGCCACACTTAAAGGCATGGCTATAGGTATGTAAGGGAGAAACTAGAAGTCTTAATTTTCGAGGAGGCGTTTGTTTCTATGATGGTTTATGACATCCCGAACTTGTCACCACTTACAAACAATCCAATGCATGTTCTAATCTTTTTTTATATGCATTGCCTTCCATAGGTGAAGAAAACATCAGAGGCCACCCTGAGCACCATCCAAGACATGCTGAACATGGAGGACTATGATGTGTCTGAGAGTTTCCAGCACAGCCGCTCCACTGAGTCAGTCAAGTCCAGTGTGTCCGACACCTACCTCAGCAAACCTAGCCTGGCCAAGAGACGAGCCAACCAGCAGGAGACCGAGCTCTTCTACTTCACTGTACGAGTCTATATCACCTGCCTTCCACCCCTCAAACACACACTGAGACTAATACAATGGATTAAGTTCATTTTATTGACATATTAAGGTGTCTAATCGTATGTTTATTACTAACCATGGCACTGGTGCATGGCTTCATGGGATCCAGATAAAGCAGTATATCTATCAACTGCAGCATTCAGTGTCAGTTTCTTTTATTTACTCAATAATAGACCGGCATGTACTGACCTGGAGCAATTAAATCACTAATTTTGGTCTGATCTCATTAATATTGACTATGCATTTGTGTGTATGTTTTTGTGATGTAGAAACTGAGGGAGTACCTAGAAGGCAGTAACCTCATCTCCAAACTGCAAGCCAAACACGATCTTCTGAAGAGGAGCATAGCGGAGGGTGAGTTCATCTGCAGCACTGTTAATTTACCTTCATCCTTTTTTCCACATCCGAACATGCATTTGAATCCATGTGTTTGATTTAGTGATTTTTTATTTTTTATTTTTAATGTCTTTATTGTAGATGATACTAATTGCATATATTACTGTTGTATTTTTCATTAGTGACTTGCAGAAAAGCGAGACAATAATGAACAATAATCAGAAGGTTTTTGTTTGTTTGTTTTTACTAATTAAAATTAATTAAATGACCCGATCTTATTGGGAATTGTAATTATTTACAGAGAGTTTTATTTCATTTAAATATAGGGGGAATTGTAATATAAAAAAATTACAGCAGTAAAAAATAAATATCGTAGTGTACTCTAGCCCAAATAAATAGTCCTGAACAGAAAAACTGCTTCAAGATCCGTATGGTAAATGTGTAAAAGTATTGGCACCCACCATAATAAGCAGATTCTTTTTGCTACACTTTCTATTCATATATTAGATATTTTATTAAGTAAATACTTTTTAATTTTAACTTTGAAATTATTGCTACCTGCCATCTTCCCAGGCATGAATAAAGAGTCCTTCGTGTAGTGTTAAACAAAGTGTTAAACTTTCTCCATGCAAAATATTTCAAGCTCCATTATATTCTAATATTTGCGCATATACACCATTTTTTATTTTTATTTTTTAAGAAGTAGTTTTGCATGCATGATTTGGGTCAATAGTATTTTATTTAAATTTTTTTTATTCCAGCTACATTCAAGAACTAAACTCCTAATAGAGGTGATTAAAACATCATATTTGTTTAACAAGAGAGTTTTTGAATGCTGTAAGAACTTTTAATTTTAATAGTTTGAATTAGTTTTTTTCTAGAGATATCATCGTCCTTATTGTTTATTTTATAATCCAAACTTCTCCAGTTTATTGCATGACAGCACATGACATTGTGGTCCATTATGACTGCCAAAATGACTCTTTTATGTAAATAAAAATGAGCAATATTGTTATTTTAATTAAGAATAAAAAAGGAAATACGGAAGACATGGAGTTAGGAGTCACAAATCATCCAGTCTTCGCATATAATGTAATATGACGACCACATTTCAATCTCAGTAAAATAGTTTGAAATACCATTCTTCGGATCTTATCAGTACAGAATACATGGACATGATATGAAGGTGGTAATAATAGAGTTTTTTTTCCCCTACAGGCTACAGAGCAGACATAATGACCACCAGGTAAGAAAAGACCTCTTAGTTTTGATGGTTTCTTCCTTCTCCTAATACACTGCTCTACAAACTTGACAATACAAAGTAATAGGGTAATTATTTTTAAACCCTTAGATATCACAATTATCTATGCTCATTATTGTCCATTGAGTTTTTTTAGTTGATTGGGTTTTTTGTTTTTGTTTTTGAGACTTTATCTAATGTGCCTAAATCCAATGCACATTCAATTAAAGTGATTTTTTTTTTTTCGTGCTCTCAAGAAAAATTTTATATATATATATATATAAGAAGGAGTTTGTAAAAAGCAGTTTCATTAGACTTTTAGTTGCTGAGATAGGGTGAGGGGGGCCCTCCTGTGTAGTCAATATTCCAATTCATGTTCAATAGGGTTAAGGGCAGGGCTCTTTAGTCCATGTAAAACACTTGTAAAGCAAATGTTCATGAAGCTTGTTTTGTGCACAATGTTTTGTGTTGCTGGAACAAGTGTGAGTTTTGTAGTCTTCTTAGTTGAAGGAAAAATGGTAGTGCATTTGTGGCAACAGTTTCGGGAAGAACCATATATGGAATATATGGCTGGAAAATCAGGTGTCTCAATACTCATTAGACTTGTATATACTTTATTGATCCCGTGAGGGAAATAATTGCATTACAGCAGCAGCAGGTTACACAAACGATAGTAGGGAAGAAAGGAAAAAAATAAAAAAAGCAGAATAATTGTAACTTAAATAAATAAATACAATATTGCAGATGATGCAACATAAACATAAATATACAACATATAAAACATTTTATATATACATATATATATATATATATATATGTATGTGTGTGTGTGTGTATGTGAGAGAGAGAGAGAGAGATTGATTGATTAGTATACACAAAATCTGTGGGGAAAAAATCCCTTTAGGAATCTATTTCATTATTATGCAAAATGTGCAAAGCTTTTTTCTAGTTCAAAGCTGCGACATTTAAAACACAAGGCAAAAAAAATGTATTTCATTACTTTTCTTTATATTACTGAAGAGAAGACTACTGTGTTCTAGGTGCATACAGAACATACAAGAAATCTAATTATATAATCTAATCATATAAAGAAATCTGAAAACTGTTTCTACCTGTAGTGTTTTACCTTTTTACCTCCCATTGTTGGCTTAATTTTTTTTGTGTGCTGATTTTTGAAGAATCTTTTCATTTCTCTCTTATAGCCGTCGTCGGAACTCCCACAGCAGGCACCAGGTAGCATTTCTGCCCACGTTTCTGTCAGTGTGTCGTGCGTTACTTTTTCCTTCAGCCTTGACCTTCTGTGATGCTAAGTGTTGGATGTTTTGTTTGTGTTCAGGACTCTGCCAAGGCCATTCCACTGATTGTAGAGAGCTGCATCCGCTACATTAACCTCTACGGTGAGCTGTGGTTATGAATTAGTAACACACAGCTGATGCATAATCGCATGTCCACGCACACACACACACACACACGCACACACACGCACACACACGCACACACAAGCACACACACACACACACACACACACACACAAACAGATTTGTATTTGCAGAGCCTGAAGTACGTCCTTGTGATTGCCCCTGCAGGTTTGCAGCACCAAGGTATTTTCAGAGTGTCCGGCTCTCAGGTGGAGGTCAACGACATCAAAAATTCATTTGAGAGAGGTTTGTGGACCTTCATGATTTGTGCACTCGCACACAAAAACCACACACATGCACATTTTCACCGACATCACATGCTCTCAGAGTACACTGTTTTAAGGGTCCATTTTACGCACCCCAGAGCAGAAGGCATGCATCGAAAGCATCTGTTAAGCTTCTGCGGAATTGTTCCCAGGAAGTTCACACAAACCACAGCGCGCACTATTTCCTGCAACATGCGGAGCTGCTTTTCGACGCCGTCTAGTCGGAATTCTCCGATCTCATTAATTAGAAATTCCCAATGCAGCACCTGTGTTTTATTTTTTTATTCTACTTTTTAGGAAACGACCCGCTGACGGACGAAGAGAACAACCACGATATCAATTCTGTGGCCGGCGTGTTGAAGATGTACTTCCGCAACCTGGACAACTCGCTGTTCCCCAAAGAGAAGTTTAATGACCTCATCGCTTGCGTCCGTAAGTACATCTCCTCCTCTGTGTGTGTGTGTATGTGTGGGCCTTCAGGAAGGAAAACAGAGGTGTATGAGAGGAAGAGAAAAGAAGAAAGGAAAAGCAATACGGATATGACACGGTGCTGCATTCTTTTGTTTCCTAGGGAGTTAGGACAGATGGTGTGTGTGTGTGTGTGTGTGTGTGTGTGTCTTTGTGTGGTATTTTGCACACACTTCCAGCTAGTTTAAATGATTTATTGTTTTCAAACATCACCAGTTAATGTCAGAAATCCAACATGGAACTGAAGAGATGCTGGAATTCAGAGCAGCCAACTGACGTCCAACTTTGTTTTCTGTGTGTGTTGATGTCAGTGATGTCTACCACTGCATGGTTCAGTTCTCCACACAGAAGGTGTTTATTCATTTAACCCTAACAGCATGGATCTGACTGGAGTTAACAATTGGCTATATGCTAGAATAGTTGGGACATCAGTATCTGGCTGAGATTAGGGAACAAATTGTGAGTTGGATATTAGAGAAAAAATAACAAATTCAAATTAATTGAATTAGAAAAAGGTGGGGTTTTTTTGTTCGGCTTTTTTTTTTTGCAATTGTTTAAATAATAAAAAATAAAAAAAATGTAATGTTTTGAGTAATTTTTATTCTTGCAAATATTTTCTACTTTTACATAAAAAATTTACATTTACTTAATAACTTCCCTCACTGGCAACTTCTTGTTTTGTCTTTGTTTGTCTAAATAATTGTATATATACATATATACATATACATTAATTATAACTATAGTTTAAAAAAAAAATTTTTTTATTAATAATTTTTTTTAAATAAATGCTATCAGGATTGGATATCTGACCTAAAAACACAAAAACTATGTATAATATGTATTTTTATTCAATTATTTATTTATTTTTTATATGATCATTAGTATTATACATATTTTCCAAGTTGAACTTAATGGACTTAAGTGAAGTTGAAGTTTTTCATGACCTCAGTTTTTATCTAATGTTCAATCCTATGTTCTTTGTTTGTTTTAACCACAAAAGATGTATTTTCATATTTATTTTACAGAATTATATAGTAAAGAAATGTATATTGAGTCCTGTGTAGAGTGATTTTGTTTTTGCAAAGAAAACTTGCCCATAGGTATGTGTTCAAATCCAATTTCCAGGCACTGAGAATCTGTACGAGAGAGCGCTGTCTATCCGGAAGCTCTTGATGACATCACCACGGCCCACGCTTGTGATCATGAGATATCTTTTTGCATTCCTCAATCAGTGAGTGCACACACTTACACACGCTCAAACTGCCCCCACACACACTTTTATGCATGTTTCCAAAAATATATACCTTTTAACAGATATTGTCATCATCATCATCTTCATCTGCATCGTGATCAGGTGAAAATGTCTCCAGAGTGGAGAGATGAAGCTAAACTAAGTAGCAGCGTTCACACCGGAAATTAAATCCAATTCCTGCTATGTGCCAAGAGAGACACACAGAAACAAGGAGAAAGAAGAGAGAAGCGGTGTGAGTGAGAGAGAGAGAGGGAGGGAGGGGAGGGGGGTGTGAAAGGATGGGTAGATGTGAAAAGAGAAAAGGTGTGATGAGCTTCTCTGTGATTTCACCACCAGTGTGCCGTTCTGTCTTGGAAACAGCGAGTCTGGAGAAATGGATCCAGTAATAATCCAAACTAATGACACCACAGTTATGAATGTTTTATGTGATATTGGAGACTTGGAAAGTCTTATTAAAAACGCATCGAGCTCCACTTAATTTCAGACATCTAAGTCATTCGGTTACTAGAATTTTTTTTAATAATTATAATTTCTCACTGTGGTAAGAAGATATGTCAGCTCTTTCTTTTACTGTCCTCCAGTCTCTCGCAGTACAGTGACGAGAACATGATGGACTCGGGGAACCTGGCCATCTGCTTCGGCCCGACGCTAATGCCCACTCCAGATCTGCTGGACCAGGTCTCCTGCCAGGCGCACGTCAACGAGATCATCAAGACCATCATCATCCACCATGAGGCTATCTTTCCTGACACCAAAGAGTTGGATGGGCCTGTCTACGAGAAGTGCATGAGCAGTACAGAATACTGGTGAGAATTCAGAAAAAAATTCTGTATTCAGATTCCCTGACATGAGCCACAGTTTTACGCAGGCAAAGTTACACATATTCTGAGTTGAGTTATGCACTTGTTTTATGGCTGCACTGTTCAGACTGGTGCAAACGTCTTGCATGTAAATTACAGATTTTTTAGTCGAAGTCCAGACCACCAGCTTTAAACACAAGCGCTTACATTCGATCTTGAAAAATTCAGGCATAGAAATTTTGGATTTGCTGTCAAATAAGATGATATATATTTGCTGTAATATGATGTAGCTTTAAAACTAAGTGGAAAAAAGTTATAATTGACAGACTCAAATAAACATTGGTTTGCATTGAAAAAACATCTAGAGTCTATTATATTGTTACCATAGTTTCCTGATATAAATTATTACAATAATCAATTTTCCTTAAAAGATTAATCCGTACTTTATCATCTGACACATCTAATGAAGTTCCTCACGGGCCTGAAACAAGCTTATTAGTAGAACCATGACTAATAGAGCAGTGAGAGACCTGAATTTATTTCATTCTAAAAAAATTATTCGTTTTTAACATCATTATGAGTGAATTTTTTTTTGGTCTTTATTTTTCTGTTTTTTTTTCCTTTGCCCAGGAATGTATATATCTAAAATTGGTCTGAGTGCAAAATATAAATTCCAGCATGGCAGCAGGATGTGGTTGCATCAAACTGTCAGACAGAGGCATGGTTTTTCCCACTCAAACCCAGAATATTATTAGCAAAACAAGTAAAATGTAAACACAAAAATACTGTACAATTTGTCATTTCAATTTTGAGGGGAATGAAAAAGAAATCATGAGCTCTAGGATTCTCCATCGAAAATGGAAAAGCCTTACAAGGTTGTTTTCAGTGAAGTTTGCAAATACAGTAATCCTCATTTATCGCGGTGGTTACGTTGTGCTCTTGTGGATCTTTTATGCACACATTAAAAAAACACGGGTACAATACAAACAAAATGGGAATGTCTTAAATATTATAATTTTCCACAGATTCCTAAATTACTGAGAACTCAGTATGCTGTATTTCATACTGTGCTATTTGTTTGATGATTTGAATGAATGTTTAATATCTAATTTCTTAATCGTCCTTGACTTCGACTCTAACATCTGCGCACTGTTTTCTGGATTTTTTTTATGTATGTATTTATTTATATTGCATTAAAAATGTATTTATTTTCCTCACCGAGGCCACCCACTAGACATGAATATTCACAAGTAGAGCCAATTTATATTAATACTCATTAGACTTGCATTAGTTTAATTGGGTAAATTAGCTAGCTAATTATCTGCTTGGAAAAAGGGAACATATTTGAATTGAGTGTCTTGTAACAAATTGAAGTAAAAAAAAAAGAAAATCAAATCTACTCATTTATTATTTAATGTCATAAAACTCAGAGATGAATTAACTGCTTGAGGTTCTACACGGTTTTGAGAGGACATTTCCCTTCCAAATGAATTATTTTTGAATTCCTCGTGTGAACCGTGTGTGTGAGTGTGACAGCAGAGATTTTACATGCTGATGCACAATATTAAAGTTTTTCAATGTGGAGGAATCCATATAATGTGCTAGCGTTAGCACAGTTGATGCTAAGTGCAAGTCCAGTTTACTTTGATCAGTTTCTGAGGAAAATGTTAGCACTTCTGAACATCCTGTCTCGTTTCCATTGTCAGTTTGTCTCTAACATGTCCGTATTAAACATATAAATGGTTTTACGGCGTTTGCTAGCTGATACCAAGTGTCTGTATTTGCTCATAGCCAATGTGTCCACCATTTTGCATGGCATAATGTAGTTGCTAGCTGTTTCAGTATGTATACTACTTGACATGACAACTTGTAAATTTTATATATAAATTTTTTTACAGCTTTTATTATATATCTATTAATTGTAATGATGATGTGTATAAAATTATGTTGTTGTCTTTCTGCATTAGCGCTACATGTATAATATCAACCACATTTATGAGATGAAGTAAATGTTTTTTTTTTAGTGTTTGTCTTCTGAAAGGTCTTTGTTGATCTTTCTCTTCTAGTGAGAGTCCATACAGTGAGCCAGGAGTGTTTGAAGAAGGAGAACAAGATGGCGGCACTGAAACGCAGACTAGTGAGGAGGGTAAATCTCCCTCATGTTCACTCATTTAGTTCTGGAACAGAGGAGACTGGGGGTTTAGACTTTCCATTGTCAAGTCTTAAATGTACATTACAGCTATGGCAGTAAAAAATACTTTCATGAAACTGCTGCCTAGCTTATTTTTTTATTATTATTCTTTTTATTAATTTCTTTATTTTTAAAACAATTCCTTGTGATTTGGTCTGATGATTGAGCTAAAGCATGCTAGACATTTCCATGCAGCATTACATGGAGCTTTTTTCCTTTTTCTTTGAAATTGGTTTGCCCAAAATTACTCTCAGTAAAGTGAATCAAATTTAATCAGATTAAACATTACACACTCAAACCTGCACAGTTCAGCATGCAGTAAAATGCTTTTCGCAACTGTATTTACATTCAAAATCGAAATGACCTAAAACCAGAATTTACTTACATAGAAATTTAAAATATCATTTTTAAATGATGGTATAAAAGAATATATAGGTAGATAGCAGAAAATGTCTGAATTGTATATGGAATAAAGTACACATACATATTGAAGAAGTACAATAATCTGCAAAGTGGCAACCTAATATGTATACAGTACAGTATACAGAATACCTGTATATCTTAAGGCTTTATAAACCACCTGACACTCTCATAAACCTTCCCTCTGCTTTTAAACACCTTCAATATTCTTAAACCTACATGATTTTAACATAAAAAAAAATTATATAACTTGAATGATAATGATGGTGATGATGATTAAATAAATGTACTGCATACCCAATAAGACCATTACAGCTCTTCTGAAAGCTTAATCTTTTAGGCTAGAAAAGGCTTATTTTACCACAAAAATCCCACGATCTGCGAAAATTACACAAAACAAAAATGAGACTGCGAAAAACCTGAACTGCGATGTGGCAAGGGATTACTGTGTAAACAAAAATCACACACATTCTTTTTTTTATAGTTTTAATGTTGTAATTACTGTTAAACTGAATATAAACTGAATGTTGTACTGCAATTAGCTGTTTTCTTTCCTTTCTTTTTTAACACAACCGTTTATATTAGTTTGCCATTTGCACACCCTTCACTGTATGTATATACTGCATCCTATTGCATGCATCATACTGTTACTTTTACTTCAGTATTGCACCATAATTTTAACCAATTTAGTCGGCACTAAACAGTTCAGTTCAGTTATCTGTACAGTGTTTAATAACTACAGTATAACCTTTCACTTTTGGCAATGGACATTGTAACAAAGTTGTAACATTGTAACAGTTTGGACCAAAAAATGTATTAAAAAAATTAAATTTTTGTTTACCAAATTGACTGATCTTTCAGTCATGCCAGTTGTGATTCTGGTGTTGGAAAATCTATGAAGAAGAAACCTTAACAAAAACCAGATTCAAATTTAAAACCCATCCTCATCTCATCTCATCCTCATCATAAGTCATTTAATGTTTACTGATGGACACTTCAGTGCAAAGCTGTTTGTGGCAAATGGAGGCCTGAGCCATCATTTCAAGAATACTCTTGTTTCCTGCATAAATGTATGTATTTATTTTTTAAAATCTGTTGACTTTCTCCATGTATCTTGCAGAGGGTGAGCCGGTGGAGGCCTTAGCAAAGTTTGACTATATAGGGCGCTCGGGTCGTGAGCTGACCTTCAAAAAAGGAGCATCTCTGCTGCTCTTTCAGAGGGCTTCTGAAGACTGGTGGGAGGGACGGTGTAACGGCACTGACGGACTCATACCACACCAGTACATCACACTACAGGAGTAAGTGCAGAGTTGAACACACACGCAGGGCTTACACAGTGATGGTACCAAGTACAGCAGGGTACAAAAGTCTGAATCTGTTTTTTTCTCTCATCAGCCTTAATGTCATTCACTGAGTGTAAAGGTTCCGATTATCCAAGGTCATAAACGAAACCATTGTTTGATCTTGGTCATATAAGAGATCAGCACCATGTGTTACTACAGCATGTGTGCATTATTTTTGATTAGTACACTCACAAATAGTTTATATACAGTATAGAAAACGTCTTAAAATAGCCATGTATGAATTTGGCCAATGCTTCCATACAGTGCACTGGTTTAAATCCCCGTCAATTTAATTTGATCATTCACGATCCGTGTTTCCTGTGCACTCCCAGAAATTATTTTCAATCTGAAATGTGGTTCGTAAAGAGTTTTCCTAATGGAAAATGTGGGAATTATTTACTAAAACCTTAAAATGTTTAAAGTGATTTCCCTACCCTGAACCCATGTTAGAAACAAAGATTCTCGTAACACAGTGAACATTAGTTTCCTTTAGCTCTATGCTAGATTGATGGCAGAAACCAGTTCTGTACACTGGTTATTGGTACAAGAGTTTAATGCAGAGCTCTGAGTGTATATTTTATGTAGTTTTGGTTAACACCCAAATAGAACATGAGTGAGGGAGTGGATGGGTGTGTGAATTAATGAATGTGTTTTGAATGTGTGTAAAGGCGTAAGTAAGTGAATCAGTTGGTAAAAAGTGAGGTGGGAGTGAATGAGGGAGTGTGTGAGTTTTGAGGGAGTGTAAGTGAGTGAATGAAGTGTTGGGTGTTTGAGTAAAAAGTGGAGTGATTGAGTGAGTGAGAGTAGGAATAAAAGAGTGGGTGAGTGAATGAGGGAAGGAGTAAAGGAGTGTGTGAGTGAGGGTAGGAGTAAAGGAGTGGGTGGGTGAGGAAGTGAAAGAGTAAGGGAGCAAGGAATTAAATGAGTAAGGAAGTGTAAGAGTGAGGGAGTGTAAGAGTGAGGGAGTGGGGAAATGAAAGAGTGGGGAATTAAAATAGTGAGGGAGTGAGGAAGTGAAAGAGTAAGGGAGTGGGGAAGTGAAAGTGAGAAAGTGAAAGAGTAAGGGAGTGAGGAAGTGAAAGAATGAGGGACTGAGGAGGTGAAAGAGTGAGGGAGTGAGGGAGTGAGGAAGTGAAAGAGTATGGGAGTGAGGAAGTAAAAGAGTAAGGGAGTGAGGAAGGAAGGAATGAAGGAAATTATTTGTTTCAGTTTACATTTTTTAGGTTTGTGGACTTAGATAATTGACGCAGCTGCACTAATTTTTGTTATTTATTATTCCTATCTTTTGTTTTGTCTAATTTAAATCAGGAGATATTTGAGTTGATGTTGATGATGGATATGTAAGAAAGTATAAGCTACGCTAGCAGTGTGTTTGTGGTTTCAGTGAGGAGGCCATGTCAGACACTCTGAGTCAGAAAGCAGACAGTGAACACAGCAGCACTCCTACAGATGAAGTAAGCTCCAGGAGGTCCCTGACCTCCCCGACTGAACCCAGACTGCCAGAAACCTTCATCAGCCGGTGAGTGAATGCACACACACAGACACACACGCACAAATGCACACACCCACACCCACACACAAACACTTCCTCCATTCCCAATTCACAAGAAAAATGGAAGAGAACCAGTCATATTCTCCACGGATACATACTCCCCCTTAAAGACATTCTCTTGAGTCTGCATCTGAGTGCATCTGTGAGAAATATGAGCTCATGTACAGAGGAAATTCCATTCCACTCGATTTGAACTCAGGCCTGAGCCACACATGTTTCACACTATTAGACACATTGACAATGAAACTTTCCCACAAAACACAACAATCAACCTCCAGAAAACCTATAATTCTCTAATGTTCTGTTTAATGATTCATCATCATCTCCAAATCCAGTCATAGGAAGAGGACCGAGGCCCTCCTGCGCCGTGCCCCCGGTCATTGCCATGGTAACGGTTTAGAGCGCAGCTCGCCGCCGGTGACGGTGACAGTGACTGGTCACTTCAGTCCACGCGAACTGCTGCGCGGACACAGCGGACACCAAGACAGTCCTGAAACAACACGTCGCCGTGCAGGACACAACAACAACAACTCGACTAACAACACCACCACCAACGGTTCTCTGAGCTCCAGCATCAGCCGTCACGAGTCTCTGCGCAGGGACAGGGAAAGTCCACCAATCCGCCAGTCCCCATCTTCTCTGCACTGCAGTGTCCCTGAACAGCGGACACGCACGCTTAATGCGCACACTATGGCACAGGTCAGTGATGAGACGTTCATATTTTTTTGGATTCATATGTATATGTATATATGTATTTACTAATAAACATATAAACTATATAATAGAACATGTGATCTTAACCACTATATATATAAAGTGTAAAAGTGTGTGTACATATGAATATATTTGTACATATTTAGTATAATAATATAATAATAATTAATAAATGAATCTAAAATATTGAAGATTATATTTTATAAATATGATATTGCCCATCTAAATAGACGTAATAGAAGCTTCTCTGGTTAATGTGACATCGACATATCTTGTAGCCCTGTTACGAATGTAGCTTTTTTTGCTACAGTGTTAAGTTTTGATTTGTGCATTGTAAAAATGTACTATAATTAGCGCTAAATTATTTTAATCATCATTTCTATTAAATTAAAATAAATGAAAATGTCTAATTTTGTGCCACTTTTTTTACACAAATATCATCTTTTTTTTTTGGAAACTGATTAGAACACATTCATATAAAAATGAATATTATGAACCTTTAATTGGACATACAGTTGAATTAAATTATAATTAAAATTATCCTGACACTTTAATTCTAGAAAAATAATAACCAGCTTGTGTCCAATCAGATTTGAGAACTCAACAGAGCTCAGGAATGAGACACGACATTTCTGTATTAAACACATTCGAGCAACATCTGATTTGTGAGGTTTAATCATACTTTTTCTCTCACAATCAATCAAATCATTCATATAATGTACATGTAGTGAAATGTTTTTTTGACTGTTCAACATTTAGATAGAAATAAAAATTCTTAATAATAGAAATTATTTTATAATTGGGTCAATGTGCTATTGCTTGGTATGTTTTCCAAATCGTTTTATATATAACTATATATTCTTTTGGATACCTATATTAGATATATTAGAGCTCAAAATATAACTCGATGCACATTGTATAAAAAGTGTTGCTGCCTGATTTATGAAGGGTGTCCTTTTATGTGCAGGACATTGAGGAGACGATGAACCTGGCCCTGAATGAGCTGCGTGAGCTGGAACGGCAGAGCGGCAAGCCAGACCTGGTGCTTGACACGCTAGACCAGATGAAGAGCAGCCCTTCCCTTCCATCAGGCTCCACCCCCTCCACCCTTTCCAGCCCGTCGGATTCCCCGAGTCCGCTGAGTCCCCACAGTCCCCTGCCACCTTTACCAGGCCCAGCGCCCCGCCGCTGCCCCGAACCACTCCCCTCTCCCCGCATGGGCATAATGCTCCGCCCCCCAGCCCTGCGCCCCAAACCCACCATCCTGCCAAAAACCAATCCTCAGCCCCCTCAACAGCCCCCGACTCCACCCCAGAACTTCCCCAATGACAAATCAGGCACCATGTAAGCCTGATAACGGGTCCAACCTGAGGAAAAACAGGGTCGGCAATAAGCCTGAGGACTGAATTACACTTACGGAGGGTGTGACAGGGTGTGTTAATACTGAATAACTTCCACACAAGAGAAGAGTCAACTAGAAGTAGTCTACGCTATTATAATCATTTACCGTGTCGTCAGGGTGGTGTGTGAGTGTGTGTGTGTGAGTGTGTGTGTGTGTGTGTGTGTGTGTGTATGCGCGCATATTCTCTAAAAAAAAGAAAAAATACATGACTAGGACTTAACCTGTGTCTGTGTGCGTAGATAATTTTATAAGGAACACATTCAGAGATGGCAGAAAGAAAAGAGATAGAGAGCGAGAGAGTGATTGCAGATGTTTCAGGAGTCTGGCTTTGGAAAGCGTCATGTTTTTTTTTTTTTTTGAGTCGGTGCAATTCATTATCAGTGCTTTGATTTGCCACGCCTTATGAAGGGTAATTCCTGCCAAAAAAGTGGGCCATCCTTACAGTTTTATGCTGCTTTCTTTGTTGATTTTCCAAGTTCTTTTCTTTAAATAGAAGAAAGTGACAAGGTGCATCATGGGAAAAGGGTTCTGTCACATATCAGGTGTTGATAGTGAATGTAGCACCTAGCCTTCAAAAACAAGGAGACTGGTGATTTCAAGGAGACTGAATGTATTAAAGGAGCAGTAAGCGTAATGTTCTGTTGAACTATATATACGTTTTAATAAATATGAATATATAACGGCAGTCTGTATGTACATGTTTTACGTCAGTGACCCTATGAATGTCGTCATGTCATGCCGTCAGAGGGACAGGATTTTGACAAGACGGACAGAAACCCAAGAGTTGCTCATTGCTCCTTTAACTGAATGTTCCACGTTTTGTTTTGTTTGGGGGTTTTTTTCACTTTGACACCACATGAAGCCTTGATCACCACAAAAACCTTCCTGTTCACAGTGGAAACGCAATTTGATTGGACGCCGAGGGACGGGGCGGAGACCAGACGTCCCGAAGGCACTTGTCGTTTTAACGAGCTTTAAAAAGTATCTGTCGTGGAGCTGCTTGTGACTGGAGAAGGAAAGGACGAGGAAGGCGTCAAGAAGCCGGCATGGTGGGACTGAGCGCGTCAGGCCACGCCTTCTCTTTGGTTGCCGTGGGAACACTTCCATTATGGCACTGCTGCCATTAAACACACACTACCACTCTTAGGGGGTAAAAACAAGGGTTCTTAATTTCTTAAAGGGAGGGGCACACATCTGTCTGAGAGGGGGAATATTAAAGGTTTCACACATGGGACACTATGAAGGATTCTAAAGGGTTCTAGATGTGACCTTTTTTCCTGAGTGCAGTGGTCGCCATTCTGATTTTCAGCCTGTACTTCCTGTATGATTGTGTGTGCTTTAATGTTTAATGTGTAACAGGCTCTCCTGTTAGTGTGTGTGTGTGTGTGTGTGTGTGTGTGTGTGTGTGTGTGTGTGAGAGAGAGAGAGAGTGAAAGACAGAGTGTCGATTCAAATGTATAGATATGCTTAAAGATGAGGAGTTGCATCAGCAGAGGTCATGTGACTACCAAACAGCCATGTTTTCACTTTTTTATGCACAAATAATAATTCTAATAATTGTTTTCCTGATTGTTACTTAATGATGTTTTTTTTTTCTTTTCTACCTGCAATATTTTATACTTATTTATTGATCCTTGTTGTGGTTTTTTTTTCTTTAGTTTTTTTTTTCTTTTTCAAACACAATTCGTTTCTACTGGTGCTCTCTCGCGTGACGGCGTGTGTGCGTACAGACACACACACGCATATTTCCCTTCACACCCACACGCACGCACGCCGTGTGTTCACGCGAAAGTGCCTTTCAGGACGTGTGTATAGAGGAGGAGCCTGTTCTGCTGCCGATGTGTCGTGTGCCTGTCTTTCTCTGAAGCGTCGTTCCAAGAATGAAATTTTACGAATAGAGCTCTTTCCAAACATGTAACCACTTTTGAATGAAATCATAAGTATGTACATTTAACCCATTGTGATGTTGCACTTTCATGTATAGGACTGTATTTGGCATGTAGCACTATAACATGTTGCAGTGCATTTTAACAAGGTGTCAGAAACTGAATGTCTTTGAAATAAAGTAAGTTCATATGCACCACTCTGATGTTAGGCTCCTTTTTCCTCATTATGTAAATGCACAGGCATGCTTTACAGACCTTTGGGCAAAAAGGTCATGCTTTACAGACCTTTCCTTATCTGCAGAAAAGGAAATATACTGTGTATGCATGATTATTGTGTCTAAATCGTACTTATTAGTGGACACGTCGTCTCTCTTAAAGGTTTAAAAAGTATTTTATGGTTTTTGAGAGAGCCTTTTTCAGGTCCCTTCTGTTTCTATACAACAAACTCGGACAATAAACAGTATGAAAATTTTCTTTGACCAAACAGATTTATAAAAGTACAAATGTTACACTGCTTTCCACACTTCTCCGAACATTCAGCTGAAATACTTTACCAGGCCTCTTGTAAAACCTATTTTCTAGTTGAAGATTTCTTTCCGACCTTATGATCCAGTTCATCACAAAACAGTTCAATATGATTTGCATGCAGTTACTGGGTAGGTCGTCTTATTATATATAACACTCCAGCCCCCTGTTTGCTAACATTTACAGAGATTCAATGTAAGCTTCGGATCATTGACTTGGTTTATTTTAAAGCTGGTTTCAATTAGCTTCATTCATTTGGGGGGGGGTACTGAGAACACTTTTTCACCCAAGTTAAAGTAAAGATGTTTGGGCTCTGACATGTACTTAAGTAAAAAGTAATCATTACTACTACATGTTTTAGTGTCACGCTGGTAACTGGACTTCACCTCATATTAAAATATTAATACAAAATAATTTTACATTTTGTGACTCAATGAATGTATCCAGGCTGAAAACCACCATATAGAACACAATCGGAGAAAAGGTGATGATCATGTAACCAGGAATGTTTCTGTTCTCAGTCATGTTTACATCACTGACTCCCTCTGTCGTATCCATGTTAGCGTCATTTCTTGGTAACTTCTGCTTTGTCAAGTTAAGTCAAGTTTATTTCTATAGCACTTTTCACAACAGACATTGTCTCAAAGCAGCTTTACAGAAATCAACAGTTAAGGTGAATGGTGTGTATTTATCCCTAATGAGCAGCCGTGGCGACTGTGGCAGGGAAAAACTCCCTTAGATGTTATGAGGAAGAAACCTTGAGAGGAACCAGACTCAAAATGGGAACCCATCCTCATTTGGGTGACATCAAGAGTTTGATCATAAATCTTTTAACAATACAGAACACTGGAGAGTGAGAACTAACATGGGCACTGGAGTATTTTGCTCTTTGTTTGCTTAGTAAACTAGTCTACGTCTGTGGTGTGTGAGAGTCAGGAAATGATACACCAGTGGTGGACTGAAAAAGCTGTGCAATGACAGAAAATAAATGAAAACTAAAGTCTGGTTTAAAAAATGTAAGAAGTAAAAGTAAAAAGTTGTCAGAAAAAATAAATAGTAAATTACTGATACCAGAAAAATCTACTTAAATGCAGTGAAAAAGTATTTGCACTTCATTACTTCCCAACTTTGGCCACAGTCCAGATGGAATTACATGGTGTTGAAGAATGCAATGGTAGCCATTTTTGTTTATTATTCCTTTTACCATTTAATCGACATGTACATATTGAGTTATCATGTTCTCCAAATATAAAGAGGAACCTGTGAAGTGGACGGTGACATCGCCAAGTGTGTTTCATCCAAAACATACTATTATCCCCTAAATCAACAATCTGATGAAAAATTGGATTGTGGTATTATATTTAGTGTTGGCCCGTGCTGTTATATTTGAAACTATCCATACAACACAATTTGTCTGAAAACATACACAGATATTGCTGAATGAACTGTGATTGAAACCAAAATAATCATAATAAATGTATAATCATTTATTAAAATAAAATAAAAATGTATGGATTGGATGGGTATGCTTTTCCATTTTTTTAATGAGTAAATAAATTAAAAGAAACTGGTAATTTTGCAGAAAGAAAAATAAATTATCCTTTGTATTGATTTAAACAGGTCTAAGTACAAAAAAATTAATGGTGAAATGGAGCAATAGTACATGTATTGGTCTTTAGTTATATTCTATATAGTAACCTACTAAAGTGTTGCTGTAGGAGATTGTACTATTCAAATTATTAAACAATGTAGTCCTGCTTAAGTGCCTTCCAAGGTCCCAATAAAGAGATAGATAGACATGTATAGACTATATTGCCAAAAGTATTGGGTCACCTGGTCATTATGGTATGTGGTTTATGAAAATCCGTTCCAAATTTAGTCCCAATTTGCTCTTCCAATTCCCTCCACTCTTCTAGGAAGATGTTCCACTAGATTTTGGAGTGTGCTTATGGATTTTTGTGTTTATCAGCCACAAGGTTTTTACAAAAGCCAGGTACTGATGTAGGTGAGGAGGCCTGGGGTGCAGTCAGTGTTCCAATTCATCACAAAGGTGTTCAGTAGGGATGAGATCAGAGCTCTATAGCAGCAAGATCTTCCTTTCCAAAGCATGTAAACTAGATCTTCAAGGAGCTCACTTTGTGAGACTTTGGGACATTGCCATGCTGAAGCAGGTTTGGGTTTCCAAGTTTAAAGAATGCAAAGTCTTAAATCTTATTATAGCGCATCTAAAGACGTCCTGTACAATTGAGTGCCTCCAGATTTGTGGTAACAGTTTGGAAAAAAATACAGTGAATAAATATAAAGTCTATAGAAGTGAAGAGATGCGTTTGTGTGTTATATATATATATATATATATACACATATATACACACACACAAAAAATATATTTTTTTTTTTTCCATGCTGCAGCCTGATACTACAATCTTTCCAAGACACCACATAAGTAGCTTAGGGACAACTCTGTGGTGCTCCCAGACCATAAAAAGTCTAAAATGTTTACCGACTTTATACTAGCAGATGGATTGTGTGAGGCTGGAAATATCGTTGACACAGTATGGGCTTTAAGAGTTCCTTTAGACGAAAGAAATGCAAAGAACTACAGCGTAGTTAAACATTCCAGTTTATTCACAGATCAGTCAGAAATCAGAGAATGAACAAAAACCAGGAAAAAAATGAAGTCCAGGAGTTTCATTTTGCATCCTGTTAAATGTTCACATTATTAAATTCACATGAAAATGAGTTAAAGGCACCAGGAAATCAGGAATAACCGTTACAAAAACAAAAAACACGCTAAAACAAAGCCGAACAATTCGGATTAAGGTGCAGTCAGCAATTTGGTAGAAACAAGCTAAAGCTGGGCCCGTTGTCATTTTCATATTCGCACCACAGTTGTGCCTTTAACAGCATTCTGAACTGAGCAGTAGAAACACTTCTTTTTGCTAAGTGGTTCAATGTTTTTGGTCCGAACAGCATTTCTCTTCTAAGCAGATATTTTAATTGTCTCTAACAGCTATCTGAGGAGAACTTTAACCAGAAAATTCATCTAAAAGCTCTCAGACCTAGAAATAATTACCGCCACCTTCGAAAGCTATTTATACATTTTTTTTTACATTATTGAATTTTTTCAAGCATGTGAACAGTTAACTTGTTCCAATGCAAACGGTAAAGACATTATGCTTGCAGTACATAAACTCCCACGTTGAATCTGTTTGATCACACTTATGTTGCAAATTGAATAAATAATATCTGAACTTTTATTTTTGGCAAATAATTACAGTAGAAAAAATTATAAAATCAAACGATCAGATATTAAAAGATTATCGCGTAATAAAAATAAGGAGAGTTGTTTTTTTTTTTTTCATAGCAGCAAGAGTGAAATACATTATACTAAAAAGAAATAAATGTTTTAAAAAAAAAAAAAAAAAAAAAAAAAAAAAAAAAAAAAAAATCCTGTGGTCCGATTTTTTCACAGTAACCCCAAAAAAAAAAAAAAGTTGGCTGGACCTCTTGGTGTTTCTCCAGCAATAAAATTAATGGTTGTATATTAAAAGTTTCAGCAGCTCCAAGACTCAAATAGAAGCATTTTAATGAGATGGACAAGAAGCTCCATTTCTAACACTAATGTTAATGAATGCTGGATGAGAAGTAGGTCACATGACCACGTTCAGCCTTTGGAGCCTGGCTTGAGAGTGCTGAAGGGTTTGGAGTTCCTCAGTGAGCTTGAAATCTCTTGCAGAAAACCCACAATGTGAGAGTCCTTCTCTGCCTTCTTGCCGTCGAAGATCACAACGAGCGTGAAGTGGGGCTCTGGTCTGGTCATAAAGTACGTACTCTGGACCTTGTCGTCGTAGAAGTATGTAACCTTGTCGAGTGTGTTAAGCTCGACCGCGCGGTCGCTCATGATCATAATGACGTTGGGCCAGTGGTTTATCGGCCGCTCGCCTCCGGGGACAGACACCACGGCAGGGAACTGGTCCACACCTTTGGGAGCTTCTCTGTACGAGTGTGGATGGTGGTAGCCGTGGCCCTGGAAGCTTTCCATGCCTCGGTTATCGAACACCAGTGAAACGTTGGTTGCGTCGTGCTTCCGGACGAAGGCCGAGATCTTCCCGAAGTAATCGGGCGAAGTACGAGCGGTCAGCGCCTTCATCTCAGAGGGCGGGGCTTGCCGACTCAGCGCTTCGTGGAAATAAAAGCTGAACTTTGCCAGAAGAGCCCCGTGAAGGCGCTGCAGCCATGAATACAAGTGTGGCGGCTGCACGGCCTTCTGGGATTGTCCGCCGAACAGGTGCTTGCGAGTCTCGCGTTGGCGCTCGAACACGTGAGCCCACGTCTGCAGTTTGGCGTGAGCGCCGTGCAGGTTAAGCAGCGGGGGCAGGAAGTGCCACTCCGAGATCTGAGCCTGGCAACGAAGCAGCTGAGCCAACACATCCACCTCCACCTGGAAGCCACTCTCCAGACGACTCAGGATGGGATGATGGAATCTGCAGCACAGAATAAATAAAATGGCCGTCACAGACTGTGCAAAATGGACGGATACAAAAGGGATAAAAACGGTGCCGATGTTGAGGACAGAATAACTGAAGGAAGAAAACGAAATAGCAGGAAAATCTACTCTGCACCATGTGAGATCCCTGAAAGTGTGTGCGTGTTCGAAACATTACGGCAGCACGTTTCTCCGGGCTCATTAGTGTTGGAGACTGGAGTCATGGAAATGGCACGGCTGCTTTTAGCTCATTACATCACCTCTGTATTCGGAGTCAGCATGCAAATTCTTTACCCCTGACTGAACATTAATTACACGTCTTAGCAGGCAGCAAGAAAGTGCGAGAGAATGAAAGAAAGACGTGAGAGACTGAGGGAAGAGGGAAAGTGTGAGAAACTAAAATAAAAGGAAGCGAGGGTGAAGAAAAGGAGACGGGAAAAAAAAGGCCTTTGGGGACATGCTTATGGAGCACAATACACTCCTCTGCACATGTTACATAACTGGTGGGTGGTGGTCAGAGGATTGGACCAAACGTTTGGGAAGATACTGGAGAAGGAGCACGAATCTGTGCAGAAAGGAAGAAGACCTAAACTGCATACAACAGCAGCATACAGCAGACGTCTGTCAATATGAAGGACAATTTTCATATCGGTCATTCGGACGTTTCTTTATTTAGATCGGTACGATTGGCCACTCGCTTCGTCCTTCAAGGTCGTGACCATCTAACCAGGCTTTAATCGCATTCTACCCCGGACGCATGTCAAACAGCTGATGAGAGCAGGGTCTGTCCAAGAGCACTCTCTGTCTGATTAATAGAACAGATAACATTGGCGAGAGTCAGTCTCTCTCTCTCTCTCTCTCTCTCTCTCTCTCTCTCTCTCTCACAACTGCTCCTTGCTCCTCTTCATCTCTCAATCGCACTTTCTTCTGCGTCTCACTCCCTCTAGTGATTACTCACAACCTGGCATTGTTCCTCTCCATCCCTCACTCTCTCTCTCTTTCATTCGCTCTGTGTCTTTCTCTCCATCTTTAGTGATTACTCACAACCTGCCATTATTTTTATCAATCACTCGTCCTTCTCGCTTCTCCTTAACAGCTCTGCTTCTCCTTAACAGAGTTCACCTTCAGCAGAGATCCCGTTGTCATTCGTCATTCGTCACACACACACACACACACACACACACACACACACACACACACACACACACACACACACACACACACACAGCTGCAATGCTACGCTCCTTCCCCATGAATAATCCTGTTAGGCTGATGGGAAATTGATGCTTGATTAGTCTCTGGATTTAATTTTAGATTTTGCCAGTAATTAGAACCAATTAGGCAAATTCAAGTTTATAGATCAAATACAGAAAATATAACGTATATGTACAGTTACATACTTATACAGCGATCAGGCATAACTTTGACCACCTGCCTAATTTTGTGTTGGTCCCCTCGTGAAGTCAAAACAGTCGTGACCCGTAAAGCATGAACAACATTAACTTTATCAGCAATGCAAGCTACAGAAGCTCATCTGCTGGATCGGACCACATGGACCAGGCTTCGCTCCCCACGTGCAACAATGAGCCTCAGCAGCCTGGGACCCTGTTGCCGGTTCACCACTGTTCCTTCCGTGGATGACTTTTGATAGATACTGAACACTGCAGATCAGGAACATCCCACAAGAGCTGCAGTTTTGGAGATGCTCTGACCCAGTCGTCTAGACGTTACCACAATTTGGCCCTCGTCAAAATTTTCAAATCAGTCTTAATAATGTAAAAACATTCATGAGACAAGTTAGTAGTGCTAGTTAGTATCTCAAAACTCACAAGAAAGAATAATAGATACGGACAAGACAGACATCAGTAATGCAGACTGAGCTGAAAGCAAAATGCCCATGAAATAAACCCCTGCTATTATTTAAGTGACCACTTTTACTTCAAATGCAAGGACTTTACTATGCTAGCTCTACTACCACTGTTACAACTTCAGAGTCATATAAAATGAATAAAAAAAAGTTGTATTTTACAGTAGATCTATTTTTAGAATGAGATTCATTATAGAATTTTATTTTGCTGCAAAAGTGCATAACTTACATTAGACTCAAGTCATAGACTAATTTTTTTTCCCTCGTTATTTCAATTTAATTTGTAAAACTGTCAATTAAAAGCAACTAGTTTGAAATGTATATGTCCTTGCTCTTTTTTAACTACACAAAAACTGTATCAGTCTGGTGGTCCTAAAGTAGCAGAGAGCGGCAGAGGATTTTGGAGTAACCCTGTAATTCCTACTACAAACTACAAGAAAAGAATCCAAAGAATATATACAAATAAATAAAAATAATAATAAAAACACCGATCTCTAGAGGACGATTGAATAATCAGGACGATGTTTTGCCATTTTATTGTGCTGCAAATTAGTCCAATTATTAGGCAGGTGACTCTGCGGGTACATTCTGCAATTGCATGAGAGAACATAACTCTCCCGTACCAGCAGGTGGCAGTAGTTTATTCAGCATCCAAACAGAAAAACTTGAATAGCTAGAACTGAATATAAGAGCAAGCAGACGCCTACCGCGATCATTACTAACGGATTTGTGCAGCTTTTTAAAATCATGTCCTCTAAGTTGCAAAAATGACAAGTGTCTGTGCTCCCTCTTTACTCAGTCATTGAAGACAAAAAAACTACTGTCTCAAATCATGTCTGAGATCAAGTCTAACATCGTTTCTTTAGTTACCAAAACAACTTAAGTTCCTACGTGAAATTTACTACAAACCAGTGTATTAATCAGTCTACTGCACTTCAATACTTTTTTCACATTTCTGTAATTTTATTTGGGGAGACTTAATTTAACTTCACCACATTTCAAAGTCAAATATCCTACTTTTTTGCTCAAATACATCAGTCGTTCCTTTTTATTCATGATCAGATAAAACTAAGTCAATAAGCCACCAATCAGGCTCGAGCGCGCGCTCCTATGAACTTGTTCTGATTGGCGCTTGGTGGTTTCTACCGATCACCAACATTTAGTTCAGCGTCAACTTAACAGCAAGCAGGACAATTTGGGAGGAATAAATTATGGAAGTAACTTCCGACTCGAACTCGCCACAACACCCGTGGCCATTTGCACGATTTCTTTTCTTTTCAATCCGTTACTGTATGTATGTATTATATTATTTAAAATAAAATAAAAAACAAAACACACGCTTTTGTCTTTGTAATTTAGCAGACATGATTGAAAAAAGCAACATGAATTCTTTTCGTAATGATCGCCGAAAGCACACTACTGCCACCTGCTGGTATGAAAGAGATATTTCCTTATGCAAGCATAGAACGTACACACACGGTTTGTCAAATGCGCCTGACAATAATAATAAAATCAGCCTAATTTGCAGCACAAATCAACCGATGCCGATTGATAAAAAAATAAAAAATAAATAAAATCCAAAATCCGCCAGATTTGGAAGAAGAGGAGGAGAAGAGTGAGGACTGGAAGAAGAATAGATGGTGGAAACTGAAGGAGGAAGACTGTAGAGTAAGGCTCAGGGAAGAGGTCAGACAGAAGCTCGGTGGTGGTGAGGAGATGCTGGATGATTAGGCAATTACTGCAGAAGTGATAAGGGAGACAGCGAGAAAAGCACTTTGTGTGACATCTGGAAATAGCAATGAAGACAAAGAGATGTGGTGTTGAAATTAGGAAGTGCAGGAGATCATGAGAAATAGGTCGGCAAAACAGAACTGCGATCGACAGAGAAATGAGAAAATTAGGAGAAGTTGGACACTAAGGAAGGAGAAATGGATTTATAGCGATTGGCCTGACAGAGGGACCGAGCTGGAAAGGATGTGCTGCAAGTTAGAGCAATAAAAGATGCAGATAAAAGTGTGTTGACTAGTGAAAAAAGTGTGTTGAGAAGATGGAGGGAGCATTTTGAGCAGCTGATTAATGAGGAAAATGAGGAAAGAGAAGGTTGGATGGTGTGAAGATGTGAAGAAGGAAGTGACGATAAGGAGGAAGAGAGAGCAGCGATTAAGAGGATGAAGAGTGGAAAGTCGGTTGGATCAGATGACATACCGGTAAAAGTGCAGAGAGGTTTAGGAGAGATGCAGTGGAGTTTTTTTCTTTCCTTTTTTTTAGCACCATGTCAACTTCTATGGTTCCGTGGAGTTTTTAAACAGATTTTTCAACAAGATTCTGGAATGTGAGAAGATGACTGAGGAATGGAGGAGGGGGGGCTCCAACTAACGATTACTTTGCTTAATCAGTTTTTCATACAAAAAAAAACCCTTTTAATTGGATGTTTTGCTTATTATAAGTATATAAAACCCTGATTCTGGGTATTTATGTATTAAAGTCTACTTGAAAGAAAAAAAAAAAAAGCAAAAATCCACATATTGCATTTAACCATCTTGAATTGACATTTTAAGGCAAGTTGACAACCATGTTAAAAATAATCAATATCAAATATAATACATTGTTTTAACAATTTTTGTATAAAAACAGAATTTTGTATACAATTGATTTAATTTTGTATAAAAATGTAATACAGTATACATAAATTATATATACAACATTGAAAAACATTTGAACGTTGTAAAGAATCAAATCCCTCATGTCCTTCTCAACCATCAGCCACAAGCTTTAAAATGTCTAAAGTCAAGATGGTTAAAACTCAATGTGGCATTTGCATTTTTTAAGTACACTTTTATACAGAAATACCCCGAATTAGGGTTTTAAATACTTTAAAATATGCGAAACATCTAATTAAAAAAAATAATAATCCGATTAATAAAAAAAATGTATGATCCGATTAATCGATTATCAAAATAATCGTTAGCTGCAGCACTAATCACGTGACTGCACCTTTCTTCCTCCACTCACCTGGAGCTGTATTTGTGCAGGATGCTCTCCAGCGTGCTCACCAGCTCCTCAGAGTTGACCGTTTTCTGGCTCGCGAGGCAGTGCATCTTTTCGTACAAGTCAGCCAGCTCCATCCTGGCCTGCGTGAAGTAGCAGAGCTGCTCAGATAAATGTGAAAGCAGCTCCTCCAGGTACGGTGTGGAGGCAGTCGAGGCCGGGCGTCCCATGGAGACCACTTTCTTAAGCTCGTTCTGCAGGGACGTGTAAATGGTCCTTATAGAATCCTTCCTGCTAAAGAACGACTGGCCACCTGAAAAACACAACCACAAGATCGGTTGGGTTATCGTTAGTGTTAATGGAGTGCTTACCAAGCTGAATAGCGCCATCTGCAGGAGGAATTAAGCTGTTCGGGAAAATGGCACTCTGGCACCATCTGCTGTATATATAAAAACTACGAACTTTAAGCTCTTTGAAGAAAATAGTAGTAAACGCAGTGAGATGGAATCTATAATAAATAATGGAGGGATATTGATAACCTGTTCTAATAATCCACTGATTACGGCATTCCTCAAGGTTCCTCAGTTGATCCACTCCTTTATAGATACCCCCAGGGGTCAAAGACACATCATGACCACAGTAATGTCTCACTGTAAGACTTAATAAAATAACAAATTTATAAAATGAAATAAGGTTTTAAGCTATAGGCCTCCAAGGGCTTGTCTATATTTTACTAAAATCAACAGTAAGCTTGAAAAATCAAAACCGATCTTTGGGAGGTTTGCATGAGCAAAATTTCCTCAATCTGTGCCTCATCACATGCCAATGGAGATGCAGGCTATCAGCTCTGGATATATTTTTATTACAAGCATCCACAGAATGTGCTAGTATCCAAATTAATGTCTAATAAATAATGTATTTTAATACTTTATTTACTTTGTTCAAAAGCTTTTAGCTTTTTGAGTACGGCTTCCACCATGTGTTTCCCTCAAAAACATCACAAAAGCATGGCTAGACTTTACCTAGAGAGAAATCATGTTCAAGCTGATCGTTACTGGATCATGTAGCCATGATATTTTTTGCTAATTTGCTTTTATGAATCCTTTAACCAGAGGGTTGTTAGTTTAAATCTCTGAATCACACAGTACACTGAATGAGGTGGGTTCTTTATTAAAGTTGAGAAATCTGTGCAGTTGAGTATAAACACATAAACCTCGTGAGCAACTGTATACCAAACGCTGATCCTGGAGAAAATCCCTGTGAAGTTTTTAGTGGATTTGTACTTCGGAGTAAAAAGGGTTGGTGAGTAGCTGATTAGTTGGTGTGTATTAGAACAGGAAAATACTGATTTGTTCAGTACTTCAGGCCCAGAGTAAAGAATCTGTGAATTAAAACATCTTAAACCTCAGATATTTAGTGATGCCCATTAAACTATTAGGCAGGACCACATCCTCATCCCCATCACCCTAAACCTAATCATCCCCATCCTCAGACCAATCCCAATAACCCCAAATCATGCTAATTCCCATCATGCCAAACTTCACAATCCCAACCATCTCAATTACCATATAACCTTCATCCCAATTTACCCCCCCCCCCAAACATTCCAATCTCCTAATTTATTGAATCTCAATTCCTATCCCCGTGATCCCGATACACATCCCATCACCCTGATCCTCATTATTCAAAACCTCATCACAATCCTTATCCCAGTCATCCCAATTCCCATGCTAATCATCACAATCCTTATCCCAGTCATCCCAATCCCCATGCCAATCTTCACAATCCTTATCCCAGTCAACCCAATCCTCATCCCCAGCATCTAAATTCTCATCCCCATCACCATCAATCCAATCCTCACGCCAACTCCCATTTCCACCCCGTGTTGTTACCTAGTTTTTGTCCGAGGAAGGTCATGTTGTGGTAGGCCTTCTCTGCGGCCGCCAGGTGCGCCAGAGCAGCAAGCAGGGAGCTCCAGATGGCCGCGGCGCTCCTGCTGCCCTGCTCCTTCTCCTTCTCCACGTAGTCTTTAGCTCGGTCAAACCAGAACATCCCGAGCTGCGTGAAGAAGCTCTCTAGCACGGCTCTTTCTCTGGGGACCGGCCGTAGCTCATCTTCACGCACAGCCTCGCCCATGACGGCAGAAGATTCCGGGTCAAACTGCAACCCGAATTGAACCAACGGACAACAGCTGATTTAGCAACCTAGCTAACTAACCTAACCGAACAATGTAGACTACAGTCTCAGATGAAACACCTTAAATCACATATATAAACTTTACATACATGCTAATTGATAAAGGTGCTTTTTCTTAAAACGATCATATTGATCAGTGTCAAGAAAACACGCGTATACATATTTAGGTGAAACCACTCCAGAACACCGCCATGACAGTTTTCAGCAACAACAATACGGCAAGTCGGAAGGGACAGAAAGACTCGGAACTAGGGTTAAAATGTACTGCGCATGCGCACATTAGAATCAAGCGTTCAATAATAAAAACATTCTTTGTT
>MU551697.1:10006875-10030685 GCA_024362625.1 Silurus asotus | reverse complement strand
GGGTCGTGGTGGTGGGGGGGGGGGGGGGGGGGGGGGTGGAGAGATAGGACAAACAGAGAGTGACTTATTGAAACACTATTTCGTGGTACGAAATGTCACAAAATCGCTGAGATTCTAGATTTTATTCGCAAATGTATTTTTTATTTATGTTTTTTTAGATTTATCACTGATGAAAGAGAAGAGGGTGTCAGCTATTTTATTAGTATTGTATTAATGATGTAGAGGAGATCAACACACCTACAAATTTATCATCGATATTTTAGGCCACTGCAGTAAAATGAGTTTAATATATTTGTGCTTTATTTATTTTCTCAGTCTTACAAGATCATCAACTTTGCTCCGACTCTGCTGCAAATCATTGTGTCCGAGCAGGTGGAGTTTCCTGTACGGCAGGCAGGTCAGGACTCGCACACGCACACACAAACACACACACACACAAAAATACACACACAAACTTTCACTGCTGGCATGGGAATTTTGCCTCATTTCAGTATGAGCATTATCATGACTTTTCTTCCTCCTTCTCTTCTTCTTCTTCTTTCCAAAGTCAAACAATTTCTATATAAGACCATATTAAACACAGAAATGTGTGCATTTCTTTGGGTCATCCATAAAACAACTATTTGGCCATGCATGTTCCCATTAGACTGTAATGGATTTGCATGTATTTGTTCATTATATAGGGTCCTAGAACACTAATGAAGGTACAATGTAAAAACAATACATGGTGTTACATCAATATATATTTTTTTTAGTAGGCACATTTGTCTGGTTGGAAGATTGCAACATAATTTTATAAGGAGAATAACGACATACACAGCGAATATTTATGCAGATTATATTTTATATTTTTTCTTTCCCAGAGAAACTAAGGCTATGCTTTTTCAATCATAACTTAATGAAAGTAAATCAAAAATAAGATAATTAAGCATAAAGGTAATGTAATGGCACTATAAGTTATTATAAGTGAAATAATAATAATATAGTTTTATTAGAACGAAAATATTCAAGCCCCGGTATCGCCAAGCTTCCACTCTTGGGCCCTTGAGCAAGGCCCTTAACCCTCTATGCTCCAGGGGCGCCGTATCATGGCCGACCCTGCGCTCTGACCCCAGCTTCTAAGCAAGCTGGGATATGCGAAGAACAAATTTCACTCTGCTGTAATGTATATGTGACAAATAAAGGCTATTCTATTCTATTCTATTCTATTCTACATTTGTCTGGTTGGAAGATTGCAACATAATTTTATAAGGAGAATAACGACATGCACAGCGAATATTTATGCAGATTATATTTTATATATTTTTTTCCCTGAGAAACTAAGGCTATGCTTTTTCAATCATAACTTAATAAAAGTAAATTAAAAATAAGATAATTAAGCGTAAAGGTAATGTAATGGCACTATAAGTTAATATAAGTGAAATAATAATAATATCGTTTTATTAGAACGAAAATATATATAAATAGGAAATGTATGCAACATTTTTTGCAACATTTCATACTAAATAATGAGAAATAATTATTAAGAAAAACACATTGATAGTAATATTGTTAAAAATATGTTAAAATATGAACAAAAAAAATCAATAAATGAACAATAAACAAATAACAAACATGCAAATATTTTTTATTTTAATGATTACTTGATCATGATGATTATTATTATTTATAATTGGAAAAGCTACATTCAAACTCTTTGTTCATCACAGCTGCCATCTACCTGAAGAACATGGTGAGTCAGTACTGGCAGGACCGTGAGCCGTCTCTAGGCGAGGTTATGTTCCCTTTCAACATCCACGAGAACGACCGCAGCCAGATCCGAGAGAACATGGTGGAGGCCATCATCCGGTGTCCGGAGTCCGTACGGTTAGTTACTCCCTAATCCACACACACACACACACACACACACACACACACACACACACACACACACACACACACACACACACACACTCTCTGTCTGTACTGTGTTTATTACACTGTTTTATTTCTTATTGTTACATTAGTCCTTTGCTCTATGTTCTGTGATGTCGCTCCATGTTCTGTTTTATAGCTCTATGTTCTGTTTTGTAGCTCTATGTTGTGTGATGTCGCTTTATGTTCAGTTTTGTAGCTCTATGTTCAGTTTTGTGGCTCTATGTTGTGTGATGTCACTCTATATTCTGTTTTGTAGCTCTGTGTTCTGTTTTGTAGCTCTTTGTTCTGTTCTGTTGCTCTTTGTTGTGATGTCGCTCTTTGTTCTGTTTTGTAGCTCTATGTTCTGTTTTGTAGCTCTATGTTGTGTAATGTCGCTTAATGTTCGGTTTTGTAGCTTTATGTTCGGTTTTGTGTCTCTATGTTTTGTGTTGTCACTCTATGTTCTGTTTTGTAGCTCTATGTTGTGATGTCGCTTTATGTTCGGTTTTGTAGCTCTATGTTCGGTTTTGTGGCTCTATGTTGTGTGAAGTCGCTCTATGTTCTGTTTTGTAGCTCTATGTTGTGTTATGTCGCTCTCGGTTCTGTTTTGTAGCTCTATGTTGTGTGATGTCGCTCTATGTTCTGTTTTGTAGCTCTATGTTCTGTTTTGTAGCTCTATGTTCTGTGATGTAGTTCTATGTTGTTTACTGGAGCACCAGGGTTCTGGAGGAACGTTGTTTGGTTTCGCTGTGTACTGCATCAGCTATATATATGGTTGGAATGACAATAAAAGCTTCTTGTCTTGACTTGATATATTTTTGATGGGCAGGGCACAGCTCACAGTCTGCTTACGCACCATTATAAAGCACGATTTCCCCGGCCGCTGGACTGGCATCGTCGACAAGATCAGCCTTTTTCTGCAGTCTCAGAACAGCGGGAGCTGGTACGGGAGTCTTCTCGCGCTCTACCAACTTGTCAAAAGCTACGAGTGAGTATTTAACGTAGTTTATTTGCTTTACAGGGAGCCGAATTTCATGTTGATCAGTCAAACTTAGACACCTGAAGGGTGTATCAGATATTCTGTATATAAGTCGAGCTTTACAGCTCAGTGTTTAGGAAACGCACAAGAAATCGATTTATTTATTTATTAATTCAATTTATTTTGTAAAATGAACTTATTCCTTCCTTCCATCCTTCATTTATTCATTTATTCACTCCCTTAATATGCAAAATTGTCAGGATTTTCTCTTTTAAGAACGAAAAAGGATCCTTATTGCTAGACTGTCGTAAAATCGTTGGCGATGGCAGGAAGTGGCAGCGATTTCTCACACAGGCAGAACAAAAGTCCTGTACTGAACGGGCTCAGTACGAATAGGTGCACCGTTACACCCCTAATCTTGGTTGTGGTTGGCAGATTTCGCAAGGCGGAGGAGAGGGTCCCCCTGCTGGCTGCTATGCAGCTCTTTCTGCCCAGGATCCAACAGCTCATTGCTCAGCTGATGCCTGACGCCACGGTTTTCTCCGTCCTCATCCAGAAACAGATCCTCAAGATATTCCATGCACTCGTGCAGGTTAGCATGGAGTATATTATCTTGGCTTTATAACACAATGTAGATGGATTCCTCAGTCTGATAGGTCAGGGTTTTATTTAGGTTTCTATAACAGCAGCTAAGACGGTAGTCCCGATTTTAAGGCTTTTATCAATGCACTCGTACTCATCCATATAATTTAAATCCACAGATTAAACTGCTTAACGGGATGGTTAGGTTTTCTGTAAGGATGTGTGTATTTAGCATGTTTAGAATGAGTCTCCAGTTACAGTAAAGCTGTACCTTTGGATGGAGCAGGAGTTAGGACTTTGACATAACATGGAGAACGACATATACAGGGTATGATACAGAAACAGTCATTTGTTTTTACAGAGCTTTCTACAACCTTAAATGTAAGTTTAAATGGATAGAAACAATACATTTGACGTTCTTTACTGAATAAAAAATAGGACACAATGTAATTGTGTAATAATCAACTTGGTAGTCATTGTCATTGATTATTTAGAGCAGGAGCAATAGTTTTAATACTTACACAATTCATTATTTTTTAGTACATATCAGACACTGTGTGTGTGTGTGTGTGTGTGTGTGTGTGTGTGTGTGTGTGTGTGTAGTATTCCCTGCCTCTCCAGCTACTCAGTAACACAGTCATGACCCAGTGGATGGAGATCCTGAGAGCGGTTGTGGATCGAGACGTCCCTCCTGTACGTTTTGTGCATGTATTATGAGATTAAAGGCAAATTTTTGTTGCTCGGCGAGTTGGCGTTCTGCATTCGTCTCACAGCAGGTCTGCCTCTGATTCGCAGGAGACTCTGGAGGTGGACGAAGATGATCGGCCCGAGTTAGTGTGGTGGAAGTGTAAGAAATGGGCTCTTCATATTATCACCAGGATGTTCGAGAGGTGACCGAACAACACAAATATATCATATTGTTATCAAGTCTTTGATATACAGTAACCGGTCCACAGTGATGTACTTCCTTGTTCATTCTGCTCGTAGGTACGGAAGCCCGGGCAACGTGACCAAGGAGTATTACGAGTTTGCAGATTTCTTCTTAAAGACGTACGCTGTTGGGATACAACAGGTAGAAAATGTTCGCTAGCTTTTAGACGGAACGGTCAATAAGAGGCAAAATGGGCGTGGCTTTAGGATATATTATAATTTGAATTATTATGAATATTAAATATTAACAAAAATGTTATTAATTATGATGTTGTGGTTTTTTTTTTTTTTTTTTTTTTTTTTAAAGATGAACAATAATTTTTATTTAGAGGGTTTTTTTGTACACAAATAAAAATGTATTCAAGTTTCACTAACAGTTTTTTTCAAATGCAGACACTATGTGATGAGATGTGTGTAAAACAGGTGTGTTGTTGGGTGTCGTTCCAGGTTTTGTTAAAGGTGATTGACCAGCACAGGCAGAAGCAGTTTGTGAGTCCACGTGTGCTCCAGCAAGCTCTGAACTACCTGACACGGAGCATCTCACATGCCATCACATGGAAACAGATGAAGCCACACATACTGGTGAGGATTAGAGACGGTATAACACCTAACCACAAGATTCACATTTGCTTTTTGAACATCCCATTCCACATTTAGTTCCCATTTGCTGTTACCGCCACTCTTCTGGGAAGATGTTCCACTAGATTTTGGAGTGTACTTATGCAGATTTCTGTTCATTTAGCCACAAGGGTGTTCACAAGGGAGAGAAAAATAAGGATTATTATGTATCCATATTGTTACATCACACAGTATTAAGAATCAAGCGTATGTAAACTTCAGACTTTTTATGATGTCTCATTTTTGGAGATTCTATCAGGTGTGTGTAAACTGGCCTCATATAATTCCTGCATATAACTTGTTTTATTATTATATATTTATGTATATTACATTATAGTCTTAATAAAATCTTTTCCACAGACAATAACTCAGGCGGTGGTGTTCCCTCTGATGTGTTATAAAGACGAAGATGAGAAGCTGTGGCAGGAAGACCCATACGAGTACATCCGCATGAAATTTAGTTAGTCCTTTAGTTCCTTTGAGGTTTTTTTTCCATCTCAGTCTGTTGGTTGTCTCATTTATGTCTCCGTCCATCTCTCCGTCTTTACTCCCTCTGTCGCTGTTGTAGATATGTACGACGACCAAGTTTTTCCAGCCACTGCGGCTCAGACTCTGCTGTGCAAAGCTTCCAGAAAGAGGAAGGAGGTGGATACTCGTTTCAGATTTCGTTTCTATGCCGGTTTATATATTACCTGTGTGCGTCAATATTTTTGGTGTTCGTAATATAAATTGGGCTCAATCCTGGATCAGGTCCTTCCCAAGATGATGGAGTTCTGCCATCAGATTTTGATGAACCCCAGCGCCGACCCACGCAGGACAGATGGGGCGCTGCACGTCATTGGGGCTCTGTCTGATCCGTTGTTAAAGGTTTGTAAAATTTGAAAACTATATAGGAGTATATTCACTCGTTCATATGCATGACATCTCTTCTTTTATTCCTCCTTTGTTTTTGTAGAAGCAGATCTACAGAGATCAGATGGAGCTCGTGTTACAGAACTATGTGTTTCCTTTACTTAACTCCAACCTCAGCTACCTGCGTGCCAGGGTGAGGAAACACACGCCCGGATGGATGGATAATTAGATTGATGTATTTGAATAGATTGATAATTGGGTTGATTGATAATCGTGTTGATAAATTAAGTAGTATATGGATGGAAGGATGGATGGACAGATGGCTTGACAGACACATAAATAGATAGATGAATTGATTATGAATTGCTTAATAAAGGAAGGATAATTAAATTATCCTTCCTATGGGTTTGGGTATGGGTTTGATGGATTGATAAGTGGATAAATGGATAAACAAATGAATGGATGGAAAACTGGAGGTTTTGATGGAATAGATAATGAACAATTGAATAGATTGATGAACAGATAAACAGATAATTGGGTGGATAATTGGATATGTGCATAGACTGATAAGAGGATGAAAAGATAATATTGATGGATGAATAATTGGATTAAAGGGATGGATGGACAAGTGGTGGGTAATTTGATGAATGGATGAATCATTGGATTAAAAGTATGAATATTTGGATAATTGGACGGTTGGACAGATGGATCAATAGATGATTGGATTAAAGTAAAATAGAGATAATCGTATGGGTAAATGGAGGGATTTAGGATAAAAGTGTGGTTGATTTTCAAAATCATGCATATAAATAAGTGGTACACATTAAGAAACGCAGTCAGTGTATGTGTGCGTTTATTTGCTGTGCTCCTGTTTTATCCCCCATTTAGTCCTGTTGGGTTCTGCACTGCTTCAGCTCATTGAAGTTCCACAACGAGTTGGTCCTGAGGAACGCAGTGGAACTCGTCAAACAAGACCTCATCAATGACCAGGAGATGCCTGTCAAAGTCGAGGCGGCTATCGCGCTGCAGACTCTGGTCAGCAACCAGGAGCAAGGTCAGTCACGCACACACACACACACACACACACGCACACACACACACACACACACACACACACACACACACACACACAGCTATTTATAGCTGTTGTAACTGATGCCGTTGTTGAACTAACTGGCTTTCAAAATGTTGTCTGTGTAGCTAAGATCTACTTAAGGCCCTTCATCAGGCCTGTGATGCAGGAGCTGCTGCACGTCATTAAAGAGACTGAGAACGACGACTTGACGAGCGTGATCCAGAAAATGATCTGTGAATACAATCAGGAGGTCGCAGTGATTGCTGTAGATATGACCCAAAACCTGGTATGCTTCCTGTTATAATTCTGTATAAATTAAATAAAAGGCAACTGCTTATGTGGTAAATCAGTCGCATTGTTTCACCACAGATCATTTAGTTTATTGAAATTTTAAAAAGTAATATAAAGTGAATTAGTTGCTTGGCTAGAAGTCCGTTTCTATTTTCTTTATTCATGTAATTCATTTCATAAGATGATAGCGTTTGTTATAACATGTCCTTTTTGTTGTTTTATTATTTGTGTGCCTCAGTCAGCTGCCTAGTATTTCCAGTGGCCTGGAAAGTTTCCACAAAGTTCCCAAAAATCCCACAATGTTCACAGGGATCCCTTACTGGAAATGACACTATATCATAAGTGATGGTATATAGAAATGTATATATCATACTGGAAATGATGCTATAACATATATGTTTTTTAAAAAGTTAACCTGAGCACAATCCTGTAATATTTATAATTAATATTCATGCCAATGGCGAGGTTCTGCAAGGCAAGTGCATAGACATGCAAGTCGAAATTGAGATATCAATGCCAATGTGCCCTCAATCTTGTGTAATATGGATTCACAAGCTTAGGGAGCTGATTAAGACACACCAAGTTTTATTTTAAGGAATAAAGTGACTAACGTTTTCCAGCAATAAGCAAATAAACACTGAGAACCCCTCACTGTTCCCCCTATTTACCCCTCAGAACCCCCTATTTACCCCTAAAGTACAGGTGTCTACTTTCTCTGCAGATCAGCAGAGTAAACCCTGTTTCCCCTCTGTGCAGGCGGAGATCTTCAGTAAGGTTCTGCAGAGTGAGGAGTACGAGGAGAGTGAAGATAAGACTGTGATGGCACTGGGGATCCTCAGCACCATAGATACAATCCTTACTGTCATGGAGGACCACAAAGAGGTTGGAACTCATGCACACGTCCAGATACGTCACCACTAATCCTACACATGGAAAATATCAGCATGATACTTGATTGTCCATGTTTTTCATCACAGATCACTCAGCAGCTGGAGGGGATTTGCCTGCAGGTGATCGGCCTTGTGCTCCAGAAGCCCATCATAGGTATGGCAGGTGTGTGTGTGGAGTCATTTTCGTTGTGTAGAAAATAAAGGATCAGTTATATAAAGTATTATTATAGTAATACAAGTATCATAATATGCTTGGCCACAAGATGGGACCCTTGCTTTCTTTTTTATATTTTTGTGATGGCATGCATATTAAATAGATGGAGAGCTTGATATGAATAAATTATATAAATAAACATATTTAGTAAAAGTTTTAATATAGAATTTTAATAGAAAGTGAATATAGTCTTTCTGTATCATTACTACAATTGTGTGTTTGTGTGTCTCAGAGTTTTATGAAGAGATTTTGTCGCTGGCGTTCGGTCTCACCTGCCAGACCATCTCTCCCCAGATGTGGCAGCTGCTGGGCGTCCTTTACGACGTTTTCCAGCACGACTGCTTTGACTATTTCACGGGTCTGTCCTGCTATAAACATAGAAACTGATCCTTACTCAAGTGTTGGTCTTCAATATATGAGCTTAATTGTGTTGCATACATAACATACATATATATATATATATATATATATATATATATATATAATTTGTGTGTGTGTATGTACATGTTGCGGCTGCTGCTGCTGATGATGATGATGATGATAACCGGGACTTATTTGTTCTCTCCCTACAGATATGATGCCTCTCCTACACAATTATGTAACTGTAGACACAGACACGCTTTTGTCCAATCCCAAACACATGGAGGTCATTTACACCATGTGCAAAAAGGTGAGCAGAGTGTCTGCAGTAACTACATCATTTAAATCTCAACATTGTAGAAAAAAGAGTGAGCCAAAAAAAAAAACAGGTGGTGTCAGTGATTCAACACCAGTAATCGTCATTGTATAATCACAGTGGACCTTTTCAGACGCAACCCGGAAAAACTATTGATATGGATTTTTGCCAATAGCCAATAGTTCTAGCAATCCACAATTGGCTTTGATTCATCCGATGAATCGCTCGAACCTCCATGCAGAATCTGTGCAAGCTTAATTTATCGATGCATGGAAAAAATTGTGACAGAAAAAGTGATTTTATTTTATTTATTTTATGAAACACACTGCAAATCATGAAAATCTATTCAATTTAAATAAAATAAAAAGGTCTAATTTATTGCTTTGCGATTCTGCACCAAATGACGTTGATGTATTTTATTGTATGCAGGCAGCAAAATACTTTTTTAAATGTAGAAAACTGCTCCTTTATATCCTAAACTTAGTTTGAGTTGGTTTGGCATGAACGTGTTGTGTGCAGGTCCTAACGAGCGATGCAGGGGAAGATGCAGAATGCCACGCCGCTAAGCTGCTGGAGGTCATCATCTTACAGTGCCGGGGTCGGGGCATTGACCAGGTCAGCAGGATTGCAACAACTAACTTCAAACAATGCAACCAATAATAATAATTAGAAATACCCAGTATCTAGTAATAGACCTTCCAGTAGAATCATATTCTAAAATAAGATTTTTTTATCAATCTATAAGCTTTTTCACACGTCTTCTTGCTCCTCAGTGCATCCCGCTGTTTGTGGAAGCGGTGTTGGAGCGGCTGACGCGTGGGGTAAAGTCTACAGAGCTGCGCACCATGTGTCTTCAGGTGGCCATTGCTGCTTTGTACTACAGTCCTTCACTGTTGATACACACACTGGAGAACATGCGCTTCGCCCACAGCCCTGAGCCAATCACAGCACAGTTTATCAACCAGTGGATGAACGACACAGAGTTTTTCCTTGGGTACCCAATATCCCACTATTGCACTATATATTTTCTGACCTGTTCTTCAGCTTTCCAATTATATTTGTAAACATATTTCTGGGGAAATCCACCATCGTATAATTTCACTGTGAAAAAGAAAATGAACACTTTAGCGTTTGTGTATATACGGTGTAACGATGTCATACTGTGCAGGCTGCACGATCGTAAGATGTGCATCATCGGCCTGAGTCTGCTGATGGATTTGTCCAGCCGGCCAGCGGTGTTAGAAGGCGTGGCCAGCCAGATCATCCCCTCTATCCTCCTCCTGTTCCTGGGCATCAAGCACATCTACACCTCGCGAGTGCTGAACAAACCTGAGCAGTTCTCCAGAACACAAGGCACTGAGGAGGACGAGAACGGTGAGACTCTCTATTTAAGGAACGTACCCATGTCTGGGGCTGCACATCACCTTAAAGGCCTTATTCTTTGTGAGTAATTATTTCCGCTCCTACACATTACACATCTTATTCCGCTCATGCAGCACGTTAAAGCTGATGAGGGTTGTCACATGGTTTGGTCTCAGAGGGTGGAGCTGTGTGCAGTTTAGTGCATTCGGGCCTTATCTGAACATTAGCCTGCTGTAAGTTTGATTTATGTTGGTATGTCCGAGCCATTTTTTAGAGTTAGAGTGTTACATTATAAATAATTATTTTATTATTTCTATATGTAAAGGCGAAAGAAATGTACAAATTTTTTTTCGGTTCCATGTCCTGCTTTCAGCCGTTTATCGTAATTTTATTTAAATAAGCATTTCCCCAAATTCTTCTTTGAATTTGTTGTTTTGTAGAAAATAATTTCAAACCAATGAACGAAGACAATCGCTTTAGTCACTAAACTCCCTGAACTTCAATCACATGCTTGCCACTGTGCAGAGAGCCAATCAGATCGCATCCTTCAGGATTCTGAAGCTTAAATCCAGAAAAGGGCATAGAATTCAGTAAAAGACGTAAAATTAATTTCAGTAGTTCAGTGCTCTCCTGCTACACCAATCGTACTTACTTTTACGACATCTGTAGACAACTTGCAGTGGCTGGATGTTTGTTTTAGTACATCTGGAATGAAAATATCAGTTCTTATTTTGAAAACCAAAAAACACTCTGTATTTTCATGAGTAAGAGTTTAACTAGCTTAGTATTATTATGATTATTATTATCTTTTTCTTCCCATTAGGGGTCGCCACAGCGGCTCATCCTGTCCTCTACATCTGCCTCTTGCAAACCAAATGCTTATGAATATTATTATTATTATTATTATTATTTTACAGAGGAGATTCCAAGTGATGAGGATGAAGCAGGGGAGAAGAGCTCCAGCATGCATCCATCCAGTGCTCCCAGTGCCAATGATGATGAGGACGACGACGATGATGATGATGACGATGAAGACTACTGGGATGAGGATGGACTCGAGGGCACAGCGCTGGAGGAGTACAGCACACCGCTGGACTACGACAACGGAGAGGACGAATATCAGTTCTTTTCCGCCGCCCTGCTTCGTACGTAACAGTCCGTTATACCGTTATACAAGACTCCGTTATCAGTATGTGCAAGATTAAGTGATCTTTAGCCTTGACTTACTAGTAGGTTACATGACCATAGTTAAGAGCAGGGTTGAAGGCCTTGCTCAAGGGCCCATCACTTTGAACTCACGACCCTTTAAACAGAAGTCCGATGTTGTAACCACTGAGCTAACTCTTCTGATACCCCTGTAGACATCTATGCACTCAATGTCCACTTTAGTAGGAACGTAGCAGCAGCAGCATAACGAAAAGGTGTGATTACAGGGACTTTCTGGCATCGTTGATTGTATAAGGTTTGCTTGCAGAACAGTTTTTTATGAATGGTGTAAAAAACTTTGGGTGGAAGCACCTTTTTGGTTTGGGTCTGAGAGGAAAATAGCTAGATTTTTTTAAGCAGCCAGGAAGGATATAATAATCCATATTAAAGGTAGATAGCATTTAAAATGGATACTGGATAAAATAAAAATAATTAATTGAATAAATAAAAAACTACGTGTAAAATAGTACTGAAATTGATTTTAAAAATGTAAAATAATAAAACAGTATCGAATCATGAGATACATGCATGATGCACTATGCAATATAAATAGATTAATTTTATTAATAAATATTGAAAAAATAAGACACTGAATAAATAAAAACAGTTTCAGTAATCCCCCGATTTACCAAGTTTTATGTTAAAATAATTTAAATTAAAAGGATTTTTTGGGGTGGTATCCCTTTATCATGGTCTGTTTTGAAACTTAACTACCGAGATAAACGGGGGATTACTTTACATCCAAAATGAATAAAAAACACAATTCAAATGAACAGCACATAGTGCCAGTGATTTACCTCTAGAGGCCACTCTCGTACTGTATAACACAACCCGGAAAAACTATGGCTATTGATTTTTTTTCCACTTAAGCCAGCAATCAACTATCGGTAAAAAGAGATTTAGAGATTTTTGTTTATAGAAAAACAGTTTAATCTTTGTAGATGTGTGTATTCACATGGTTGATGCAGACAGCAGTCCTAGAAATACTACAATAACATTCGCACCACCCTGTTTCCTTCATATTAAACTAGTCCATTCTGTGTCCATTCTGTGTTTATGTGGCATTGCAGGCGTTCAGAGCTCAGACGCAAGCTGGTATCAGATGCTAACGCAATCTCTGAGTGACGAACAGAAGAAGCAGCTGCAGGAGATCTACAGTCTGTCCCAGCAGAGGAGGAACGCAGCAGGAAAAGGCCTGTGGTGAGCACCTCCTGTCTTAAAAACTCTCTCTACAGGAACACTGCAAACATGCTAATGTGGCAATAAATATATATATATATATATATATATATATATATATATATAAAATTATTAGGGCTGTTAATTGATTAAAATATTTAATCCCAATTAATCGCATTATTGTCATAAGTTAACTCGTGATTAATCGCAATTTAATCACATTTTTATTTGTTCTAATTGTAAGTTTTTATTACTCTAATCAACTGCTAATTATTTTTTAAACCATACTCAACATAGAGCATGAAGTCAAAACATTCTTGTAAATGTTTTAAAGTAATTATGTTGTTTTAAAATACGTAAATCATCAGGGCACCAAACGGAACTTTTGCCGTGTTTCCACACGGACGTTTTTTATTGCCGGATGTGTACATCATGGTGGATTTTGGTGTTTTTTTTTAAAACATAAGTGAAAATAAGGACATCACGAGTAAACTTGTGTTGCGTCTTTTATATTTATTAATTTTTTTATTAATATTTCTTATAAAAACGGTCAAACAGAATTGCACGCTGCGTTAATTGCGCGTTAATAAAATAAACATTGATAAAATGAATTTACGTTTTCAACGCGTTCATTTTGATAGCCTTAAAAAATTATATTTGGATTAGAATTTTGTAAATCCAGGGTTACAAAATTACAAATACGAACGGAATTGAGTGTCGGTTCATGACGTGTAAATGGATTTTCAAAGCAGGCGTCATTCCTTTAAGGTGGGGGTCTAATGCTATTTCATGCAGTAGTGCACGCTATTTTGTGCATTATTGGTGCTGTTAAAGAGTTGGATACTGATGCTAAACGTGGCCAAAGCTCCAAAAACCATCTGGACATATGACAGATTATTTTTGTGCCAAATACACTCCTTTCAGATGCATATATGTTTTGGAAAGTATTTTTCACGTATGGACCTTTATGATGAAGGGCCAATACGTGAAAAATACTTTCCAAAACGTATATGAATCTGAAAGGAGTGTATTGGAAGCGGAAGCAATGCACAGGACTCGCTCGAGAAAAATGTCTCCAAAGAAGTGTGTTTTTGGATGTGAGGAAATTTCTCTCTCCCTCTTTCGCAAGTGTGTTTATTTGTTTGTGTCATTTCTTTAGCTCGATATGTTTTTTTTTTTTATAAATCTGATAAAATGAAAAACTTTCCAGAGATGTGAAGGATAAAATGCTAATCCATAGGTACTCAAGATTTACATGAAATTGGCCCAAACTGTGTGTGTTATTTCCCAAGTACAATTTTCAAATTGCTCTGGCACTGATTACAGGTCATGCTGATTGTAGGGAAAGAATCAATTTAAATCGTAACAGTAATTCTGTGTTTTATTCATGAAAATTCATGTTTTATTGACAATATTGTCATTTATATTAAGTTAGTTTCAGGTTTCAAGGAACTTCATTCACTTATTTATTACGATTAGCATGATTAATATTTTTGAATGACCTATTTTCTAGCAGTTTAAACTTCGTTCAGAGAGAGCACGCAATATTCTCTCTGCCCTAGATTGTTGCTAGGCAACTGGGAAATATGAACATTGAACATAAACGTATTTGTTTCCCTCTTTCGCTGTTTGAGAGACTAAAGTCGGTGAAACGCTGTTGCTAGGTAACTGGCAAATTACAGACGTCAATCAATGACCTGCTAACGACGGAGTTAATTAGCGTATATGTCATCGGAAATTGGAGGTAAGTGCCGGGAATGGACGGGGGTCCCCCTCGGCTGAAAAAAATGACTCAATAAAGAATTTTTCACTGAAATTCTGTTTTGTGAAGATTCTAGTGTGATAACCACATGACCCTGTTACATAAACGTTCCTGTTTGATATTGTTTTCCGGGATCACACGTTTTATTTTTGTTTCTTGCTCTTTTGCAGAGATCGGATCCGCGTAGGAGGCACCAGAGCGCTTGGACGATTGTGAGTTTTGGATCTGCAACGGTTTTAACTCCACAACTAGCGTCCTAACTTACCAAGGACACGATCAGAGCAACACAACGAGCCAGAGCTTCAAGAGTCCTTTCAGCCAGGACTTCAAAGTGGCTCTACAGATTCAGAACCCCTGAAGGACCACTGGGGCACTTGGATGAGAGAGAGAAAGAGAGAGAGATAGAGATGCCTTGTCCTAATAATTCCTGATTCACTAGTGTGAAAGTGAATGAGTGTGTGTCTGTGTGTGTGCGAGAGTGTGATAGTTGGAGAAGTAAGTGTGGGTGACAATCGTGTGTATGAGCACCTAAACTCTATCTGTATTATTTCCTGGACTTTGTCACTTCCCCTCCGTCAGCTCTGCATCACACTCTGAGCATCTACTGTGAGAGTGTTCCATGAGGTGTTTTGCTACAAGACAGATACACACACACACACAAACACACACACACACACAAACGTGTGACATCAGTGTTTTTCCAAGTTTGTTCATCTGAAGACTGTGCTTTATATTTGTTACATGTTTGTATGTCCGACTTTATTTCTTTCTTTCATTTCTTTTGTATTAGTAAGTTTTGAGAATTAACTTAAGTCATAAAATGGATTCTGACACCACTCCGCCTCTGTATCATTATTGAATTCGATTTTCAATCGTTTTCCTATCAAGGCACACCGTGAATCAGGTTGCATAGCAACAGAAATCTCTGTGCACTCCTTTATTTTGTTGGCTGTTATTATCTCATCAGTCACACCGACGATACACAGAGTCTGGATTTCAGTATTGCAATAGATTTATTTTTGTATTCAGTGTTGCCACCAGTGAACAAAATAGATCACAGTGTGCTTTGAGTACATTTATATTAACTTCACATACTACACTAGTTCATTTTATGTTCCTTAAATGTTCCCTTCTACCAATGTTCCCTTTTTCCTGCTAAAGAAAATTTGAATTTAAGGGAAAGTTTTGCTAAAAAAAAAAAAAAAAGTTAATTTGGAATTGCTTCACTGTCCATTATAACAGTAAATTGTTGTGCTTTTATCATCAGTATTTGGCAATTACTTGCCAAGTGGTGTTCCCAAATGGACAGAAAATAGGGCCTAATAGCATGAAGGTCACAGCGCTGGTGTGTGTGGGCTTCACCTGTTTGACCACCAGCATAAGAATCTAGATGTTTTCCTTCGAATTATGAAGAGAACCTGTGGAGTTGGGGCCAGCAATCAGATCAGTATGAATTGTATTTAAGGTTCTATAAATAAAACAGTTTCGAGGGTACAGCTGGCAGCACAAAGCTGCACGCACAGTCATAGGGAGCACCGGCCTTCGTAAGTCAGGGTGCCAAAATACATCGTCCTGTGTACATCTTGAGCTGTGAAACTGATGCTGCGACTGGGTTTCATTCCAATTCCATGCTACACAAGACAAAATTATTATATTATTAACAAAAAAATAATGAAACACAGAACTACACAAAGCTAAATGTTGGAGGTGGTAGCTCATTGGTAATGACATTGGTCTTTGGATCAGAGGGCCATGAGTTCAAATTCCAGCCCCCTCAATCTGCCACAGGCCCTTGAGCAAGGCCCTTAGCCCTCAACTGTTTAGTTGTAAGGCACTCTGGATAAGGGTGTCTGCTAAAAGCCGTAAATGAAAACAAAACCGGGGAATGACATAAAGAGCATGCGTGCAAAATTTAGTGCAAAAAGAACAAGACAAGACAGGGACGCTGCAGTACCAACAAGAAGATTTTTGTTAGTGCAGGTGAATTTTATTATATAGAATTATATGGTTAACGAGTAACCAAAAATTAAATAAAAAAAAATCTATATTTATTATATAACAATTATATCAGAAACTACAAAAATCGCCCAAATGTGGGAAAAGTTTTGTGAATTCAGGTTTCAGACCAAAAATAAAAAAATCTAGAGAAAATATATTTTAAAATATCTATATTTATTATCAGATAGTACAAGAATCGCCCAAATGTGGGAAATGGTTTGTGAATTCAGGTTTCAAATCAAAAGTGAATAAATAAAAAATCTATAGAAAACATCTTTTAAAAAGATCTATATTAAATGATTTCAATTAAATTCATTTAAAAATGTAAGAATATTACTTGATTGAGTTTTGCATGATGAGTCTGTTCAGTTCATGAAGCCAGTCGCCAGTGCGCATGCGCAGAGAGGCGGATTTCTGGCTTTTTCTGAACCGACTCAGCTCGGCTCCGTTCAGTCTTCGTTCCTATGCGTCGCGAGAGCGTGCGTGTGTGAGTACCGAGGAAAGAAATGGCACTGGCTGTATGCGGGGTGTGTAAGTGTTGCGGGTGCTGTGTGTGGAGAGGAGCGACATGACCGGCGGCAGCGGCAGCAGCAGGAGCCGTGGGTCGGGAGCGGGAGCTGCGGCTGGGGCTGAGTCTCGAGCTGCGGCTGGGGCTGAGTCTCGAGCGCTCTTCCTCTCTGCGCTGCACGCGTACTGCGCGCTGATCTCGGCGTGCGCGCTCTGCTACTCCAACTCGCTATGGGGAGAGTTGGTGCACGACGACGTGTGGGCCATCGTGAACAACCCGGACGTGCGGCCCGGCTCCAGCCTGCGCAGCATCTTCTCCAACGACTTCTGGGGCAAACGAATGGCCGACAACACGAGCCACAAGTCCTACCGACCGCTCTGCGTGCTCACCTTCAAGTGAGTCGGTCCACGCTCGCGCAACTTCGCAAAATCTGCATGCATGCATGAAAGAAAGCAAAGACACCAGCGCCGTTTTCCATGCACTTTTCTACACTAATCCAGTTCACTTTTTGTCCTCCACAACAAACTTTATTTTTATTTTTTTTCAACCACTAAAGACACGCCCCCTTTTTTAAACAGCTATATTCCACACATACACAATTAGACAAACAATGAGCACTGCAAACAAAAAATGCATGATCATACTATTAAATTTTTTTATTTATTTTGGTGCACTGCCTTCCATAAACACTCCTGTAGCCATTACTATCATGCACTTCCATTCACATCGATCTGATTTGTGCTTTTCTTGCTTTTTGTTATTTTTTACTTAAAAAAAACAAGTGTAAATCTGGTCCCATTTCTGCCATTCTAGTATTTTGATCATTAAAAACGATCATAATTTCTTCAGGAATTAAATTTTTATTTGTTTTAGCACTTTTAACAATAGACACCGTCTCGAAGCATCTTTACACAGATGAGGTTAAAGTTGTAATTACTTATGTGCCAATAAGTTTGTTCCTTTTGAATGTAAGTTTGTCTCTAATGAGTTAGCAAGAAACCGCTAGAGGAACCAGGCTCGAAAGGGAACTCATCCTCATCATCCTCATTACAGTTCCATCATTGTTGAGCTGTGCTGTTCAGTGTTAGGTGCAGAGAAGTTCATGCAAACTGTAGTATTAAACCCTTGTAGAAGCCATTGTTGATATTAATCACAGTCCAAATCCATCCTCAGAGTTCTTGAGTTGCTCAGTAACCTCACGGATCTTCAGGCTGTTGATTAACTTCATGCTTCCTATCTCCATTAGAATGACCTTCAGGTAAAAGTGACCTCTCTGTAGGGTCTGTTTAAAAGCTTTCCAATGCTAGTAATGATCAGGTTTGACACAGCAGGGAAACATGATTCCTGAAGATTATTCCTAATACTGATTCCTGATTTTTTTTTAGGATTAGGGACTGATACAGTGCACACATGTTCTGGCCTGTGTTTTTTCTTCTTCAGATGCCTGAAATGTTTAGCATGCTGCTCGGTTGTCATATAGTTATATGCCGTGTCGTTATCTTTATTAACCACAGTAGATTAGGAAAGTATTCAGACGCCTCCTGTGTTCCGTCTCGGTCTGTTTGTTACTTCACTTTCATGTTCCTGTGTGTGTGTGTGTGTGTGTGTGTTACAACTGACTCTGTCATCAGTGTTGATTTTATAGTTCTGGGTCCAGCATTAGAAGCTGGAAGGGTTGTGAGTTTAAATCCCAGCAGTACCAATCTGCCACTGCTGATTAAGCCCTGAGGGCCCTGAGCAAGGTCCTTAACTTTCAACTGCTCAGTAATATATAGATTAAAAAAAACATCATAGTAGGTCATTCTGGTTAGGGGTGTCTGTCAAACGGCATCAAACTGCAAGTAATTTTTTATTTATTTATTTTCGGGCATAAAAATTTATCTATGCCATTTGGAAGGACGGTCTTATCCAGAGCAATGTACAAAAGTCTCAATAAACACATTTTGGCGCTGGTTTAGGAGGACACGCAGAATACCATCAGTCTAAATCTCTGTTGGGAAAGAATATAGTTAGGACATTTTAAGAAGTGATTATTTAAGCACCCTTGGAACAGGTAGGGCTTTAGATATATTTGTATATTGACTGCTAGTGAGAAGTTTTCTTCTGGTCCCCTGGTGGTCTAGTGGTTAGGATGTGGCGCTCTCACCGCTGTGTCAGGGAACCGACCCCAGCCACTCTCAGTGCCGGTCCCAAGCCCAGATAAATAGGGAGGGTTGGGTTAGGAAGGGCATCCAGCGTAAAAACGTGCCAAATCAAACATGTGGAAGATCCACTGGGGCGACCCTTAACGGGAGAAGCCGAAAGTTTAGTTAGAAGTTAGAAAAGTCTTTAAGCATGTCTTGTTTGTACCCTGGGAGATGGAGTGAGTATGTATGCTGTACAGGGTGAGGTGAGAGGTAGAGGTGTGCTGGTCTGGTTTCGACTTTGTAGGCGAGCGTCTGTGTTGTAAATCTGATATAGAAGCTGCAGGAAGCCATTGAATATATATATAAAAAAAAAATTAAAAAGGTTTTGAGCAGACCTGTTCAATGTTGTATATCATGGTGCATATTCCTTTTTTTTTAGAAACACCTTTGAGAATGGCCAACGATTATTTCTGACAATTGCTGTATGACCCAAAAAAAAAAGATGATTCAGCATTGTCTATAGTTTTGAGAACTCATTTGGCTGGCTTGTGATGTCCTGGAGGAAGCACATGTCGAGCTACAGTCCCATGTACAGCGTCTTGGCGACCGGAGACAGGTAATTGTCCTTGAGAGTGGGGTGATGTGATGTGAGCATGTCCAGCGACGCAGCAAAAACAACATCAAACTTTTGTGAATATGAACAGACCTGGTGCAGCAACTCCCAGAAGACAACCTGTGATAGTCCACTGTTTGCATTTTCCTCATCTTGTCTGATATGCGTTTATTTATACTGTACACTGGTGAGTGATCTACAGAAACTTTCCCTGCAGTTCTTGTCATCCATTTACAATTATGCGATTACAAGTAGCAGGAACACCAACTCATGGCTTCATATTAGAACGACAGACATGTAAAAGCAGCATTAGGCAGCGTAACACCACACCGTTTGTTCATTCGACTTCTGTTCGCACACGTGCAAACGCTGGAGACCCGATCTGGAACTCAGTAAGAGAGAGTTTCGCGTTACTCTGAACGTGTCACGCCACAGCATCACCCTTTTCAGAAAACCGAAGTCGACAAAGTCACTGATTATAGTGGTTTTGCAGCAGGTATCAGAAAACATTTCATCCTCCTGAATGTGGATGCAGCAGTGAGTTTATGGGGTATTAAAGGAATAAAAGCGCTATTGGAAATAAACCAGTGCAACTTCTGCTGACGCAGCACTTATTTTTCCATGAAAGCACAATGCAGGAATTTATCTATTGTCCTTCACTACATGTACTAAAATATAATTCATACATAATAAATAAACAACCAGTTCATGCACATGAAACGCAGTAGGATGTTCAGAAGGCCATCAGCTGTGCCTCATACTCCTGTCCTTCTTCCTCTGTTGCATGTTGGTCTTCAGCACATCTTTAATGAGCCGTGTTTGTTGACTGAATGAAATCGCTTGCCCCTGTAATGGAAGTGTGTTGGTGTGTTGTCGGTATATGGCTGTAGTTCAGCGTGTGCATTGGAGCAACTTCTTTCAATAATGGAACTTGAATTTTAATTACAAATAGGAATTTTTTTGTTGGGTATTATAAATTAATATAAAAAAAAAGATTTCATTGAAAATTTCAAATGGGAAAATAAATGGTGGTATCAGATCCTGCTGTATGTGGAGAACAAAAAAATAGTTCTGGAACAAATAAAAAGCAAGAAGTTGCAGCCAGTGACCATATGGTAAACTGAATAGGAGGGTGTGGTATGCAGTAATGTCCTAGTTTCCACTAGCTTATGCCTTTTTTTTTTTTTTTTTAATCGCTAGAATATTTCCAGGTGGATTTTCCCTGTGGATTTGATCAGTAAATTTATTCCAGAAGTCTTTATGTACATTTGTGTGTGTCTTTTTGGAGCTGTGTGTCTGTGTTGATTGTCTGCCTGTGTGTGGGTGTCTGTCTCCCACCTGTCTGTCAGTCTTTATGTCCATCTGTGTGTATGTTTTTGGCAGTAAGCATGCCTATGTGTATCTGTGTTTCTTTGTTGCCTATATGGTTGTGTGTCTCTCCAAGACATCTAATGGCTTAGTTCAACTTTTGATTTTTTCTTTATACCGCCACAAAATGATGAGTTTGTACTCAGGTTGTGTGCGGAGACAGAGGTCGTAGTACTGTGCTGTACCGACTCACACATTTTTCATTCTTCGTCTTCAATTTAACGCAAACAGTCCTCAGTTTCATATTGGTGATGCTGGCTTTCGTTACACTGTGGCCATTTAGCATCAGTCTCTACCTTTCTCATATTCTTTTCTCTCTCTCTCTCTGTCTGCTTTATGTTTCAGATGCTTGTGAAAATAGCACTTGATCCAGCACGTTGTATTAATTGGATTGTTTGTCTGCTCGTAAAAAAAAGTCTCTCTTTTTTATCTTTTTATTCTGGACTATTCCTTAAAGCTGAAATATAAAACCTGGATGCCAGTAGCTGCTGCTGCTTTATGCTTTCACGCACATTTTGTAACGGTGACATATTACTTATGATGATGTGTTTTCTGCTAATTGTTCCTGACCTTCTCTCCTGCCGTCCCCTGTCTTCTCCTTTTCGTTATGTACTATTTTCTCTCTATTCTTCTCTGTTCCCACCTCACACACTCTCTCTCTCTCTTTCTTTTTCTATTTCTCTCTCTCTCTCTCTCTCTCTCTCTCTCTCTCTCTCTCTCTCTCTCTCTCTCTCTCTCTTTTTCTCTCTGTCGCTCTTTCTCACTCTCTGTCATCCTTGAACTCTGAGATCACTGTCTAACCCGAGTCCTGTTTTTCCTCTCTCTGTGCAGGATGAACATTGTACTTGGTGGGATGAATTCGTTTTATTTCCACGTAGTGAACGTGTGTCTGCACTGTGTCGTCACCGCCCTTCTGATGCACACGTGCAAACACCACGTGTTCAAGGACGGACGTTCGGCCTTCCTCACTGCGCTCCTTTTCGCCGTCCACCCGATCCACACGGAAGCAGTGAGTGACAGCTGTGTGCTTATATCCTGGTGCATTTCTAATCAAAACGGTCTTTGAATTGACTTTTGTTCAGCAGCGCAGGTATGGAGGCAGAGCGATATATTATTATGTACCTCTGTTATCCTGAAATAATTGCAAAATCTAAAAAAATCTTTCATGCAGACAAAAATACCAAGGTGCATAGTTGGGCATGCATACAAACACGTGCATGCCCACAGTGCTAGTAAATGAGCATGCATGCTTTTCTGGATTACTGCTTAATTGTTTTGTTCCTCGTTGTTGAAACTTCAGTAATTGTGATTTAGTATTAGTGTTAGTGTTTGTGGTTTGGTGTTTGTGTCTCAGTAGTTTTACTTTATTACTTTTTACCTCAGTGTTCGTGCTTCGTTTTCGGTGTCCTTGTGATTCAGGGTTTTTTTTTTTTTTACCTCAGTGTTTAATCATCAGTGTTTGTATCTCAGTAGGTTTACCTTGGTATTTTTACCTGTGTTTATACTTCAGTAATTTTGAACCTCAGTGTTTATGGTTTGGTGTTTGTGTCTAAATATTTTAACATGTATACCTGTGTTTATGCTTCAGTGCGTTAACCTGTGTTTGTAGTTCAGTATATGTACTTTATTATATTGTATTGTATATGTTTTTTTTTTTTTTTCAAACAGCGATGTATATTTATTGTTTTTTGGAAACTTGGTCGAAGAGCAAAAGGGAAAAGAGACTTCTGCATCTTATTGTTTTGATAGATCAGGCAAATGAATTAATTAATGTCAGCCTTGGAGATAAATACGTCCCATAAGAGGAAGGGGTGTGTGTGCATGTGGTAATATGTATAAGCTTGTGTGCATGGTCATGTGCAAAAATTGTACATTTGATAGCTCTTAAATTTTCCATAAACCAAGAGACATGACACTAAAGCGTTTTGTTTCGCTCAACGACACGCTCCCTAACTTTACCTCTAAACTGTCAAAGGCTTCTCTTTAGATCACAGGTTAGTTGGCTACTAATAGAGCGTCCGCGGAGAGACGGCATTGTTTAACACAGGAGTGGGGTTGCAGAGATGAAAAGGCTGCATTCAGCGATTGGCTCACTCACCCTCTGGAGAATGTGCTATACTCCCCACACACACCCTGCTGACCAGCTGTCCTCTTCCTGTCTTCCGTTCTGCTCCAGCTCACCACTGCTCATGATGTCATGGCATAGGAGAGGAAAGAAGAATCATGAAGAGACTAGAAAAGAGGAGTGAAGGAGAGGGGAGAAGAAGGGAAAGAAGAGGGGAGATAAAGAAGCAGAAGAGAAGAGAGAGGAGTGGTAGGGGAATAGATGAAAGAGAAGAGGATTTAGAATAGGGGTTTGGTCCCTGGCAGTTTTGCTAGTGATTAAACAGTTAATGAAGTGTGTTTAGAAGCATGGTGTGCTTGAGCGGTTGAACTCGGTGTGCAGTATTTCATGTGCCTTTTTTGCCAAGTTCTACTCGTTTTCTATTAGATTAAATCTTATCAGGAGCTCTATCTTGAAATTGTGTTGCAGAAATCTCTGTGGATTGAGTGGAGACACAGGAATGTCTGTGGCACAGGATCCATTTCCAGAGTGAATATAAACAGCACAAAGCAGCTGTTTGTGTGTGTGTGTGTGAGAGAGAGAGAGAGAGAGAGAGAGAGAGAGAGAGAGAGAGAGAGAGA
>MU551697.1:9940702-10003202 GCA_024362625.1 Silurus asotus | reverse complement strand
ATGACTTTCAACAAATGAGGCACTAAACGAGTGTCTCTGCTTGGGCATATGTTGGCTTTTACAAAACTGATTATTTCTACAAAAAAAAGAAAAACAAGTCCATATTTTTCACACTTTAAGGTTGCCTTTGAAAATGTAAATATTGAAGCAATTAAGACTAATGGACTAACTAAATGTTTATGTCATGGATATTATGTAAAAAAAAACAAAAAGTAATTTAAGAAATGAGCTGTGGGCTGTAGAATTCAAACGTCAATGTTCCCTGAATCTCATTTCTGTAATGGAAAGGGAATGTTTGTTTAGTTTGTTGGAGTGATGCAGTAGCACTTTAATCCTTCAGCCTGTCAAGCTCTAAACCTGTATACGTTTACTTTGATATGCACCTGTCGTTATAAAGCTCACTTACATTATGGAAATATTTTAAAACATTTTCTGCACTCTGTACCTGCTTGGTTCATCTTGTCATCTTGTTACCCTACTGCTGGATAGAGTGTGGGTGCTGAGGATGGATCCACATGGACAGTCAAAAGATTCTTGAGATTACTAGAGATGAATTGGAATGTAATTAATACTAATAGCTTGCCACAATGGCTTATGGTTATTACCATGAACAGTCTTTCACTCGAGTGAACAGTTAATAACCTCAACCACACAACAGTGATGGAACTATAATGAATAAATGTTCAGTGGCTATGAAATTGAGTGGTTTTATTTTAAATTTTTTACTCTGGTTCTCCTTAAGGTTTGTTCTGTATATCATCTCAGAGTTTTTCCTACTCAGTGTCACCTCTGGCTCAGTCGTTAGGGATACATTTATAGGGACTAAAACTGCTTTGTGACAATGTGCATTGTTAAAATCGTTATACATTGAAGTTGAGTTGAGGTGAATCTCAGCATACGCTGGAAACTTTTTTTCAAATTTCATATGCACAAATCATTAAACGGCTCAGGCACTATTATGTGTCTCCTGCTGATGAAACATTGGCACAATATTCAGTGAAGTTTTATTTTTCATCGTCTTAAAATCCACTATAGGGCTTAGCTAAGTTTTCATGGTTGCCACTGCCACCAAGCAGCTCCTGACTGCCAGGCTGAGTATGTTATTGTCTCGCCCAATCCTGCTTTTGTAAAACTAAAATGGTGTAACCTTTCTTTGAAGGGGGATTAAATCAGTTGTCAGGTTTTCTTTTTTTTTCTCTTTCTTTTTATTTTTTATAATCACAAGCATGGAGCAATCAGTATTGCAAGGTTAAGGTTTTGTGAAAAATCTGAATTGTAGTTGGCAAGAATGGAGTTGACATCAAGTTTTAAATGTACTTTTGGTTTTTTGCTTTTGAATATATAAAGATTGTAAATAATAGAAGGTTTGCAGTTAATTTTGTGGCTCCTTGGTGTAACTCACACATTAAAATTTGACCCTTTTATTAAAGAAAAATCTGCTTGCTTTTTTTATTTTTTTTTATTTAATCATCAGGTCTTGATCACCTGAATGCTGGGTTGAATCAGCTGAATGTAGGGTAGATTGATTTAATGCATAAACAGACATAAATTCTGATGCTTAAAGTCTCCATCTTAAGCGGGTTGGTGTGTGAGAGGTAACTCTGTAAGTCATTGGCTGGTGTAGAAACAAGATCCTGGTTACATGCCGAGCACGCAGTATGTAAGCAGCAGCGTGTGGCGTGTTTCCCTCAGTGGGACGTGTGTGCACGCCTGCCTGCCTGCTGCCTGCCTGCCTGCCTGTGGAATCTAGGCTGCAAGTAGGGGGGGATGGGTTTCTAAACCCCTCCAGATGTTTGAGAGGATTTGAAATGTTCATCTCCGTAACAGAGGCGGATATGAAAGTATGAAGCAAAATGACAGATTAAAGACACTGCCGTTCACTGGGAAGGGAGAAAGAAGCAGAAGGTGGATGCAGAGGACAAGTGGCAAGCAGGGATTTTCATTCTCTTGCCCTTTGTGTTCTTTAGTCACACATGCCAGTCAAAATTCTTTATAATGAGGAAAATTGGAAGCAGCCGCAGTCCTCCATGCCCTCACCCAAAAACCTGACTTTCCTTCCGCCCTCTGCAGATGTACATGTTGCACGTATTCCAGTATATGTCTAAATATAAAAAATTATCAGAATACTTTTCGATATATTTAAAAATATAAAAAGGTTATATTAATGGTGTTCACAGAAATAAAAAGAAATGCCGCTGCAGCAAAAAAGGTTTCTAGTCAAAGATGTTGCTATGGTGAAAGCTGTTGTCATGGTAAAGGTAAAGGAGCATCCTAGAGTTCTCATGGACAATTCTTAAACAGTGTTCAAATTGAAAGACTTTACAGTTAAGATCTTGAGCATGAGTAGCACAACTAATCAAATGACCATTCAGATGAGAGAAACCAGAAGTCACATGAAAAGAGTTGCAGGATGACCTGAAAGCAGCAGGGATGGCACTATGCAAGAGAACTAGAAGCTGTGAAGAAACTAATAACTTCTGTTTCCTCCACATCATCCTGAAGAAGAAGCACAGGGAATCCTATCTATAATCATTTTCAAAACCCTTGAAAAAGCATAAGCAAATCAAACTTTTTATTTTTTTTTATAAAATATTTTATTCAGATTTAAATCAAATTGAGCCAAACAAGGAAAAACGTTTACCTTGAAGTGCTAAGTTAAGTAATGTGCGTGTTGTGTTCCAGGTGTCAGGAATTGTCGGGAGAGCAGATGTCCTGGCCTGTATGTTGTTCCTTTTAGCCTTTCTCTCCTATATTAGGTAAAACCTCTTCATCTTTTACTCTGTCCTTGCTCTAAATTCCATGTCTCTTAAGGCATCTAAGTTTGGCTGCTCTGATTGATGTGTGTGTGTGTTTTTCAGGAGCGTGTCAGCATGCAGCGTGTCGGACTCCGTCCCCTCTACGGTGTCTCCTTGCTCCTTGGTGCTCTGTCTGTTCCTTGGAACCTGCGCCATGCTGGTCAAAGAGACAGGGATCACCGTGTTTGGAGTGTGCCTGCTGTACGACGGCCTGGTGCTCTGCCGCAAGCCTCGGCCCTCGTAGGTTAACACAGAGTGTGTGTTTTGCAGGTCTATGTGTTAATGAGGTCTTCCGAAGAGGTGTTGATCCTGTAGGCTGGCGGCAGCTGGGGAGAACACGGGTGTTCGTGCTTCTCAGCAGGCACGCTGGTGTGTTTCCGGCAGCCAGGCTGGTGCTCTCAGACTCCAATTTGGAGAATAACATCTAAACTATTTAGCACAGCCACGCTTTAATGATATTAAATTAGTGCCTAATGATCAATGGATTGTAGCAGACTATTCCAATAATGCAACTCAGCCACTGCAGCGAATCAGTTACCAAAAGCACATTTTAACCTTCTTGTTGCTATAGGGCAACATTTCTTTTGCCTAAATTCATATTTTTAGTTGTTGTAATTTTATGTATTTAGATTTTTTATTTCTTTTTTTGTTTGTTTTTTTGTTTAATCCAAGATACTAATAAGGAATTTATGATTGGAAAAAATGCCCCATCTGATCACTGATAGTCACATCGAATAGACATTTTTTTTTAACCAGCAGTCCTTTGATCCTTTGATTGTTGTCTGTAATCCTTTCCATTAGTTTGATGAATTAGTCATGGGGAAGACACAGTCATCGTGTTGTTCCAGGAAAGAGATGAAATGTTTATGCAGGAATCCACTAAAAGGCTCAAGCAAAGCAATCGGACATATGCTTTCAATCCTCTTCCTGCGTGCACAAACTCTAAATTACCCCCTGCTGTCAGTCAAATTGAAATGTGGACAGTACAAGCAGTTTCATCCTTTCATGGGCAGAGAGTTATGGAATGAGGGAGGGCAAGAGGAAAAAGGAGCGGGGGTTCACATGGTCTTTAGAAATTGATTTTCCTTTTCCTTGAGTACAGAGTATACGTCTTTTAAACACAGCCCAGATGCTTACAGTTTTGGACTCTTCAGTGGACGTGCCGAGATCTGCTAGGCGTTCCTCTGACTCCATCTGACCGGCCTGTTCTTCTCACAGACACACAGTGCCATTTAAAAAAAAGTATTTTGCTTAATTGCAGCCAAGAGGAGTATATGCATCAGCCTCTAAAGCTTAATAAATAGTCTTAAAGCTGCTGTTAGTGAGTTAGTGCTCACTTTAGGCTACTTCCTAGTGCACAAAGTACCTGAAGTTTGGCACAAAAAACTGGAACTGTGCTCCGGGGCGTCTGAAAGATTCATGAACCGGGCCTCTGAGCAGCTTTTATTCTTCCCGTCTGCTTTTGTTTCGTCTGACTTAACAAGTCCACCCTCTTTACAGTACCTCTGACTCGAATCTATTTGTTAGCCCACAGGGGAAAGTAAAAGCTCCAGTGAGCTGCGCAGGCTTATGTTTTGTTGCCTGGACACCATACTGGCTGTATTCCGGCTATGTGCTCAATAAATACAGCTAACATAATGTAATATTCTACTGTAAGCGCAAAACATACAGAAACAAACCAGTATATTACTTCAACTGGTTCTGTTTACATGTCCTTGATCATGTTATATCCCTGATGTTATTGGTTACCATGGAAACGGTAACTTTTTCAGAATAAGTGCCAGCACTGTTTATTTATTTATTTATTTATTTTTAGGCTGCTGTTATAGAAAATTCTGACCAATCAGATCGAAGAGCTCTGTGCTATAATAAAAAATAATGAACATTTACTATAGAGTGGATGTCTGGAATAATGGGTTGGGATTAATGAGACATTTAGGCGTGTCTCTGTTTATTATAGACACATAAGGACAATACATAAATTGGAGAAAATCATAGGACACATGCCCTTCAAGTCAGAGTTTCCACCTTCCCACCTTCTGCGAAAAAAAAACAAAGAAAATGATATCAAAATAAATTAACTTGCTCTGCCTTGAGGGAAAAAAAGCATTAGCAGCAGTTTGACCAGTTTCCTTGATGCCCTTGAAGCCTATTGGGTGCAAGTGAACAAATAACAGCTACAAAGTGAACGCAGAACGCGGATTCTTCCGGATCCAGCACGCCGCGTCCCTGCTCACCGCACCCCGTAATCGGCAAATGAAGTCAATCATGCGAAACAAACAAGACGTTCATTGCGCCTCCAGTGCATTCCCAAGTTCCCTATTACACACTGAGCGAATTCGGCATATCATACATCTCCATGCAGAAGTTACCGAGGGGAAAGTGGGTGATCATTTCAAGGATGTAGAGTTATAGGAGGAAATAGAATGTACTGATCTGTTTGGATCTCATGGGGTCTCGTTATTCTAGAAGAATCACCTTCCAGCTTTTTCTTTTTTTAGCACTTGGACGGCTTTATGCATATTTACACACGGACATTAGGGTAATAAATATAGAGGGTTACACTCCTGTCGTTTATTGTTCTTGGGCTTATACATGAGCTGTATTTCAAACAGCACTTCAGTGTATACAGCTTTAGGCTGCTTTAACAACAATAATACATAAATCAATGCTAAAGATCACAATATCTTTGTATCAGAGTGCAGTATTTTGGTGAGGAAGTAGTTGCTCATTGCGTAAGGCTTTAGGTTTCTGATTAGAAAGGGCTGGGCCCTTGAGCAAGGCCCTCACCCCTCTCTGTTTCAGGGGTGCTGTATCATTAGTGACTTTGTGTTCTGACCTCAGCGTCCTAACAAGCTGGGATATGTGAAGAAAGTATTTCACCTTGCTGTAATGAATATGTAACAAGTAAAAGCTTTCTTTCTTGCGTTCTTTCAGAAATTTGGTGGTTCAAGTCCCTTTCTTTCTTTCTTTTTCTTTTGAAAAGTAGGCGATTCAAGCCCATTTGTCTAAGTAGTTGAAAGTAGTTGGTTCAAGTCTCTTTTTTTTTTTTTCTTTCTTTCTTTCGAAAAAAGTAGTTGGTTCAAGTCTCTTTCTTTCTTTCTTTCTTTCGAAAAAAGTAGTTGGTTCAAGTCTCTTTCTTTCTTTCTTTCTTTCTTTCTTTCTTTCGAAAAGTAGTTGGTTCAAGTCTTTTTCTTTCTTTCTTTCTTTCGAAAAAGTAGGTGATTCAAGTCACTTTCTTTCTTTCTTTCTTTCTTTCTTTCAGAAATGTGGTGGTTCAAGCCCCTTCCTGCCTTCCTTTATTCATTTATTTCTCTTTTTTTTTTTTTTTCTTTCTTTCTTTCGAAAAAAGTAGTTGGTTCAAGTCTCTTTCTTTCTTTCTTTCTTTCTTTCTTTCGAAAAAAGTAGTTGGTTCAAGTCTCTTTCTTTCTTTCTTTCTTTCAAAAAGTAGTTGGTTCAAGTCTTTTTCTTTCTTTCTTTCGAAAAAGTAGGTGATTCAAGTCACTTTCTTTCTTTCTTTCTTTCTTTCTTTCTTTCTTTCTTTCTTTCTTTCTTTCAGAAATGTGGTGGTTCAAGCCCCTTCCTGCCTTCCTTTATTCATTTATTCATTCATTCATATATTTATGGACATTTTGTTAAGATTTGACCCTGTTTCTCACTTATGATTTTGGAAACAGCATTCAGATAAATTTTTCACAACCTACAACCACAACAATCAACATATCCAAGGCAGCAACTAAAGCAGTGAATATATTAGTTGACGAATCAGTGATCTCTGTTCTGTATCCTGAGATGCTTTTCTGCTCACTATGGTGTTTTGAGTTACCGTAAAAAAATGTTTCCTGCTTAAAGGTTTCTGGCCATTGAATTTTTTATTTTTTTTTTCATGAACAAGAAGTTTCTGTTTAACGCCATTCTTTTTCAACCTGTGTGAATATCTCAACCTAAGGAGATTTTCTTTCTCTTTCAATAAGAATCTGTGTTAAGTTTGCCATGCCTGCCTTAGTCATATACTCACTGAAAGCCTTATGTCTTCTTCAGGTAGAGTCATTAGAAGTCAAGCCAACACCCTGTAAGAAATCACTTGCCGTAGTAGTCCTTTAGATGACGAATAGCTTTCCTGTTTTAAACCTGTGCTTTTCCTACGTATTTTGAAGATTATACATCGGGTTTTGCATGAAGTCTGGGATTTATTGCATGAATACCTTAAAATTTATAATTCTAATAACGTGTAAAAAGTCAGTTGATAGATTTGTTCTGGTTTCTCATTCACAGCAATAAACCTCCATTTCACAAGGTCTGTTTTTTGCTTACCTTTCTGTAGCTGCCTATTAAATAAGCCCTATTCCTTGTTCATAGTGAGTGTGTGACGCTATGTTTTGATGATGCTGCAGCGTTTATTGTCTCAATCCAGGCATGAATATATATATATATATTTAAAAAAGTAAATATAGTATCTCGATTAGATTTTTTATTTTATTGCATTTTCAGTTGCTCTGTAAGTAAACGTGTGTGCTGTAGGCAGCCAGGAGTAATTAGTAGTCTGGCCTGAATACAGCACTCATTAGAAATGTAGTGTGACTAGAGCACACATTAGTAATATAGTCAGGCCCAGAACGCTAATTCATTAGCTAATTATGAGTCTTAGTGCAGACATATTTTCAAGGGCATGCTCTCAAGGACATGAATGATAAAATCTTAAATAAAAGCAGTATTTATTTTATTTTAGTATCAGAGGCTCTTTCCAGTTATTCCCGTAATCTTTCCAGTTATTCCCGTAATCTTTCCAGTTATTCCCGTAATCTTTCCAGTAACTCGAATTTGACTCTGGCCATTCTCCTGTCACCTTTCTACAACATCTCAACTATCAACTAGATGTTTCTGCCCACAGATTTACCACAGATGTTTCTCTCACCATTCAGCTTTGTTTTGTTTGAGTGGGTGGGGGGAGGGGATTTTTCCTTTTTAATTAATTAATTAATTAATTAATTAATTTAATTCTATTTATACCACACCACAGGAAAATTTGATGAAATGGCATTTAGAAATAAAACAGGGGGGATAAAAATCTGAGTATCATCAGCAGAACTGAAATGGCGATGACATCAGCATTCATGCCTCATAGACGTTGTGGTTTATATCAAAGCAGGTTGATCCCCTCATGTCCCCTCCATGTTTGTCTGGAGTGAAAGCTTCATGGCTGTGTTTGATTGTCGAAAGCCGTAAAGCGGCTATATCCTCTGTGACCCTAGGGGGGTGTGTGTGTGTGTGTGTGTGTGTATGTATGTATGTATGTATGTATGTATATAACACACACACACACACCTAGACAATGTATGATTAAAGGTGTTGTAGCTGCAAGCTGAGAGTCGGTAGATGAAGGAGGGTGAATGAGCAGAATTGATATTAAATGTGTTCACTCTATCTTGTTCTGCACTGCTGTGACATCAAATGCATCTGCTTGGCTGGAGATCTGCTCCGTGTCATTTATTTATATTTTATTTATATGAGTAAATTAGTCAGGAATCGTTGTAGCAGGAATGATGCAGTGTTATATTTATCGTGTTTTGCTTTGTTAATGGGTACTGGATTTCATAATAATAGGGAGTATACTGCATTATAAATGATGTATGCCAAGTAAGTGCTTTATTTAGATAACTAGGTATACTGTTAGATAACTAATGCACTATGCAGACAGCATACTGATTATATTGTATTTAAGTATAGGCCCGGCGTTACATAAACACGTATGTAAATTTATAGTAAACTAGTGTCATCAAATTGTTGTATAAGTAGTATTGTGCATTATGCAATATACAGACGTATGCCAGGCATTATAGTGTGTGTGTGTCTGTGTCTGTGTGTGTGTGTGTGTAAATTTGGGGTTTTTTTTATAGGTTTTTTTTTTTTTATGCATTGATAAATAGTAAATGATAAAGTCCTCTAACCACAAGTGTTTGATATGTGTGCCAGGTTTATGCCAGGCATTAAATGCATTATGTATGCTATGCAACATATTCTACATTGACCTAAAAAGAATTATGAATGCGGTCATATAAGAATAACATTATCTTATTAAGTCACATAGGATTAGCATTTAAATGTTAGGTATGTAACTACTGGTATGGTGTATTAATGCATATACTAGGGGTGTTGCAGTACACAAAATTCACGGGTTCGGTATGTACCTCGGTTTTTAAGTAACGGTTTGGTATGATTAGGGGGAAGAAATGCAAAACAAAATTGCTTGTCATTTTTCATCAATGCAGCTTATTATTATTATTATTATTATTATTATTATTAACATTTATGGATTCTTTAGAGTGGATTCTTTAGAGGATTTTTTAGAGGATTCACACATGCGGAAAACAAATCTTATTTCCAGTGTGGAGTGAGTAGCCACAGTGACACTGCACTTACTCTAGTTTCATTTTTTATAAGTTTAACATTTATAATAATAATAAAAAAAGCGCTCAAACTGCAAGGCTGTCTCCCACTTAATACGTTCCTGAGGGAAACACAGATTTTTACAGTACAGTATATAGTGTGTGTGTGTGTGTGTGTGTGTGTGTGTTTATATGTATGTGTATATATATATATAAAATATGTATGTGTGTGTATATATATATATATATATATTACACACACACCCACACGACACATTATAAATCAAGTTCTGAAATCAGTCAATATTTATAAATGGTTATTGTAACCCTTTAAAACACACCATTTATCATTCATTAGTTTTTTTTTTTTTATATATCTCTCTCCATCCTTTATCTCTGTGGGATTGAGGGAGACATGAAGGGCAAAGAGACAGAATGGGGGAGGGGCACGTCCTATTTTAATAAATGCTGTCTTGTTGTCAAGACAGTGAACTGAATCTCAGGAGCATAATGGAGCCTGGGACATGGACACACACACACACACAGTGTCATTAGAAAAAGCTCTTGCATTCTAGCAAATCAATCAGCCAAATTGCAGTGAATTGTGCAAGTGCTCGTCCTCCTATTCCTATTCTCCTTCATTCTTCTCGTCCTCTCTCCCAGCTGTCACGATATAGTAATATTCACTTTGATCTCAAAAAAGAACTTCTGACTGATAGTCTTTTTTATAGTCCTCTAAAGTACAGTGGAACAATGGTAAAACAAGCTGCATCATAACGTCACAGAAATTTTACAACAAATATTAATAACTTTGAATGGATAACAAATAGGGATGCAACATTATATTTAAATAAGAAGAAAATCTCTGGCAATTTGATTTGCTTTATGAGGAATAATAAAATGTGTGGTTACCTCACACAAGCCCATTCTTTATTATATTCCTATTACAGCACCATTGTTTTATTCTGTACTGTGTGTGTAATCCTGTGTATGTTTAAGAGCTTCTTTCCTCATGAAGCATCAGCTCTGATTCCTCTGTGAAGTCTAATTGATGATAAATGAATTGGCTGATAGTCGTGCACCATTAATAAATGATGAATGATCCTAATCTTTTTGTTTCCAGAAGACATGGTCATGAATTCTTTAAGAGATTAAGAAGCTACCTGTTTTTTTTTTTACTTTCTTTTTCAGGAATCTGTCTCGGTCCAGGCTAAAGGAGCTTATTCGAATCTCACGGCCCTTCATCAAACGAGCGTGTGTGGTCTCGTTGTATGTAAGTGTCTTTATTGTGGGATTGTGTCGCGTTTCTGCACTGCTACTGTCTCTTCAGATCTGTGTGTATGTTCAAATATAGGTGCTGTTCATTCTTTGTGCTCGCCTGTGGCTCATGGGAGGTTCCATGCCTCTATTCTCTGAGCAGGACAATCCAGCATCGTTCTCACCTTACCTCCTGACAAGGCAAGCCTGAACACAGCAATGCAGCATCAACCGATATCCTTATACAGAATTCTGCAGTGCATAGATTTATCGCTAACCCATACCTCGTACATCATCTACTGTATTTGTTATAGACTTTTCTAGAATGTGCCATACATTGTGCGTTATGCATATATTCAAGCAGCGCTATTAAAAAAAAACATTTAGCATCCTTAATGAGATGCGGATTACACTACATATTCATCACGGCAATGAAGCGTTAAACAGTATGCAAGCATTCAAGTAAATCTGTCCAGGACCCATATCCTCACTGTAATGTTGCCTGATTATATTTACATTGATTTTTCTAGAATTCAAATACTAATTTAATATGTAGCAGTATGCATATCTACACAGAATCCATATTCTTATGCAGTGTGGGGCAGTGTGCATATCTTTATACACATTTATACAGCCCCCATACCTCTTTTACAGTGTAGTAAAGTGTGCATATCTTTTTACACATTTATCTAGACCCTATATCCTTATAGACTGCGGTGTAGTATGTGTATCCTTATACACATTGATCTAGAATATATATCTTTATTCAATGTGGTGTAGTGTGTCTGTGTGTGTGTGTTTGTATATCCTTATATACATTGATCTAGAACATATCTTTATACAGTGCGGTGTGTGTGTGTCTGTATTCTTATACACATTGATCTAGAACATATCTTTATACAGTGCGGTGTGTGTGTGTGTCTGTATTATACACATTGATCTAGAACATATCTTTATACAGTGCGGTGTGTGTGTGTGTGTCTGTATTCTTATACACATTGATCTAGAACATATCTTTATACAGTGCAGTGTGTGTGTGTGTCTGTATTATACACATTGATCTAGAATATATCTTTATACAGTGCGGTGTGTGCGTGTGTATATCCTTATACACTTTTATCTAGAACATATACCCTTATGCATTGTGGTGGTGTTGTGTGTGTGTGTGTGCGCGCGCGTGTCCTTATACACCTTTATCTAGAACATATATCTTTATACAGTGCGGTCTAGTGTGTGTATCCTTATACACATTGATCCAGAACATGTATCTTTATTCAGTGCGGTCTAGTGTGTGTATCCTTATACACATTGATCCAGAACATGTATCTTTATTCAGTGTGGTCTAGTGTGTGTATCCTTGTACATATTTATCTTGAACCCATAGAGTTATACAGGTTTATCTGAAACCCATGTCATAATACATTGGTGCATAGTGAACATTTCCTTGAGCTGGCTGGTTTATCCTCCTAGCTGGTATAAGAGTGATTAAAAACACGTCAGGACGTGATATTGTTGGAAAACTATCAATTTCATATTGACACAATAACTTTTCACATGAGGGCACAACAGACCAGGCTATAATTGATTATTTATCTTTAACGGCACACCCTGTTGTATTTTATTTCTGCTACTGTAAATCAGGTTTTTATGTCTGCATTATTGTACTTTGTCCAGGTTTCTTACTTACTGCTATCTCCTGGCTTTTAATGCCTGGCTGCTACTGGCTCCTATAATGCTGTGCTATGATTGGCAGGTAATGTATAAAAAATACACACACAGAGTCAGCATGACTAAGTGTGCACATTAAGGGTAGGCATTAAATACGCTGACTGTGGTACTTGTAGGTTGGCAGCATCCCTTTAGTGGAGTCTCTGTGGGACTTGCGCAACATGGCTGCCGTTTTGCTGGCCCTGGGAATGCTCATGCTCTGCCTGCATTGTCTTATATCACTACAGGTGAGTGAGCAAACACACATACACACACCATCATTTCATAAAGAATAATTTATGACTGTTTAAGAAATGGAGCCTAGATATAACAGCTGCAAATCTGTGTACCAGAAGTCTACCAAAGAACAGAGAACAAATCGGAAAGCTTAGGGCTACTATGAAGAAGCTGGAGAGATTTCCCTATATAAATGGGAAAACCTGTTTATGGGACAAGCATAGCTGGGACAGTTCATTAAATATTTGGGGGGGTTGGAGTACATCGGAGAGTCAGGAAAAATGTGTAAGAAGGTTCTCTAAAAAACATTTTTACACTCTATTCCTGAAGCATTGTGGTGGTAGCATCATGTTGCATGTGTTCTGGGAAACCGGTTAAAATTGAGTGTATAATAAAATTAAGTTTTATACAAGGCATTTCTATAAATATTAAACATTTACTTAATAATTTACTGTCCTCAAAAATAACTCAACATACAGACATTATTATCAAAATAGCTTAAAGAATAGCCTTTATTTGTCACATATACATAGCAGCACAGTGAAATTATTTTCTTCACATATCCCAGCTTGTTCAGAACCTGGGGTCTGAACAGCAACCCTGGAGCTAAGAGAAATGAGGGGCCTTGCTCAGGGGCCCAAGAGTGGCAGTTAAAGTTTAGTCATGTGAAGAAATCGCTACACTTTAATGGAATATGGCTGACAAAAGCCTAAACCATGCAGGATGAAAATTGCACTGGGTCTTTCCCAGTTTTCTGTTTTTCTCATGTTCTCCAATGTGTTTATGCTTTTCATATACTTTGTGATTACAGTGCATTTTCGAATTCTTGTTGAAAATGTGGTTCACCCCCAAACTTAAATAAGAGCCAGTGTCTTATTTCTCCTCTGGTTCCTCTTTGATCGCTTGGTTGTCATGTTGTAAACAGAGCATATGACCGTGTCACCCAAACCTCCGGGTTTGAAAAAAAAATCCAACCTGTGAGAAACGCGCTTCTTTTATGGGCATTAATATAAATGGTTAAAGTTTGAATTCCAACATTTGGATGTGGATTTTTTTCCCATTTGAGTATGCAAATATGGAAGACATTTTGAATAGTACTTTAACAGAGAGTCCTGATATATTTGTATATATAGCGCACTGTGTATCTTCTACTTGTGCAGTATAGATTCGGATTTTCCCAGCAGTACCGAGTTACTTTCTTTTAAAAAACACTTGGCTGTCAGTCAGTCATCCTTGAACTCCCAGAACAACGCATATGCTTGTGTGTGTATGGTGCAAGCTGTTATCTGGTATAGTTTCTGATCTCAGATCTCCAAGTCCCAAGGGTTGGGGTGTTTTTAACCAATGTCAGTTTTGGGATAGTGTGTGTTCAGTGATGAGCAGATCTCATATCCTCTGGCTGAATTATTTATAGTGTGTCTAGGCCAGTGTGTGCAAGCTGTGTGTTTGTGTGTTCACTTGTTTATTTGCAGTTTCATCCCCACACACTCGCACAAACAGTCGGCATTTACAATTAAAAATGTGAAGATCAGGAGCAAACGGCCGATCGAGATGACGTCGGGGACATAAGCGCAACCGCGCGACCCATCTCTGAAAATCTCTCATCATGAGAAGTCCCAGACGCACCACCGAAATCACCGAGGCCATTAAACCCAGCATTCGTAGGCACACTCGGAACGGGACCATAGACCCAGCCCGAAAACGGGAGCGACACTGAATGAGAGATGCGACTCTCCTCTCTGTCAGCGTGACACGATAAGAGAGGGAATTTATACTGAGTCCCAGATATTCCGCGCACTGCGCGGGACACAAGCGGCTCTTTTCCCTGTTTATTTTGAAACCCAAGCTGCAGAGATGAGTGACAACGCTCTCCGCATCTCTGACCGCTCGCTCTCTTGACGAGGAGCATATCAGATAATCGTCTATATAAGACAAAATCCGAATGCCGCTGTTTCTTAACGGCAAAAGAGCCGCCTCCACACACTTGCTGAAAGTTCTCGGAGCGAGAGACAGACCGAACGGAATGGTTTGAAACTCGTAGGCAGTGCTTCTGTGCGCAAACCTCAAGTATTTTCTGTGTGACGGGTAAACGTCTATGTGAAAATACGCGTCTGACAGATCGATCGTCACAAACCAATCGTTTGGACGGATCGACCGACAGAGTGCTTTGTGTGTCAACATTCTGAATGAATAACTTAACTGTAACTTAATACCCAGCAGGTGGAATAGGAATAGCTCGCCTCGACGCGGACGCTATTCGGTGATGTCGCTCAGCACAATCCCGTATGACTGACCTCGCGTTCGGTGGCGGAATCCAATGACGGCCCGCACGATGAACAGTTAGCGAAAACCAGCCGAGAACAGGAAGTGCTGAGAGAGCTAGTGTAGTCCCTCACGGGAAGAAAGCGCGAATGATGTTAGAAGGGGTCGACCTGAGGGATAAAGGTGGGGCGGAGCCTGATCTCAGGTCGACCTGTCTGTCAAGACAGACGTGGTGTCATTAGAGCTTCCGTAGTTGGTCACGCCCAAAGCGATTCCCATAGTGAAACACCGAGCGAAGTTAGAAAAAGAACCGATAAACGCTAAAGCTGCTATCATCACCATTATACTCATCATCATCATCATCATCATCGTCCTCTTGACTATGACCAAACACTACCCTTTAACATTATAGACAAAACATCATCGGCATCACTGTGGATGTGTGTCTGTTCCTTTCCGGTCGTTGTTGCCATAGCAATACATCTTGTCCACATGTATATACAAATGTCTATATCCGTTACAGAGACAATGCATCACCCGAGTGCGGGTGTGTGTAGGATTGTCGGCAGTGTTGATGCTGATTCGTCACCCGTGCAGTGGCATTGACAGAGTTTGATTAAGACGAATTCGTGTAGCAGCAGTGCACATTAATCAAGGCACAACATCCGCGCTACTGTAGAGCATGTACATTGCCTGAGCTTTGCACTCGACCCAGCTGAAATAATTTGCAAGCAGTTGATTGTTAGGCTGCAGTATAATTTGTAAAGAATCTTTCCTTTGCAGAATAAACTTCTGTAATATCTGCATTAATTCTTTACATTATTGTCATGTGTACATGTTTTCATTTGCAGGAAGGGCAAAAAGCATCCGGATTTGGAAATGCCATTGTTTTTCATTTACAAGAGATGGAAAAAATATAACTTTATTATTTTGCTCACTAGGAACTACAGCTACATCCAGATTTCTGTATAGCGGCTTTGAGACAGTGTCTACTGTTAAGATCGCTGCATCAGTGAATTGAATTGAACTGAAGTGGCAGACAAAAATTATGCAATCATTGCTGTGTGAATGGGGTCATGCTGCTGTTTTGTGTTTGTGTGAAATGTACGAGGCAGAGGAATAAAGCCAAAGTAGTCATCTTGCTACGGAGGACTCTTGACTTTCTATGGAGGACTCGGTTTTCTAGTGCTTTTTTCCTTCATGGCTTCTAAAAAAAAAAAAAAGGCTGAAGAAAGCTTAGATAAAATCACAAAAAAACTGAAAAAAGTTAATATAAACCTTTTTTATGTTATGTTTTTTCTGTATGTTTTAGGTACACACATGCCGAATCATATCTGATTTTACAAAAAGAATCAACAACTTTGTGCTTCATTATTGTGCATTATTCTGATTTATTTATCTATTTAGTTAGATTCTATAGGGGATAATGTTTTTTCTGAACACACCACAGATCCAGGGGGAGGGTGGTAGCACCACAGTTAAGACCATGGTATGTATTCACAGGGAGTTTTTTTTTTCTCACACCGCTCTCATTCAGAGAACTAACTCAATATCCTGATTTCTGGAACGCAGCTTTGTTAAAAGATCTATACACTTTTCTATAGACTTTTGTTAAAAGATCTATACAAGTAAAAAATGAATTAAATTGGTGATATTGGCTGCAGTTTAATTATGTAATACACCAGCATTCATTGGTGGCCAGGATTTAACACTCCTTCTCTTTTTTTCTCTCTCTGTCTGTCTCTCTGCAGAAGATGAAGGGCAGGGAGGTGCTGGTGGGAATACTGTTCCTGGTCTTCCCCTTTATCCCTGCTACTAATCTGTTCTTCCGTGTTGGATTTGTGGTGGCTGAGAGAGTCCTCTACATGCCCAGGTTTGTGTGGGTGTGTATGGTATGTGTATGTGTGGGGAAACATTACCCTTTTCCTATTTACTACACATGTCCTATAGCTCTTTCAGTTTATTACTTTTTCTTTTTTCACCCAACAATTGCTGTCCTTTTCAACAATCCACACCGCATTCACCGAGCCGCTCTCGGCGAGAAAGATTCTCACCACGTGTCAGGAGATTTTCACCTTGTGCACTTTTCCTATACATATATTTTAATGCTCTGGAGGGAATTTCTTTCTGCCTTCTAGCGCTGTATGAATTTGGCATTAGTGGTCTTTTTTCCCCCCCTTCCCCTTTCGTTTTTGTGCTGTTAAAATAACACACACACACACACAGTTGCTAGCAGAGTGTGATCTGCTTCAGTGAGCCTTTCTTCCCCAATTTCCAAGAAATAATAATGTGTAGCTGGGAGACTCTGACATTAGTGTCCTAGGTAAGTAATTGAACACAGCAATTTTAATAACGAGGCCTAACGTTTAATAAAAGGTCATTTGCGGATAATGCATAATTAATTCTGTAGTAATGAACACACACACACACACACACACACACACACACACACAGCCACCTTAGGGCATAAGCTAATGCTGTAATGGATCACACTGGCATTTAACCTGGCTTTAGGACACAAGTGGGTAAATGTTAGCAGAAGATAATCAGTTTTAACTTCTTAGACCATACTGAGATAATAAACACACATATATTTGCATTCAAATGACACTAAAACTTTATATGCTGCCTAATAGTGGAATATTAATGAGCCTGAAATGCTCTGCCTTCCCAGAAAACACTAGCAATAGAGCTTAACTGTCATTTTTTTTATTTCTTCCTGCACCATTAACCTTTATTTTACACGAAAAAAACACGTTACAATTCGGTGCAATTTACCTCTTATTCACTTTATATGCTCACTACATAGGGTATAACTCAAATTTGCTGTTTTCAATTTTCAGTTCTGACTGGTAAAAATATTGATGGGTATTAGAAAAATAAATATTGTCTATAGCATCCAATTCGGTCGTAGGTCTTACTATAATTTGAAACAGACAATTATAATTTCTTTAGTTCAGCGAAGTGGTGGCTTAGCGGAAAAGATGTTGGACTTCTGATCAGCAGGTCATGAGTTCAAATCCCAGCACTACCAAGCTGCCACTGCTGGGCCCTTGGGCAAGGCCCTTAACCTTAGTTGTATAACTGTAATAACAGTAAGTCGCTTTGGGCGTACTGATGTCCTCACAGGAACTTGTATGGCAACTCATTTTATTTAAGCCTAAAAATAATTTACAGTATATGTATTTTGGATACTGTTTGCATGTAATGTCAGCTAATGCTGAGGTAAATACTAGCTAGCTATGTTATTCTTACCTCAGCCTTATCTTTTTCAGTCAGTCAAAACATTTCTTTTTATTCATTTTTTTATTAAAACCTGGTTGTAATTTAGAATTATATTTTCTATTTAAGTGTCTTCATGGAGCTGCATGGAGGATTTTTTGTTTTATTATTTAAATTTTTTTTCTTGACCTTACGGGTCATTATTTAGCTGGCTAGCGGATATTAGCTAACAGCTGTCCTTCCAGTAAAGCTTTTCTCACAGTAATGTGGTTGATGGAACTTAAGCTATGAGCTTTTATTAAAATATTGGATATATTATAGTAAAACAAAACTGAAAAACATGAGTAAAGAAAAAGGACATGGTTTAGTGCCTTTTACGTTTAAGTTTACAGGTAAAGATCCTGACGCTGTATATAGTCACAGCATTGGTTGAGCAGCTTTACAGCTTTTATGTATCGTACATTTTTATTTTTTCAGAACATTTTCACACTCTGCTTGACAATTTCTTTTTGTAAGGGTTAATTCGTTGCAAAAAGAAACCAAACTGTAGTGCATGGCTGTGTACGTTTTAAACCTCATTCCCAGGTTTCGCTTAGAATGTCTTTTTTTTTTTTAATATATATAACATACTTTTGCACCTTAAGAGATTTCAGTTATGTTTCACCAAAACATTAAGGGTTGATTCCCTTTTATTTTTTAGTCCTGTGCTATTTGCAAGCAAACGTAATTTAGCAAACGCAGTGGTAAAGCTAATTTACCTCACACTACAGTAGCATGTGACAAGCCACTCATGTGTCCTGTAGTTTGTCTCATGTTGATGTGTAACAGACTGATACTACTTCTGCTTGTAGCTCATAGCCTTAAAACCAAGTAGTTACTAGATCACAAAGTGAATAATCCACCAACAAAAACGTGTTTTCTGATTAGCTAAGCAGTCTAGCCAAGCTAGCTAAGTACACATGCTGAGGCACTGATGAACTTGGTGTTCTTGTTGGGGTGGGGAGTAGGACATGAAGAAAGTGCATTGGATCTTTACATAGACCTGAGAAAACTCCTGGGTTTAAATGTTGCAGTGTGTGAGTTTTAGCATTGGAACGAGGATCTATGTGTTAATTATTAAACAGAAGTGACTCGCTCCATGGAAAAGAGGAGCTGTGAGGACAGATGCTGTGTAATTGGAAGAGAGAGTGGAATGAGTGTGAAAAGCCCTGTGTATAAGTGTGATACCGAGTGAGAACTGTGTTTAGTGATTGTGAGCGTTTGCTAGGTTAAGTACTCTTTATCTACTTGTTTGAAGAAGACGGAATCCCACGTGTTTTTTTGTTTGGTTTGTTTTTTTTACTTTCTCCAGATTTTATGCTGCAAATGTTCTCTTCTTTTTTGTTTGCATTTTTCTTCTTCATGGTTATGCCATGATTATACCATATACCACCAATGTCCTTTATTAATGGGTTCTGTCTGTGTCAGTCGATCTCTCACTCTCTTTATCCATCACTCTGCTTTTATTTTATATAGCAGTTTTTAATGCACAATGCATTCTTGCCTTCTATCTCATTTCTCATTTGCGCTCGCTCTCTCTCTCTCTCTCTCTCTCTCTCTCTCTCTCTCTCTCTCTCTCTCTCTCTCTCTCTCTCGCCAAATGTTCTCTTCTTTTTTGTTTGCATTTTTCTTCTTCATGGTTATGCCATGATTATACCATATACCACCAATGTCCTTTATTAATGGGTTCTGTCTGTGTCAGTCGATCTCTCACTCTCTTTATCCATCACTCTGCTTTTATTTTATATAGCAGTTTTTAATGCACATTGCATTCTTGCCTTCTATCTCATTTCTCATTTGTGCTCTCTCTCTCTCTCGCTTCTTAATCACATTTTTTCTGTTTCTTCCTCTATCTAGCATGGTCTGTTTTTGTGTCTTTCCCAATGTCTCTGTCTGTCTGTTAGTTACTTTATCCCCTTCTTTTCTTTCACTATCGTTTTTTTTTCTTTATAGATAGAGAAATATCTGTATCTTTGTTGTTGCCTATTAATGCATATCTGTTTGTCTCACTCTGTTTGTATATCTGTCTCACTGTATCTGACTAATCCTTTTATTTTCACTCATCTCTGTTCATGCATCTGTCGTTTGCTTTCTTTGTCGATCTGTAGCTCTTTTCTTCTGTTCAGCTCACTTTTGTTTTCACTTCACATACACAGATACGCCCCCTCACACACTCAGTGCTCTATTGCATGCTTTTTGCACTGTTCAGCTTATTGACATATTATGTGAGTATGAAGAAGAAAACACACACACACACACCCACCCACACACACGAGTTACATGAGATTTCAGAATGTACCAGTCTTGCCTGTGGAGATTATGTATCTGTGCACTGGAGTATAATGAGCATATAATGTGATTCAGAAAACAGCTCGAACCTGTATTACCATTTCTTAAGTATCTGATACATATAATGGTTCCAGTGCTACATTTTCTAGGCAGGTTTTAGATTTCCAGGCGGTGGGCAGTGCTGCCGGTGTGATGTGCTCGAGAGCTAATCAAAAACATCTTTATCCTCAATATCCATTCACATTTATTCATTACATTGATGCTTTTATCCAAAGTGACAGGAGACAACTGACGGACAGAGGACAACCTTCCTACAATTCGATAGCGGAAAGAGCTTTAACGTACTTTGCGCCAGAATTAATGGCACCCTCGTAGAGAGTGAGCAGGAAAATGCCTTTGAAATAAACCATTGCACACAATAAAACAATGAAACGGATTTGGACCTCACTTATTAAACCGAATGCAATCAGATTGGCATCCGTGAAAAATCCTTTTGCAGCACCGTTTTCAGCCTCCAGGAATTTTCACCGTCTTAAACCAAATTACCTGCAAGAATTATTCTTGTGCTAAACTGAATATGACTTGTGAAATTTCTTTATGGTGCCCCATCATTTGGAAAACCCAACAGCTTTCAACACAAAGATGATGACTGGTTGTTTTGTGCTAATTATGAATGAATGTAGAACATATGCGAATATATTACCAGATAAACTATATATATATATATGTCAGATGCTAGGGTTTTTTATGCCACTAATAATTTAGGATTTATGGGAATTGTATGCATGGAATGTCTTATACATCTGTTTTTCTCCTTCTGCAGTATGGGTTACTGCATTCTGGTAGTGCATGGGCTGAACCGGCTGTGTGCTGTGCTGAGTCGTTGGGGTGCAGCAGCGCTCACCATCTCCATGCTGCTGCTGCTCCTGCTGTTCTCCTGGAAAACTGTGCAGCAGAATGAGATCTGGCTCTCCCGAGAAGCTCTCTTCAGGTGTGTGTGCGAGTGTGTCGTAGGTCACTGATGGGGAATGTGTGTTTTGGAAAATCTGACAACGTATTCTTTATCTTTAAACAAGATCACATGGGCAGAGGCAGTATTTTTGTTTATTTTTCAAACAGAAAGAAATTGTACTGTTTTTTTTTCCCCCAAACTTACTTTTAGATCTGGTATTCAAACATTACCTCATAATGCAAAAGTTCACTACAACTATGCCAACTTCCTGAAGGACAAAGGACAAAACCAAGCAGCTATTCACCATTACAAAACAGCCCTCAGGTCAGTGTGTGTGTGTGTGTGTGTGTGTGGGGTGGTTAGTATGTGTGTGTATATATGAACAGTAATTGTGTTTATTTTGGAAATATAAGCAGACCAACTGAACATTCCACATCTGTTGTTGGAATTTGTTATGAAATTGGTTGGTATAATGATGGTTCACGAGTGTTCTCTAATGTTTGTGGACATTTTGAAAGAAATCCAATGAGGCCTATTTGACTATGAAAAATGGCTGGTTTTGAGTGTGCAAATAAAACATAGTTTGATTCCTAATGATGGGATCCAAAAGAGTAAAAGTGGGAGGAATTAATTCCCTGTCAATCACAGCAATATTAGCCAGTCATATGCGAGCTTTTCTCAGGAGCACTGGTTACAAAGTGTGAATTTTCCCTGGTTGATACAACAGTTAATTAATAGGACAGACCATACACACACATTTACAGTGTACAATCAGCCATTGGCTGTTAATGGAAGGTAGGAGAAAACCAGTTAACTCAGAGGGAACCTTTGAGATACAGAGCACACTCAGGGAAGTTCAGTATAAAACCAGGAAGTATTGAGCTGTAAGGCAGCAATGATACTTGCTGATGAAAATGCAGACCTAGTGTAAAAAGTAAAGTGTAAAAAGACCTAGTGTATATTGTTATTTGGCCTGAAATCATCTATTTAAAAAAATGTCTCTCCTGTGATTCCCTTTGTTTGTTATTTGTAGAAATCTGTAGTGAGATGAGGCTGTAATCCTCAAGCAGCTTATTGAAGTCTCCATACACCTCTCTCTCTCTCTCTCTCTCTCTCTCTCTCTCTCTCTCTCCCTCTGCCCCACGTAGGCTTTATCCTCGTCATGCCAGTGCCATGAACAACCTGGGCACACTGACTCACGACACAAAGGAGGCCGAGCTCTACTACAGAAAAGCGCTTGACATAAACCCCCAACACAACCGTGCACTCTTCAACCTGGGCAACCTTCTAAAGTAACATAGACACTTACTGTATATACAGAGATTTTCAAGAGACGATAGAAATCCCTATAAGAATAACACAGTTATGCTGATATATAGTGTAAATAAGGCTGAAATGTAGTTCAGAAGAGAACTAACACCAAATAAGTTGTAAAAGGAAATTTTGGTAAAAAAAAATAATAATGCATGATGTAAAAAATGCAATGTAATAAAAGCTATATCCTGTTAGGGGGTAAGAGGATCAAAAATATAAGTGCCCTTTTACTGCTTAGTTCACCTTCAGCATGACTACAGAACCTGTCTTTTAAGTGCTGTTTATCAATCTCAATCTCAAGGACAAATAGAAATATTACCCTGCGTATTGAGAGATACAGTGCTTGTCAAAAGTTTGGAAACACCAATTTTCCTTTTGCTTTTATGCAGCAAACTAGGTATGCTTTTAAACTAGGACATTTCGGTGGACAGATGAGATTTTAGATTATTGGCTTTAACAGAAAATCTTATTTAAGAGAGAACAGGGAGAGATGATGTTTAGCAGACTGCCTCACCAATACAGTCAAACATGAAAGTGGAAGATTTATGGTTTGGGGTTGTTTTGGAGCAGAGAAGGTTGGGGAGAGGAATACTGAACCAACTTAGCTGCCATTCCATACTTCCACACCATGGAATTCTGTCTGGACTGTGGCTTGTTGGAATCGACTTCACTATACAACAAGACAATGAAGGTCTAAAGCATCTAATTTGATGGCCTGCCCAGTCACTGGACCTAAATCCCTTTGAACTGCTCTAGGATGAATTGGATCACAAAGGCAAAGGAGAAATCCCCAATTAGTAAAGAGAAACATGTGGCAATGAAAGTTGGGATAAACAAACTACATTTTTAGAAACATATACCAAATTCTGTAACTCTCCATACTGAATATAGTCCTGTGTGTAGGTCTGCTTATGTCTTAGTTAGTTCTGTGTCCCATGTAACTCTGTGTTGTCTTAAGAAGCACCTTGGTCTTGGTCTCGTACTGTACGACTAACACTACTTAAGCACAGTTTAATATTGTGCCTGTCCAGTCTTCTAATAAAAACTGTAATGATCTTGTGCAGGTCCCAGGGGAAGGAGGATAAAGCTGAGCACATGCTAAAAGAATCTATTCGCTTCGGGCCACAGTTTGCTGACGCCTACTCCAGCTTAGCTTCTCTCTACGCTGACCAGGTCTGTCCTTCTCTCTGTGTATCTGTTGATCCTTTCATCTAACACCTTTTTATTCTGTATATCTATTCCATATATGTTTTTCCAGCTAAGGTATTTAGGAACCATTTAAAGAATAAAAGCTGTTTTTCAGTTTTTGACCGTTTTGTGTGTGTGTGTGTGTGTGTGTGTGTGTTTGCAGAAGCGGTTTGCAGAAGCGAATGAGATTTACACAGAGGGCATCGAGAATTGTCCAGACAGTTCTGACCTGCACAACAATTATGGAGTGTTCCTGGTGGACACGGGTCAGAGTCCCATTATTACTCTACCTTAACGACAGCCAAACAGCATTCACAGTCCACTCCAGAATTATTGGCACCCTTCATAAAAAAGAAAGGAGCTAATAAATCAACATTAATCACCCTCGAACAATAAGGAGTGTTATTTGAAAAAAGCACACCAATTGTATTGTAGTTTGTATTGATGACATTCAGATATTTTATATATATATATATATATATATATATATATATATAATTTTATACATTTTATACATATTTATTATTTTATACATTATTTTATACATTATACATCAGGTAATAATAATATTCCGGTCCCAGTATTACATACTTATGGTCCTCTCTCAGGTGATGGCGAGCGAGCAGCCGTTCATTACCAGCATGCCGTGCGGCTGAAGCCCTCTCACTACGTTGCCATGGTGAATTTGGCCCGTCTGCTGCGTTCCTCTAATGGCAACATAGAGGCAGAGATCTGGTATAAACGGTAAGCTGAGGAACTCGTTTAATTTCTGTCTAAAAGATAAAATTCTCAAGTTAACATAATGGTAAATTTAGTCCATGAAGTAACGTCTTTAGATGATTAATATGCGTGAAATGAGAGAGGCAGCTCCTGTATGGCGGTTGAAAGCTATAAATAAACAGGAAGTGAAGGATTTATTTGAAAGTGTTAAAAAGCAGTTGCTGATGTTCAACCAGATGTTCCGGTTTCACCAACTTGACAAAATAAACAGGAATGGAACAAAAATAAAAGGAAAGGGAGTGAACATCAGTGTGACTTTTTAGTTCTCAAGAAAACCAAATCTTAATCGGTTTAAACATAAATTTTAGGTAATTTTACGATTTAAACAAATTTTTATCTTGCATGTAACAGAACAAAAAGAATAGCATGTACTTTTGCTCCCAATAAAAATTACCATCATGTGGCAGCAGCACAGCACATAAAATCGTGAAAATGACAAGAGCTTCAGTTAAAATTAACCTCCAACATTATAGAGGGAAAACATTTTATTCATTTTAGTTACTCAGGCAGTGGAATCGTTTCTTCTGATCCTTCAGCGTGTTTGATTTGCTTCTTCTTTTTTTTTTTGTGAAGTGATTCGGAAATGGTACACTTTCTTACTGCAGTGGAACTGCTCACCCTTCAGTTAATCGATGCGGAAAAAAGTTCTCACTTGCCTAAAGAATCACACAGAGGATGTAAAGACGCTGGGGCTTCATTCCAGCAGAGTGAAGGTTGCATATTTAAAAAGCACCCTCATGCAATGCAAATTCATGACCTTGGTACTTTGTTTGCATGTTAAACTGAACCCTGTTCCCGTCACTCCATCTTCAGCACTAAAAAAAAACATTCAGTGCTCCCGGAGTGTAACCAGTTATTGCAAATATGTATTATATATTTAATTTGATATTTTTTTTTTATTTAAAAGGTTGTATAAAAATGTCTAGACTAATAGTGCTAACTGGTGATATTCATCATGGACAGCAATTTAGAACAAAGAGCAAACGTGAAATTCTGCGTGATTAGGAAGACCTTCTACGTTCTCGACCCCAGAAAATGTTAAAACCATTGTGCATGATGATCGTCGGACAACAATCCACACGATCTCACTTCCCACACACACCCTACTCACCAGACTTGACTCCTGTGGACTTCACCCTCTTCATGAAGGTGAAGATATATAATAATTTACAAAAATAATATTTTGAGGTGTGTGTGTGTGTGTGTGTGTGTGTGTGTGTGCAGGGCGCTGCAAGTGGTGCGTAAGGTGGATATCTTGACTCCTCTGGGAGCGCTGTACTATAACACTGGTCGCTATGAGGAGGCTCTGCAGCTGTACCAAGAAGCCGCGGCACTGCAGCCAGACAACAAGGACGTCTGGCTTGCTCTGGTGAGATCTTGCTCGGCTGTTTCTTAATCTCGCCATGTAAAACATCCATGTCTGTACTGCACAACAACATATATATATATATATATATATAATTAGAATAGGATGAGAGTTCTTTGTGCTTGGAAAAAGACCAGGCCTTTTCATGAGGTCCCCGTGCTGTTGGTTATCATGAAGGTTTTGAGAGACGAGCTGATCTGGAACACACCTCACAGACTGGAGCAGTGTGATGAAGTCTCTGCAGACCTCGTGCTGCGATTTACATCAGCGTCTGAGTCGCGCTTTGTGCCGCCTAATGCGCAAGACTTTCTCTTTCTTTTTCTGTCTGTACAGGCGCAGGTGTTGGCGATGGCAGGCCGCACAAAAGAAGCCGAGGAAATGACTCTGGGTATCATTTCGAAAAGCAACAGCTGTATAGAGTGTTACCGCCTGCTGTCTGCAATCTACAGCAAGCAGGGAAACTACACTGAGGTTTGTGTTGGAGTTCAGTATTGTAAGACTCATGCATGTTAAAACACTGAGTGTTAATTAATATCGAATTTGCATTTTACAATATTTATAGCTGCAAAGCTCTTGCGCTGTAGTCTACAGGTTTTTTTCCTGGTGTGAAAAAAATAGACACATTTTGTCCTTTTTTTTTTATTATTATTTACTTATTTACTTATTTATTTATTTAACTGCTGTGAATATTTGGACAAAACAAAAAAATAGCAATGCACTACAATTTCTTGTCAAGACTCTGGATTCAGGTTTATATTTAGTTACTTACTAACTTGTATAGCAGTTGCACAGTTCTGGCAGACAAACACATGGAGACAAGTGTACCTACTAGGCACTGGTTAAAGAAGCTAAACATGCTCTATCATTTCTAAACCAGTCATCGCAACCATTTTTTCACTTTGACATCGTGATTTTTCTTCATGTGACTACAGATTTAGATGGTTTGCCATTGTAACAAGGGCTTTTGTTTTGTTTTGCTACCTGTCTTTATCTCTTTTTGCTATTTTTGACTATTTTATACTGAAGGTTTGACCACAAACCCTCCAGGCACCTGGACTGAGTTGAATCAGTGAATGAGTACACAAAGCCTTTCCTTGCCTTTTCTGATTCAGTCTAAGCTGAAAAAAAATCAGCATTTGTCCTACAGAGAGCTGTGCAGCTCTCACAGCAACAGAATGCAAAATAATCGGCCCCTGCGTTTCCAACTTTAGTTGCGCCAATGAAGGCTTGGCCAGAGATATTATATTGGGCAGTAATATTGAATAAGCTAACTGTTATATTCTTGTGCATTTTTTGATTTTACTTTATGCACTGCGAGTCTGAATAAAACAATCAAAATGAAGTTTATTTATTCAATTATTCTGCTTGTTCAATTCAGTTGAATTCATTTTTATTTGTAAAGCGCTGTGAAGCGATGTTAAAGAATGTATAAGTTTGACACTAATGAGAGAGCCAGTGGTGGCTGTGGCAAGAAATATTTGTCATGTGAATGCTTTAATCAGCTCAATATGGAAACCTGAAGAACACATACTGTGGCCTTGCTTTTTTATTTATTTCTATATTTTATTTATTTATTCATTTTTTTTAATACTGTATAGAAAATAACTTTTACTATTTTACTATTGTAGTGTACAAAAATTCAGTTTAGCGTATTGTTAGATACGTGTGTGTGTGTGTGTGTGTGTGTGTGTGTGTGTGTGTGTGTGTATGCGTATGCAAGAGAGAGGGAGGGTACACTAAGAATAAATATAAACATATGAACAATTGTTTGAATGTATATAAGTGCAGGACGTGTAAATGTACAATAAAGGATATGTACATAAGTAACTTGACAAAAGTTATACACTGTATATACAGATGATTTTTAAATGTGAGGATATTCTGGGATATACAATGGATCACATACAGAATAATTGAATAATATAGAATGCAGTGTGGAGCAGAACTGCATGACGATTACTGCAGATGAGCGTGAGTAATTTTTGTTTAATTAAGGTTTGCAGATGTGATGCAGCTGTGGCTATGACTAATTACAAAATGGCCAGATGATGAAATTAGTAAAATCTGCATTAAAGGATTTATACAAAGTGGAATATTTTACTGTTCGTGTTTGTTACAGGCTTTGGACGCTTTAGATAGAGCGCTGCAGCAGGAGCCGATGGACCCCTCGGTGAAAGCGGAGCTTCACTTCTCCATGGGCAACCAACTCCGTGAGATGAATGAGCTGGACAGAGCTTTTGAGGTGCTTTTGACCAAACACCCCCCACATCTCTCCTTTTCTCTCATTCTTTATACGTTGTTTTTTTTTCTTTTTTCTTTTGTTTTATTCACCCATCCTTCTCGGCTGTTTCTTTTCTTTTGCTGCTCCTTCACTTTATTTAGTGCACAGCTTTGAGTCTCTTCTGAATTAAACAAACACAATAAGAAGGTGAAAAAAGAAAAGAAGGTTTTCAGAAGATGTTTGCAGCTTGAGAAGCAGAATTCCAATGCAGTGAGGGTTAGTTCATTTTGTGTTCGTGTATATGAGAGAGAGAGGGAGAGTTCAAACATGTCTCCTTCCAACAGTCCGATAACCGACACTAAAATAACCAAGTCATTTTATCTCAAGCCAGACATGACTATTCCTGTAGTCCAAGTGTTAATCAAGCTTGATGTTTACCTTTCTCAGCTCGGTTCTGTTTTAGCTTGCCTGATCTGGTAATCTCACTCCTTTCCTGTAAATACAGTTCTCTTGGCTGTTCTCCTCAGGCTTGGATAGATTCCAGCTCGCCTGTGTCCTATTTTGGCCTGTTGAATGCTGTTCACAGGTTTGCAGGTTGACAAAGATGTATTCAATTCTGTTAGACAGTTTTGGGTCAATATAAATACAGTATAGAGTTACTTGGTGCTGGGATGTCTACAATGAAGGAGACTAAAATAATAAGAACCTAAAGAGAGTACACACAATGAGGAAAGACTGTTTGGGTCATGTGACAAAAAACATTAGACCTGGGGGGAATACATTTTTTCATGAAAATCCTGGAAGAGTTTTGGTATAATTTTTAGTAAGTCAGGTTACCTCAGAGATATTAATAGACTGATTTTGTTACACTGCAGTGCTGTTAGATTAGTTGCTAGATTTGGATTTTCAAATAAAGGAAACTCGTCAGGCCAAAACTGACGATTTTCTCATTCATTTTATGTTTTTACTTCATTTTGTCTTTTCTTCCCTGACAATATGTTTGTAATAAAATTTTGCACTTTGTCATTGTTACTTTATTTTTTTAGTTGTAATTGTTTCTCTGAGAAATCCGCATCTGACCAGTCGCAATGGCATAAAATCAGGTTTCCACGGGAGCTTCTTTTCTCATTCGCAATTTTCCTGGTAAAGATCATATACAGGAGAACGCTAACGTAGGAGTAGCGGAGATGGCATACATTTTTGTATTAGCATGAATGTAGAAGCAATGGGAGCTGATTTGTTTGAGCCGAGTTGAGAGAGCTGGGCAGATTGAAGGACTAAAGCTCCGCTGAATCGCACTTGAACTGGGAAAAAGTCCCGGAAAATAATTTGCTTATATTGGAGCAAGCTGAAGGACTTGAGAGTGCGTTCCAATTCATCCTAAAGGTGTTCAATAGAGTTGAAATCAAATCTCTTTAGCAGGCCACTCAAGATCTTCCACTAAAGCCCATGTAGACTGTATATTCGTGTAGCAGATTTCGTTTCATGCCACCACATCCACATTCTATACAATTGTGTCCAACTTTGTTGTAACAGTTTGAGAAAGAACCACATACAGCTGGAAAAGTCAGGTGTCAGTACTTTTTTTTTAAATAGTGTATGTGCACTATACATTTTTGAACACGATTGTGGAAACTCTAACTTGTAGTTAAACTGTGTTTTCCCCCCCTTTTTTTTTTTGCATCCTCTTGTTTTATTAATTTGTGCACTTGGCAGATTTGCATGAGTTCTCTCATAAGGGTAATGAATACTGATTTTTAAGAATTGTTACTTACCATGTTTATTATCCAGGTCAGTTACGTAGAATTTTTATCATTAAGGTTGGCACTTGTTCTTTCAAGTGCAAGAGCTTTTATGTATGGAGATCTATTTTGGGGAAAAGACCTGGAAAATAATTTTCTGATATTGAAATAAATCAAGGAGGATTCGTATGTGTGCGCAAATATCACATGTGAGTGTGTGTGTGTGTGTGTTGTTACTGAAGGTGAATCTGCCTGATTTTCTTTCATAGAGCTACAAACTCGCTGTTGCACTGAAGCCTGACCAATCACAAGCTTGGATGAACATGGGTGGGATACAGCATATAAAGGTATGGAGGCTCTCTTGGAACACGCATAGTATCATTGGCCCGTGTTAATACAACCTAACAAACTGTTTGTTGCAAGTTTGTTAACAAATTCACCAGTTTTTAAGAGCAATTTACTATTCACTGACCCACCCCCTCGCCCGGACCCCACTTTCCCTTCTTTCCCATTTCACTTCATTTCTTTTGGCTGGAATCTGTGTGGCATTTAGATTATTTATTTTTTTAATTTCATAAATATGAAATCAGATTGTTTGAGTCAATTTTCTTAATTTCAAGATTTTGATCTGAAGATATAAGAGTCACTTTTCTGGCTGAGAAATTATCTTTTTCAACACAATCAAAAGATTAATTAGGACCATAAAGTCCATATGTGCTTTTCAAACATCCCATGTCTCCATATTGCTATTAGAATAATCTCTACTCTTCTAGGAAGATGTTCCACTAGATTCTGGACTGTGCTTTTGGAGATGTTTTTGCTCATTTTGTTGAGGTGGAGGAGGCCTGGGGTGCAGTCAGATTAAATCAAAGCCTATTTAAGATCTTCCAAATCAGCCCATGTAAAGAATATCTTCATCTAGCTGGCTTTGTGCACAGGGGCATTGTCATGCTGGAACAGGTTTTTGGTTTCATAGTTCAAGTAAAGGAAAAATGTAATTCTGTAATTCTCTATCGTTGTGCTTTTCTATCTCGGTTTAATAAAGAACTACATATTGCTAGAAAAGTTCAATTTAATTAATTTTAAATTCAATGGACATTGTTTCTAAGCAGCTTTACACAGATAATGTGGTTAAAAAAAAAAAACAAGAATGAGATTGTTCTTTAATAGTGTAAGTTTGTCCCTAATGAGCAAAAGTGGATGGCAACTGTGGCAAGGACAAACTCCCTGAGATGGCATAAGGAAGAAACCTTAAGAGAAAACAAACCCAAGAGGGGGAACCCCATCCTCATCCGGATGGCACTGAATGTCCATTTATTACAGCTAACTGATGTTGAGGTGTGCAGTGATGATCAAATGCACACTGTTGTCCCGTGTCGGTGCAGCAGACTGTTGACATTAACTAGAGTCTAAATCCATCTTTAAAGCTCCTGTATGGCTCCTTCATTTCATGGATCCTCAAGTCGTGGATGTAAAACCATCCCAAGCTGCACAGAGGGGCTTCCAATCGAAGAGAACCTCATCCATATGCAGGCTGGGATAAAGCGGGCAGATCTGAGGAGTGGAGAGGGGAAGGAACAGTGGTCACTTGTACCAAAAGAGAAAGAGAGGAGAGGGGTGACTGGGAGAGAAAGATCTGGATTTATTAAGTATCCTTATTGTTGTATGAAAATTAAGGACACTGCAGTTGGGGACTCCGGCAAAACTCGCTATGGCAGTGTAACTTAAAGGGAAAGACAGAAGGTAACACAGACATGAGGGATATCTAGGATAAGAAAAAAGTCAGATGTCCCAATACTTTTGTCCCTGTATAGATTTTAGAACACAATTGATTTTTTGAACTGTGTTTTCCCCTCTTTTAACATTCTCTTGTTATATTTTAATATATAATGAATACTTATTTTTATTGGAGGAGGGTGGAATTATTTATATCCATTTAAGCTGTGCTTCTTTTTTTGCAGGGAGACTATGTAGCAGCAAGAACGTACTACCAAAGAGCTCTCCAGCTTTCTCCTGGCTCCAAGCTTCTTAAGGAGAACCTGGCCAAGCTGGACCGACTGGAGAAGAAACTTCAGGGAGGATAAAGGAGCCTTTCAAACACAATCAGGAGATTACCTTACTGAGGGCTTGCTGAGTCGATACAGAGAAACACACACGCATATACACACACACAGATTCTGAGCTGACTGTTTTAAAAGCGCCTTCTGTAATCAATTGTGCTGGAAAAGAAATCTGTAAAAGGAGATTCAGGTTTAACGATAAGGATCCACACCGCAGCAGTGTGGCACGACGTGCAGGATAATAATGGAGCCTCCTTGACTTGGCCTATCTTTAGCTTTACTTGATCTCTGATCAGAACTGAAAAAAATAGTAAAAAGATCCCTTGAAACAACGCGCATCTTGGTAACGTGCTGCATCTGTCATACCTGAGGAGCTTTTATCCAAACATCCATTTCAGTGACTTCAGATCAGCAGGACAGTGGACTCCTCAGAGCTGTCCAACATAACGCCATCCTTCATGTGATGCAGAAGCATTCATTTTTGTTTGTCTTTTGCTTTGTGTATAATTTTTATCCGTGATTGTACGAGTGACTTTGAATTGTGCAGAAACATCCTGAAATTAATTCTGTGCTGAGGTCACCTTCGTTTATATTACATTTTTTTTGCTTTTAATTTAATTGGAAAGTTTTTCTCGATGTGGAAAATCCAGAATGACGAGCATCATAGTTATGATGTGCAACAATGTGCATATCAGGCTGTTTTCCCTATTAATGAAGACTGTTTAAATAAAATCAGGATGTGTTTTAATCCATCTATAGTCGTATTTATAATTTCAGGAAAAGTTCATCTGTCATAAAAAACCTTCAGCAGTGTGTTAAAAAGAAATTACCATGTACAATCACATTCCTTTTGCTTAATAAAGAATTTCCTAAATGGACGACATGTTTGTCTGAAGGCTTGTATGTTTCTCACAGGGATTTACATGGATGCGCATTCTCCACTATGACACTGATGAAGATCTTACTTATTTATAGTTTATAGTTTATAATAAATGAACCACATCGAAACATATTAATAGGAAATAGATGATTTCATTCTCAATTTTATTTTTATTTTTTTTTTAAGAAAAAAAAAATATATAACATGGACTGGTGAAATTAAGTTCTGAAGTGTGACATTATAATTTAGACAACAACAGGAAGCAGATACTAGAAAGTGCTCTGATATACAAAAACGCAGAGGAAGGAAAGGATATCGGGATAAGATCTGCCTATTCATAGCTTTGAAAGACAGGATACCTGTAGCTGATAAGCAAATTGCTCCATATGGTAAACGTGATCTTTAATGTACGAGTGGGAAAAGATGAAAAATAGGGAACGATGGCTGCATGTCGGTGGTATTTACAGTAAATGTTTATGCGTGATTGCTGGAAGGTTTCCTCCACCCCCCTAAGAGTTCAGCATTGTAATATACATGCTGTATGTACGTGCTTTTTTTCATGCATCATTTATTTTTGAGCTCACAATAAAGCACTGAAGCACAACTTGATCCCACAGTTTATTCATTCATGCTTCTATGCACTCTATTTAAACCTGGCTCATTCAAGTACACACAGGTACTGTAGATCATTTCATGGTCTATAAAATTTGTCAACAAAATCAGCAAATTAATGTGTGTTTAAGGAGATGAACTGCCACCTAATTAGTTTCCTAAATAAGGTGCATTTACTGTAAACCAATAAACTTCTACTATAATGTAGAATGAATTAACATCTAAACATAGTTCACATTGCACCAATAAACCAAGATTAGATATTAAACTATCACAAAATCTCAAAAAAAGAATTCAAGCTCTGAATTTCTGTCCTCAGGACTGATTTGTATTTGATTTCAAATAAATCCATACAATAACATGTCATCTGTCATTCCTTTATATTACTAATAACGCTGCAAAGAAATGCATTGCTGTGGTGCCTTCAACAATACAGCAAGGTACATGTGGTTCATGAAAATTATTTGTTTACTAAATTATAGTACAGTAATATTTCATCCTAGCTTGTTGAGATACTGGGACGGCCATGCTAATGCATCCCTGGAGCGGAGAGTGTGAACGGCCCAACAGTGGAAGCTTAGCATTTCCGTGGCTTGAACCTCCACCCTTCTATTCAAGTCAAGAAGCTTTTTATTGTCATTTTACCCATATATAGCTGATGCAGTACACTGAAATGAAACAACGTTCCTCCAGAACCCTGATGCTACATACAACAACAGTCACAGAAACAGAAAACACAGGGCTAAAGACTAGTTAGTGTCCTCGCCACATAAAGTGCATGTGTGCAACCTGGTGAAAACAGTGCAAAGACAACACACAAAACACAGAATAGCCCTGCCAGTAAACCTGTTGTAAAAAGACAAAGTAATCAGTAGCAAAAAATGTAAACAAAGTGTTGTGCAAAAGAGACAAAATGTTGTGCAAAAAATGTTCTAAACCAATCCTTCTAAGCCAACACCTCAACCATAGAGCTACCACTTCCCCTGTTCAAAGTATTTATTAATTACTCAGGAAGAAACCACATGGTACTACAAATAATTAGGCAAAAAGTGGCATGTCAGTATTGCAGAGTGCAGGTATGCAGTGATGGTTTCACCATGAAAGGCTTTGGGGGTTATTTGACTAGTTCATGTGGGTGGTTTGGAGACAGTGTACAGTGAGTAGTCTGACTTCTTCCCAAAAAAAGCCATTATGAAACACGGTGGTGGTGCAAGACGTTCATTAACACAAAGATGTTATTAATATGTGATAGGAAGTCAGTGTTGGGTTGGCAAGGTTTAATTCAACGAATGGTATCTGCTTCCTACTTTGTAAACATGTTGCTCAATCAGAATGTAAGAATGCAGACTAGAAAACTGGGTGGTGCAGAAATTCTGATCCTGAGCTTTGGTTTTCACCTGTGTTGAGGTCATGTGCATGTTCTTCCCATGTTTTCTTGGGTTTTCCTCCAAGTACTATAGTCTCCTTCCAAATCCCATGAACATGCCAATAGGTGGATTGGATAAGATGCATTGCCCCAGTGTGTGAATAAGTGTGTGAAGTGTGCTTGGTTTAGGATGATCTCTTATCCAAGGGTAGACTCTGGGGTAGATCCACCATGACCCTGACCCGGATAAAGCAGTTCCCGACAGTGAGAGAAATGACAATGAAATATTACATACATTTAACATTTATTTTTCATCAGAAATTAATGAAGTTCAGTAGATACAGGCATGCAAACACATTTTATTCTCAAGCACGATTCATCGAAAAACCCGAATCAATAAGTGAGTCATATGGCCCATAAGTGCTATATTAGATACTTTGCTGCCTCCTTGTGGCGAAATGCTAGAACTTCTCCTCCACTAATTGACTTTAATTAGTGCTGATTTGGTCGCAGGTGTTAAAACTGGAGGTTTCTCTGTCTCTCTTAGCTCGTTTCAGTCGGTTCTTTTGGTGATTTATAGCTTATTTTTTTAAAGCTATGATATTCATTTTAAGTGGAAACGTGATGTTTTTTGGTGCATTTCTTGTCTTCATGTTGCTCAATTGTGGAAATGGTAAGTTTTGGTATACTGCTTTTTATTCTCTTGTGGTATAAAAACAGATCATTAAAATATTTTTTTCTTTTTGTCTTCCTTTCTTTCTGTAAACATTGAAGCTAAACGGCTTTTCACACTGAAGAATGAATCCTTATCATCCCAGGAGTATAATGGAACCACAAATGAGAAGAAGCTGAGTGGTATGATTACAGCTTATCTTTTAAACTGTATACTTGAATATGGTATAATTCAAGTATACTATATCTATATTAAAGTATAACTATTATATAACTTAAGTCTGATGTTTTGATTTTTAAGAAATAGCAGGTGTGAGAACTTTTACTAATGTGGAGGAGGGAGAGGCACGGATTGTTGGTGGGAGAGAGGCATGGCCTCACTCCTGGCCTTGGCAGGTACTGCTGACTTTCGCCAACATACCAGCCTGTGGTGGAGCCATTCTCGACCAGTACTGGATTGTCTCAGCTGCCCATTGTTTCAGACGGTAAATGTATCTCAATGCAAGCTGCAAGAATTTAAATGAATTTGCTGAATTGTAGTGATAATTAGCAAATTGGAAAATGTGGGATAAACTCTTTGGATGCAAGCTACCTGGGTAGGATGGTGGTGAGAAAGGTGTCCCTTAGCTCAGGGTCTGCTTTGATTTATTAATGGGTTTTCTGTCTTTCTTGCCAATATTTCCAGGATAGATTCTATTTTCACCCAGGGCGGTTACAACTATCAGAAGTAGGGATGATCCGATCTGAATCTGTATTGGGGTCACTTGTCGCTTGTTGTTATGGAGGTCGTAGAGCAGTTTCGTCTCATTAGTTATCAGTCTGATATTAAACAAATCACAAAACTGATTGCTCAACTGACCACATCTTTCACACCACATGTTTCATGGTGTTCAGAAAAAGGCTGGAACTTGTGGTCTATGAGAAACAAATGATAATGTTCATTCTGCTTCCATTGACAGATATTCCCAAGAATCATACTGGGCAGCGAAGGTTGGGAAGCATGATCTGACAAATGACACCGAGTCATGCCAGCAGGTCAGTATACACGTATCTTAATCTGTTTTCTTTCACAGTGGTTGGGTGTTTTTATTTATTTATTTTCTCTCCTAATGGCAAAACTGTGTTTTACTGGTTCTCTCTTCTAGGATCTGTTTTAAAATGTGATTATTTGAAAAGCTTTGTGGCATTGTATGAGATTAGAAATTTGCTAATGTCATTTTGGGGAAAAGTGCGGTAAACTTGTTTTTAGGGTTTACTTCCCGTTTTTGAAGTTAACTTGTTGTTTTTATTTTACGATTGTCCCTTCTATATACCTACTGTGTTCTTGAAAAGCTTGCTAAAAATCAGCCTTGGTTTTCTTACTCTTGTCTTCTGTTCAGACTGCCAAAGTGGCTAAAATCATCACTCATGTGAACTATAACAGCGTAAGCAAAGAGAACGACATCGCCCTGCTGAAGCTACAGACTCCGTTGACGTTTGATGAATGTGTGAGGCCCATCCCCGTCTGGAGCGGAGACTCGGCATTAGTGAATAAATGCACTGTTACAGGCTGGGGTTTCACGTCTGAGAGTAAGTGTGTCTCCAGTTTCTGTCTTCTCGAGTTAATCTGAGTTTCCAGCAGGAGTGTCCAGTTTTTTCCACAAATGCCTGGTGTGGGTGCAGACTTTCATTTCAACTAAGCGAGTCCACACCAAATTTGACCAAATCCTGTTTAAATGGAATGATTTTCATTTTCAATACCTATCAGGTGTGGCCCTTGTTTGGTTGGAATGAAAACCTGGTGTGGTCTCGGTTGAATAGATTGGACACCCCCTGGTTTAGCGTGAACGTTTGCAACCCCAGAGTAGCTTTCAAATGAGGAAGAAAAGAAATTGTGCCTCTATTAGTTGAACTACTTACTGGTGACGTTTAATGGTTTTGAAGTCTGGGAATGGTAAAGCAGATGCGGCAGGAAGAGTGAAGTTTTATGTCCATATGGTTTGAAACATTGGCTGAAAAGAACTCTCATGTTAATCAGACTATATGGTGTACATTTTTATATAGTTAAATGTATCTGGTATCATCCCTTCTCTCCCTCATAAAATTGAGACAATCAATTCCAGCTTTTCCTTTTACCAAAAGCTGTCCATCCTGTTAAGTTTCCCAGGTTGGAAAACTCACAACGTGACCTCTTAATGTGCCTGCACTGGAGGCTCCTTTTGTGAACGATACACCAATTGATATTAAAATATTTGTTTGTAGTCTGTGAGTCAAGGACTTGAGAAGTAACATTTATTTTAACACCAAACTAAGCTAAGCTGCTGTTGCATGAAAATGTTCAATCAAATCAAAAATTGAGCAATAATGCTGTATAATATATTGCATATATGACTTCTCTAGCATCCATTCTTTGAGACAAATACAGATGGAGAATATTTAGAGTGACTCACTGCAACATAATCAATATGTTAAGCTTTAAACAAACATTTGACACACTTCTCTGTCCAGGTGGCCCTCGAGCTGACCGACTACAAGAAGCTAATGTTACCATACTGGATTCTAATTCTTGTATCAAATTATATGGAGGGCTTATCTATTCCTCGATGGTGTGTGCAGGAGAAATGGCTGGAGGTGTGGATGCATGTCAGGTACAGTACAGGATTTTTCAATATATGAGACTGATACAATGTGTGCTATTGCACATGTTGACTTTTTAGCAATGTTTACATGTCCACCCAAGTCTAGTAAAAATGGTTTATTCCCTTTCCCCCCTCACTATGTCCTTCTACACAGGGGGATTCTGGGGGTCCTCTGTCATGCTTCACAGGAACACGCTATGAAATCGCTGGACTCGTTAGCTGGGGTGTGGGCTGTGCTCGTGCTTTAAAACCAGGAGTCTACACCAGAGTTACTTTATATATCCAATGGATAAATTCCACAATGGATGGTATGCCTTTTATTTATTTGTAAATTTTTTTTTTTTTTTTTTTTTTTTTTTTTTTTTTTTAAGAAATCAAATGAATCGTATGCATTGACATGACATTTGCATTCAATTATTACTAGTAGTCTCTTTTTCTTTTTCATAGCACCTCTCTTGGCTGCTACAAAGAATCTGTTTACATTTGAGTTTCTATGCATTCAGGTTTCAGTCTTCACATCACGTGTTGCCAGGGTCAAAATCTGCTGAGAGGCCTTTAAAATGCATTTCAAGCTGCTTAAAGGCTGTTGCCTTAACCAGTTTAGTTTTTTCGACTTGGCCACTCCGAGGCGATCTAGCAGATGTACAGTAACTTTGACTGGATGGTCAGAAAGTGCACTAGTTAGAGCCCGCATGTGTAGCAATTTGCACAAAGTCAAATATATTTGGATTTAATAGCTGGTTTTGTATTTCTCAATGACTGAAGAAATTGATTTGGCCTCAGATGTATATACAAGTTTTCTTGAAAAGCTGGAAATCATGAGGAAAGGTCTGCCAAAACAGTTTTAAAGCTTCTTCATGAGCCATTTATACGTTTGTTTTCTTTTCTGTAGAATTTGCAGAAGCGCACAATTTTCATTAATTTCAAATGAGCCTTTGATTACATTAGCAAAATGGGTAAATCTTGATGCTTTCGCTAGAGATGATTTGATGTGGAGCGGCTGTGGCTGAAGTGAAAGACTTGTTCATTATGTTTCTTGTGTTCCTGTCTGATTTCAGCGCTCTGTTATTCTGCATTTCTCTTTATTATTGTATTAAGAGGTGGATTGATTCAGGTTTACCACAGAGGGGCTGGGTGTGAAATGCGTGGCCCTCTACTGTAACTGACTGTGCCATTTCTTTCACCTTAAGGTCAGCTTGGAGCTGATTACATGTTCAAGGACTTAACATGTAAGTTTTATTTCTCTCTTTTTTACCAAAGTTATGCCTGTAATGTGCTAATGTTTTATTTGTATTTTATTTATTTATTTTTATCCTGGTGGGGGGTGTAGCAAAAACACAATTGGCTCATCCCAATGTTGGTACAGGTAAGCCACTTATTTATTCTGTAAAGATTTCAAAACACAATGGACTACACTTAATGAATAATTTGTACGATACCTCATGCAATGCCATGTAATACCAAAATGAGATGCTAAAATGGTTTACAGTAAACATTTTCAGTATTTAAGAACAATTATTAAAAGTGGATATTATGCCATAAAGGGACAACTCCACAAGACTGGTTAAAATTCTCTCCTAGACTAGTTTGTGTCGTTGGATTTCTCTTCTATTCCTTGCATAAAACCTTAATTTGTACCTGCAGTTAGGTTTGATGTACAGTAATGGAAGCTTCTTCAGAAGGTACATTGCAAAAGCTAGCTGTTCTTACTGCCAATGAAATTTCACTCCTTATGCAAATCAGTAATCAATTAGTTTTAGTTTATACTGATTAAAAACTTCAAGATACAAGTGGCAATGGTTTAAATCTACAAGCGTGGAGTATGGGATAATTCATAGACTTGCCCGGAAGGCTGGACAGATCAATAACTTATGGAAAAAATTTAACTGGATAAAATATTTCTTGCAATTTGCAATATTTTGAATTTCTTTTTCTCCCTTATGAAAGTGAAAAACTGTGGCAAGGCTGAGGTGGAACCCTGCAAACTGGATCAAGGTTATGTAGGTTTCGAGTCCTCTGCCAGCGGTGAGATGAGGTTGGTAAACGTGACTGAGGCATGTCCACACTCCTGGCCCTGGCAGGTCAGCTTGCAAAGCGAAGGCACTCACTACTGCAGCGGTACCCTCATTGATGAACGCTGGGTTCTGACTGCACGCCACTGTCGTGCTGAGTAAGCCAACAAAAACAGCTTGTGCCAACTTTTATTATAACGTATATAATGTGCACGGTTTTGTGCATTTTGGTATCTTTTGACTAACAAATTGGTTCTACTTGAGGATTTTAATTGATTGCTTCTGCAGAGCTGGAGATATGGTGGTGCTCGGCGCTCATGATCTCGATTCGATGGAAATTCAGCAAGTGCCAATCAAGGAAGTTTACAGCCAGCCTTATGATGGCAGCTTCCCTCCACTGCATGACCTCGCCCTCATTTACCTGAGTGTTCCAGCTCCACTAGGTACGATACCACATCTAGACCAGGGTTTCCAACCCTGTAGCTGGAGAACACTCTGGTCTGTACATTTTGGTCTTTTTCTTGTTTAAACACCTCCACTTAAGTCCAATTTGTTAAATCTAGTTTGTGCAAAAACAGTAAAATGTGCAGGATAAGAAATGCTGCAGAAATCCTAAATCCATGTGATTGAATCAAACCCAATCAACTGATTCTACTGAAGCCGAGTTGAACCAAAATTCTCTTGCAAGTTAAGGTTGTGCTTGAACCTCAGGGAGGCCAGGTCCAGCTAAACCCCTCGATTTGTTTGCAAAGATGGAACAAACAGCATGTACTTAAAGACCATGATTAGAAACCGTTATCCTGGAACAGGTTTGTCTAATCTTATCTATGAAGGGAAAGTGAAGGTGCATGTTTTCATTGCAGTCAAACAGAATCCTCACTTGATTCCACCTGTTTAGTTTATCTTGGCTGTCATTAGCCAATCCGCTGTGACCTCTGCTTAGTTAGATTGAAAACCTCCACCTCCTCTACCCTTGACAATATTGGCCTTTTTGATTATATGATTTTAAATTCCTCCAGGATCTTCAGTAAACCCAGCTTGTATCCAAGATGAAGACTTGACGTTCAATCAAAGCTCATTTTGTGTGACAACAGGATGGGGTTATAAAAGGTTATGTATGTAACTTTGCTTCAAACATGCATGGCCTTTATATCCTCTGCCTTGTATAGTTTAAGACTAATCTTTTCTTTCTTCTGTTTCTGTTAGCGGACTTGAGTCCCGATATTCTGTATCAGGCCCGAGTGAGTCCACTACCTGAGCAGGCCTGCTGGAGTGGCTGGGGTCAGGTTTTCAGCTCCACTGTCCTACTGTGCACACAACCTGCTGCCTCATCATCCTGCCTGGTATGACGTTTATCTTGGCTAAGAATAAACAACTCAGCAAGGACATTTTAATCATGGATTTTTTTTATATCATTACTGAAAGCAACCTCCTGTTTTTCTTTTATAGGGTGATGCTGGTGCACCACTTTTGTGCCAGAAGAATGGACAATACTATCTGGCTGGCATGATGGCACTAGGGCTTAAGCGTTGTGATCAAAAGAAACCAGCCATATTTACCAGTCTGTCCAGCTTCCAGTCCTGGATTATGGACATTATGGAAAACGAAGGACAATGAAAATAATGCAAATTTTAATTGTTTTGTATGTTTTTTTTTGGAGTATGACAAGTGGTCCTTAAATGAACATCATATCCTGAAATGCATTAAATAAGTTTACTCAAATTTTGGACTGTTGCTGTATTTGTTATTCCTGTGAAGTTGGTGGTTGTCACTCTAATATTACAGGGCAACATGGCTGAAAAAAAAAAATGCAATGCAGTTACACACTGGTGCATGGTTCTGGTTTATAGACCCAGTTTGGCTAATTAGCAATCTGTGAACTGATTAGTGTGAGATTGTATGTTTGAACAGTGCCTACAGATGAGGTGAGAAAACATGAAAGCCTAAAGGACTACAGTGCTGCTGAAGTTTTTATGGATTTATTTTATTACATTGTTCTTTGTTTGTCTGTTGGAAAACAGAGGCACCTTTTTGATTGAGTGAGCCATTAGTTCAATATATTGTTAGATTAAAATCTAATCATAAGACATACAACCTATGTGACATTTCTAAAGTTATACAATAGTCACAGGTAATAGAACAGGTTACATCTTATAAACTCCTGTACTGCTACATATTCAATAACTGTAGCTACTAAAGACGAAAACAGAATCCAGTGTTATGTCTCAGAACAATGGATACTGTTGATGTTAAAGCCAAATAGGACAAGAAACAACATGCCCTCCATGATTCATTTATAAAACTGTGGAGCTCAATTTGGAGAAGACTCGTTCAGCAGGAGTGCTACAGGAAGCAATCACACTGTACAACCCTTCTCTGAGCCAGTTTTAGGATTAGCGCAGTGAACCGTATCTGAATTTGACCATCATGGTTTGTGTGGCAGTAATAATGGTCCGTGGGAAACACAGTGCTCAGTGTACTGTATAGTTACAGTAAATAGACTAAACGAAACTTAGCCTCGATTAATTTTTGTTATTGAATTACTTAAGGAATTGTTTCAGCCCAAGTTCATTGTGGTAGATAAGGGTGTTCGTGTTAGCAAGCTAAACTTGCTTGTTAATGATTAATATTACTGATTAGCAGTTCTGTCCATCATCAGACAGTAAAGGTATGACTGTGAAATCTTACTTTACATTCGGTTCAAAGTTGTTCGGTCCCATTGCCTTCAACTCCTCAATGAAACAGCAGAATCACCACAATGCTTTTAATGACATCTAGAGCTGCTGCTGCTGCTGCTGCTGCTCCTTCTTCTTTCGGCTTCTCCCATTAGGGGTCACCACAGCGGATCATCCCTCTCCACACCCCTCTGTCCTCTACATCTGCCTCTTTCAAACCAACCACCTCCATGTCTTCCTTCACCACATCCATAAACCTCCTCTTTGGCCTCCCTTTTTAATCCTTCCTTGCTGTCCTTAGAATTGTCCTACTGATATACCCCATGTCCATCTTCTGCACATGTCCAAACCGTCTCAATTGCACCTCCCTCACCTTTTCTACAAAACGTCCTACATGCACTGTCCCTCTAATAAACTCATTTCCATCGTCCTCTGCTACCTCCAGCTCCACCTCTAAACTATACAACATGGCAGGTCTCACCACAGTCCTATAAACTTTCCTTTTCACTCTCACAAATACTCTTCTATCACAAATCACTCCTGGCACTCTTCTCCACCCTGCCTGCACTCTTTTTTTCACTTCTCTAACACACTCTCCATTACTTTGCAAACAGTCTAAATGAAGTTACATTGACTGAAGAGTAGATGATTGGCGTGTAAATAAGGGATGTGGATCAGTAAATAAATTGAATGTAAAAAAAAAAAAGTCTGTGCACGTTCTTCTCTTGATTGAAACGTCTGAACTACAAATCATATACAGCGATCAGGCGTATCATTATGACCGTTGAAGCAAATGTACGAATGAAGTAAATATATTAGGCAGCAAGGGAATATTTTGTCTTCAGAGTTTGGTGTTAAAATCAGAAAGAAATGGGCAACGTGTTATGATTTGAGTGAGTTTGACAAGGACCAAATTGTGGCAATGGCTAGACGACTGAGTCAGGGCATCTTCAACACTGCAGCTCGTGTGGGATGTTCCTGGTCTGCAATGGTCCAGTGATTCAAAAGTGATTCAGGGAAGAACAGTGTTGAACGGACAGGGTCATGAGGCTTATTGTTGCACATGTGGAGTGAAGACTGGTCTGTGTGGTCCGGTCCAACAGACGAGCTTCTGTTAAGATGATCATGCTCGATGGGTCAGGACTGTTTTAGCAGCGACAGGGGGACCAACACAAGATTAGACAGGTGGTCATATTGTTCTGCTTGATCAATGTATGTCCTTTAAAGTGGGAAATTCGTGTAGTCATTCTTTAGGCTATTGTGGCAATGGCTAGACGACTGAGTCAGGGCATCTTCAACACTGCAGCTCGTGTGGGATGTTCCTGGTCTGCAATGGTCCAGTGATTCAAAAGTGATTCAGGGAAGAACAGTGTTGAACGGACAGGGTCATGAGGCTTATTGTTGCACATGTGGAGTGAAGACTGGTCTGTGTGGTCCGGTCCAACAGACGAGCTTCTGTTAAGATGATCATGCTCGATGGGTCAGGACTGTTTTAGCAGCGACAGGGGGACCAACACAAGATTAGACAGGTGGTCATATTGTTCTGCTTGATCAATGTATGTCCTTTAAAGTGGGAAATTCGTGTAGTCATTATTTAGGCTATGGTGGGAATCAATATCCCATTAAACCACGCCCTTGACTGCACACACAGTATTATTAAATATGTTGTATTCGCCAAAGATTCTTATCAAACACTGGTTTTGAGGCTCGAGGTTGTTGTTTTTTTTTTAGTTTCCAGACGACCAGACATCGGCGTGGCACTGCTGCTGCTCGTGCTGCACGCGCATGTGCTCCATGTGCCGAATAAACCCCACCCACGCGCTTCCACGCCACTCCAAACGCGACTTCCCGCTCACGCGCCGAAAGAGAGAGAGAGAGAGAAAAAGGGAAGAAATCCACGTCTCTCTTTCTTTCGGAAAAACTCGTCCCGGGGTTTAAGCATTATTTCCGCACAAATGGGGGGAGTGCAGGTTCCGAGTCAGATGTTTCTGTGGAGCATCGCGGGCATTTATTTATTCGCCTTTGCGTCTCTCTACATCCAGATACCAGGTAGGAAGTGAGACTCTGCTGTGCACGAGGGCAGTTTTTTTCCGGGGTTTTGGGCGGCGGCGGCGCTCGTTCACCCACACCGCGTGTCCTGATTGTGCTGTTGTTGGGTGGAAGTGTGTGAGTTTGACTCATTCACTCCACTCGTGTGTGCAACAGTGCATCGAGCAGTATGGCGTTTCTGTAATTGATTGTTTTCTAGTTTTTTTTCCCACCCGCATTCCAGTCTGCAGAAATGAAAGCGGGATGGAATTAAACCGAATTAGAAAGCGTGCTTTCCGTTTAAACAGCCAGTCCCGTTATAAATCTGAATCCGTATCTTAAAATGGACTACAAACCCCAGCGCCTGTGACCTCTAATGCAAAACTGCACGCGCGCCTAGCAAAATGACCCGTCATCATTGAGCATGGACGATGACGTCATCCTCGAGGGTTGGGGAGGGGGGGACAGGGTGGAAAATTTAGTCTAGGGTCGGGCTACACACACGTATGTATGTGTGTATGTATTACACACACACACACACACACACACACACATATATATATATATGTGTGTGTGTGTGTGTGTATATATATGTGTGTGTGTGTGTGTGTGTGTGTGTGTGTATATATGTATGTGTGTGTGTGTGTGTATATGTATGTATGTATATGTATGTGTGTGTATATATATATATATATAGGTGTATTTTTAATCCTGTTGAGGTTGCAGATTTTTTTTTTCTCCATCATTTATTATATCATATAATTTCCAGCAGGTTTCAATCATGCAGCCTTTTTACTGCGATTTGTGACAATGTACACACCCGCAAGTGCAAACTTTTCCACTATCACAATTCCTGCCCAAGTTCAGATTGCATCTCCAGTCCTTATATCTTGTTTAAAAAATACAGGTCCTAAAGATGCTATTGTCAAAAGTATTGCTATGTTTTTCCACACACACACACATGATATCGCCAAAATATTTCACGCATGGTTGACCATCTCACTTGTATGTTGTCGTTCTTCAATCTGTTGCTGCAGGGTCTTTTCGGTACTTGTAAAAGACGTGTCTGTATGCTGTAACATTTACTGTTTAATTCACTGGAAGGCCTAAAAGGCCCAAACCTGTTCCAGCATTGTGGGGCATCTGTGCACAGAGATCTACTGACCTCAAGAATAGTCTGATCACTTTGCACCACAGGTAGACTTTAAAAATCTAGTGGAAAGCCTTCCCAGAAGAGTGGAGATTATTATAAGAGCAAGCAGTGAGGAGTAAATCAGTAAGAAAAGATTCAACATGACGTATGGATGTAATTGTTGAGTTGTCCACAAACCTTTGGCTAGAAATGAAAGAAACTTCAGTAAAGTTGTTAGCGTTCTAACAGTGAGCTTAATTATATTTGATTCCAAAGACGTCTTGTTGCTGGTTGTGTCATGAGAAAGTCGCAACATGTTCTACTGAGCTCGGTTGCTGTATTCCCGCAACATTAACGGCACGGAGGAAGTTGGAATTCCCGATCGTTAACATCGTTCGCATTTCCTTTCCGTGGTGAATTATTGATGAAGAGAAAGTCGGAAATTGTTGGAAGTTATGATAACCATGGGAGAAATTGGTGTAATGTGTTAGAGCAGTCTGTGTGGTCAAAGTGCTCCTTGAGGACCTCAGAAGGCCCATGTCTTTCATGAAACAAAGCATTCACATGACCTCTAAGCATTTCTGAAGACAGGATGTTTGGTTTAGGTGTTGAGAAGATTAAAAAAAGATCTAAAAATCCTTTCGACCAAGATTGAATTCAGTATGAATTCACCAAGTCCAAAATCTAGACTCACAACACTGCCTAAGCTCTAGCTACACAGTCCCATCATCCAGAACCATCATATACTATTAATAATTCAAAACATTTCTACGATTAAATCTGTGTTTGTTTGAGAGCTGAAACTTGCCCACTGTAAATGTCTCATTGAGCAAAAGGAGCAGTTTAAGGCATGTTTGTGCAATGAAGAGCAAACTGGCTTGTTATTATTGTGCATGTGCCCTGACCATCACATGTGTGGATAATGGTGCAAGATCACAAAAATAGCCTACACAAAATAGGTTGTATGGTTAATACTGCTGTGGGATCATAGGAATCACTGAAGAATATTTAAAGAAGACTGGTTTAAAGAAACGACTTCACCCTGACCTGATTTGTGAAATAGCATGCGCTCTGACTCACAAATATACAATTTGATATGATTATTATTATAATATATTATTAATATTATATTGCATTTGGGTTCCATGTTGTTTTAAAAAAAAAAGGGAGAATTTTTAAAAGTCTATGACCACATCTGAAACAGTGGTGCCAAAAATTGTGGAGGGCACTGTATGTACAGTGCAAAAAAAGCAGCTGGGAGAAGACATTATTAATAAATGAAATATCAGTATAGTTGTTCTAACAGGAAGCACTAAGCTTCATTATGTAGAATTGCAAACCGACTTCTTGTTGTTGGTTCTGTCATCAACAAGTCGCAGCACGTTCGACTAAGCTTGGTTGTTGTATATCCAGCAACGTTTACAACACGGCTGAGGCTGTAAGCCTTGATCGTTACCATTGTGCACATTTCCTTTTCTGTGGTGAATTATTAATGCAGAGGAAGTCTGAAATCATCGGAAGTTAGAATGTCCATGGGAGAAATTAGAGTAATGGGATAGGGCAGTCTGTGTGGTCAAAGTGCTCCTCAGGGACTTCAGAAAGCCCATGTTTTTCCGCTATCTCTCATGACGGCGATAAAAATGACTTCTATTAAGCAGTCATGAACGCCAGATATTTGGTTTAGGTGTGTTAAATGTTTGGGGGAACCAAAATGCAAAGACAGGGTTTGAATTCACCATGAGCGAAGTCCATTGATCTAATCTAGCTATACAATCCCATCATCCAGATCATTATTGTCTTTTTTTTTTTTTTTAATCGTAATAGACGATGAATAATTCAGAAAATGTTTGCAGTTAAATGTGCAAAGGTGAAGTAGCTCGAGGCATGTTGGCCAGATAAAGGGAAAACTACAACCCATACACCATCGTGTATATTCTCACTCTGTAACCAACTTAAAAAAACGTACACACTTGTTATTGCACAACCTATTTGTTCAGTCGATCTTTTCTGGTTATTGTGTGTTCGCCTGAGATTAACTCGAGGTATGTGACTGCAGGAAAACAAAATGTGTGGGACATTTTTAAAATGGGGTTTTCAGGTTTGTTGTTCGATTCTGGTTGTTTTCATACAGATAAACTCTGATTGTGTTTGGTTGGAAATATGGCCCTTAACATTAAAAAATAATTTTGACTAGATGAACCTCATTGGATGGAATGGTACTGAATATTAATTACATTAGAGGTGCGGAAATGTCTGATTGGTTTAGCACAGTCGGAGGAATGGAATATTGATTGAAAAATATATTGGCTGTTAAATAAGCTCCACTCTTCTGGGAAGATGTTCCACTAGATTTTGTGCTTGTGGAATATGTTCTTATTCAACCACGAGGGTGCCACAGCGATCCTCATAACCAGGTGCTCGTGTTTTCTACATTCTTAGTACTTGCCTGTTCTCGGTTGCATTGGTTTCCATTAGACTACTGTGAAACAGAACCAAATATAATAATTAGAAATGTGCATATGTAGGTATACGAACAAAAACAACAGCAAATGCACTTGAGATTTCATATTTAATGCAAAAACCAAACATTTAAATAATTGTTTTTAGAACATTTTTTGTTGTTTTGACTGTTATTTAAAATTTGAGCATTCTATGCCATGTGATGATGTACATACATTAAGGTGACTTCACATGTGTGTGCAGGTTTATATGGGGAGAATGGTGTAAAGCCCGTGCATTTACCCAGAGCAGATACACCTCTCCTGGAGAAGCTGCAGGAGACCCCGTCCCTCCTGTGGCTGGCTCCATCCCTGGGCATCGGTCCTCAGCAGGGTCTGGAGCTCATCTGCCTCCTGGGGGGGCTGCTAAGCCTTGGAGCTGTGCTGCTGAGTGGCCTGAGAGACAGTCTGGTTTACCTGTGTCTCTGGGTGCTTTATCTTTCCCTGTACACTGTAAGTTTTTGTTTATACACATTTTCCTGTTTATAGCCCTCGCTCCGCAGCGAGATATGTGTATCTCGCTGCAGAACAATCTATCTACCATGATTTGGGTGTATTAAATAAGTGATCTTGTTTTTTTTTTGGTCACCATCGTTTTGGACTTGATGTTCACAGTGATTTAGGAATCTAATTTGCTGTAACTTTTATTGTGTTGTACCCAGTGCTGGTTTTTTTTTATAACAGCAGCTCTGACTGTACTTTATATTATACAGGTTTATATTAATACTTTAGAGTATTCAGAGATGCCTAAAGTAGGGACAGCAGACCAAAGTTGGCCTGTAGTGACCTTTCATTTGGCCCTACATACAATATATGAATTGGGGAGGTTTAAATGACAAAATATGCACATTTAAATCAAGTGTAGAAGTCATAAGTGAACTGCTAATTATGAAGAGATCGAGGCAGTTGCGCACGGACAAGATTTTTGGCCCTTTTTTTTTATATGAAAAAGAGTTTAAAGGGTAAAGAAAAAATAAGCACCGGCTTCATGTTTCACGTTGGAGGTCACTGAATAGCAGTATTAGGCATTGCATTGTTTCACTGAACAAGCTTTAAAAATATCTATAAATTTTTTAATATGGAATCGTAAATGACAGAAACCATGGCAAGTTTAATTCTAATATGTTTTGTGCATTGCAACATTTCTTTTTTGGGCCCATGGCCCTCAGTCAAATTTGATTCCTGGCCCTTCATAGGGAAAAAGTTTTGGCACCTCTGCTCTCGCTTTTACAGTAACAACTTTTACGGCATTATTTATTTATTTTTATTACGGAAACTGGTTGAGCTAACGAAGATAATCCACACAAAGTGTGATTGTGTAACACTGCTGTGTTAATGCAAAAGCATGCACAGATGTATATCTGCATAACATGCATAACCCACGTTTCTCACGATTGGTGGCACACGAGGTGGAAGTGAATCCTGCTGACCTGAATGTCTGGGCTGATCCTCAGTAGTGTTTTTAGGGAAAAATGCATTTGCCATGTCGCATTCACGGTTCACTAATTGACGATTGTTCTTTTGCAGGTTGGGGGGGATTTTCTTACCTCAGAGTGGTGAGTGCTTGATCTCAGTGTAATAGTGGACTGTATTGACAGAAATGTAGGTCGTATGTGCCGTCACTTCACTTTCACCCGAGTGTCACAAAAAGCTTAACATAACCATAATCCAATTTCTTTTTAAATATGTAGAAACCATGTTTTTTACATGAACGTTTTCCATAATGGTTTAATTGTACCTTACAAAGGATTACTGCAGATTCCATTACGGACTGTACATTTTAATAATATGACTGAAATTGGTTTAAATACAATTCCATTTCTAATTAAACTTGCATGAACATGCCAATGGCCGCATGGATGAGGTAACGGTCTGAAGCTAAAGTGTGTCTGAAACCTTCTAGTGGCTGCTCCTGATTCAATCATACACACACTTCTACTACACACTCATATGTAGTGATGGGGACACTTTTTATTGTTCAATCTAATGTGTGTGTGATGATCTGTAATCTGTTCTTCGTTTTTTTAGGGACAGCCTTCTCTTGGAGGCAGGTTTCCTGGCTTTCCTGGTCGCTCCGTGTGGTTTCCTGCGACGCTCCATTGCTCCTCATGATTCTGTGACCTTCTGGTTGACTCGCTGGTTGCTCTTCAGACTTGTGCTTTGCACTGGAGTGAGCAAGCTGGCCAGTGGTGACCCATGCTGGTGGGACCTCACAGGTGTGGTGTATTTGGCGAACTAAAAAAAAAAGCCCAAGATATGGTTAAATTGTTGTTTTCAAAAGGTTATCGAACGATTCACTTGTTTATTTTGCAGCACTGAGTCGCTATTATGACACCCAAGCAAGCCCCACCCCCTTGGCCTGGTACGCGTCTCAGCTTCCTAATTGGCTGTCGAGGCTCGGTGCAGTTTGCATATTGGCAGTTGAGATTGCCGTTCCTCTTCTTATGTTCTTCATTCCTGTTCGTGGATTAAGAATCAACGCCTTTTCCATACTAGTACGTCATACATGCTACACATTGCAAACAAATGGACTAGAAATGGATAAAAGTATGATGTAATATAATTAATACAATCATCAGTGGCAAAATGATGGTTATACCAAAATGACATCCTATAAGGATTTATTCCTTGCTTCTTAATGAGGAATCTTAGATAATTTTTTGCCATTTTTGTCATGTTATTCTATTTTCTGTGCACATGTGTGTTTCAGGTGGTTCTCCAGCTGTGTAACATCCTCTTGGGTGGCTGTAGTCTGTTCCACCTGCTGACCATTGCACTGAGTTTCTCTCTGCTGGACGACGAGGTGTTCGACTGCACACCAGTCCCCAAGAAAAAGCCCAAGACTAAGAGTACGATTTGACTTTGAATGAAGCGTGTACTTGAGTGAATTTGCTAACTAGATAAAAATGTGTGTGGTTAATGATAAATGCTGGATTTGCAATTCCACTGCAATACATTTTAGTTTTCTTTCTTCCTCTCTGTGTGTTTTTTTTTTAGCTTGGGGCCAGTTTTTGCTCTCAAGTCTGAGCTTTCTCTTCAGACTGGCTGTCCACCTCCTTATTATTTTCAGTGTAATAAAGTTCTTCAAGCTGGAGATCGATTGGGGAAAGAAGATTGTGACGTCTAAACCGAGTGAGTAAAAATGTCAACGCAGGCTCTTTGTACTGGTTCAGAATTACATATTTCTTTGGTAAGCTTTTTCCACAAACGCCCTAACACTCATTGAGTTTCTTCCCAAATTAAATTAAGCTACAGTGCAAAGGTTTTGGTCGCCTCAGTTGTCCATGTTGAGGGGTGAAGAAAAATGTGCTGATGTGCAGTTTGTTTAAAAGCAAATTCTGAAAATCCTGCAGCAAGACCACAATGGGGAAAAAAAAAATAGTTAAAAAAATGCCTGTAAAATAGAAGCCAAATTTGACCAAACCTTCATAAATGCCTATTAAAGTCAAAGGGTGGAAATACCTCTCACGGTCGGGACGAAATTAGCTGTTTTTGTCCGCTTTTGAGCAAACTCAGCTTGTCGGATAGGCAGCAAATAAAATACATATGGTGACTGGGGTGCTTTTGGTGAAATCAGTGACTAAATAAGGAAGAACACAATCTAAAGAATTACAGATTAGCATTAAGGTTTGATTTAAACCTTTATCATTTGTAAAATGACCGCCATTCCATAGCACATGTACACAGCAAGAAATGCTATAAAGTTCTAACTATCTATAAGACCAGAGGGAGAGTAGAATAGTTTTTCATGCTAGAACACCTTGTTCTATCATCCTTCTTTATCCAGTCTAGTTTGTCCACCACAGCACCATTCTACCCATCTGTACAGATCTAAGCAGGTAAAAGGATCTGTCTATCCCATAGCAGTGGCGAACCCAACATACCCTGAAGTGTCTAACTCCTGTAAATCTTTTTTCTGCTTTTCTTCCTTACAGCTTTTTCCCAAAAAAGCTTTAACGAGTTTGTGAGCCAGATCCAGGTTCCTAGCATTTGGATCGGAGTGCTTTCCTTGACTTGGGAAGTTGTAGCTGCCCTGCTTAAGTAAGACCTCCTTTTGTTTTAGTTTTTTAATCATCATTTGCATAAACAAAAAACTGTAAAGCTTTTCATTGAGGTTGTAAGAATTGTACAGTAATTGCAGACATCTCTTCGCTCTGTGTAATTATTTTAGGTGCTGGTATGTACGAGGAATCCTGGCCAAGCTGTGGGCGCTCATCCAGTGGGCCACGTTCACTGCTGCCACTTTAGGGGTTTTCACCCTCAGCCTTGTGCGTATTTCATTCAGAAATATATGTAAATCTTATAACATACCGGTGTTCATTTTGTTTTAGGTATATATTTAAAAATTTGTGGCCATGATCCCTTCCCACATTTCACAACAGTAATTTCCATCTCAGTGTAATGATGAATGGATCTTTCCATCTATTTCTTTCCTACCTTCCTGTATCCATCCATCGGTCTCAACCCTATCGTTTCTCAGCTTAACTATCCCTCTATCCCTGGATTTTTTTCTTGACTCACACTTATTTGTTTTAGCTGAATTTTTGCTATTAGAAACTTTCACGTATACACTTTTTTAAAAATCAATTGCCGTATATAATATTTTTGAATAGAAAGAACAGAAAGAAGCAGGTAGCGTGATATCGTAACTAATACAGAGGATCTTTTTCTTTAAGCTTCATGTCGGTTTTAAACCTTTTTATTTGAATCATTAAAAAAATAAAAAATAAAATTATGGAACTAAAAAAGAATCATCAAAGAAAATATACTTTGCTTTCATGTGCACTATTCTTCATAAGCATCCTTTAAGTGTACTTCCTTGTGCACAGTATACGTTTTGGTTCTGTATTTTTTCTAGATTTCCTCAATATCTGGTCGGGGGGTGTCTTAATTTTCAGACACGAAAAGGTCCATCCTGTCAGAACCCGATGTCCATTAAACATATTCAGCTAGACTTTGAATACTTTTTACTCTTTGGTTTTTTAGAAAAAAAAAAAACACCTTTTAGTTAGATTTTTGTATATCTAAACCTGATTTTTACCATGAGCGTAGCCAGAGAAGGTGCCATGGCGTTAAGAAAAAAAAGGAGGTAAAAAAAAAAAAATATATATATATATATATATATAATATATATATATAATCAAAGAATACTGAATTAATGTTCCTACCGTTCAAAAGCGAGCCTGCTATTTACTAATAAATATATATTTATCTTGTGTTTGTGTGTCTCAAGGTCCCGTACACTGCGCTGGCAGGAATGTCCAGCAGTAAGCTCTTCCCTGAGGTGAGGGAGGCCTTTGAAGCTGTAGAGAAGTTTCATCTCGTCAGTTCATACGGCATTCAGCACAGAATGATTCCTCCTGCAGGACGGCCCGAGATCGTCATCGAAGGCAGCGCGGATAAGAAAACCTGGGCGGTAACAGCATCTTTAGATCACTCAATAAATCTTCTGCTTTCGGCTTTTAGGGTTTAAAGAATTTTAAATATGCATAAGCACAGCTGACAGACAGCTGATTGGACAGTATGATAAAAAATTGCAATTGATGCATGTTGACAGCGTTACGATGGTAGAAAAGCCTCAGGCATATTAAAGCTCGTAAATAGTGACTTAATTCTTGACCTGAGACTTGTTCGATATTTTGGGCTGAAAGAGTTTGACTTGCTTATACTTGTAAAGTAAGGACTTAATGACTCCTTTGCATTGTTTAAATTATACCTGTTTATCAGTCTGAGTGACATCAGGAAATTCAACTTCTTGTAAAATATTTTTATGGAAAACGTTTGTTATTGTGGTTCACAAATCAACTAGATCACTTGATTTTTCGACTTTTTTTGCTAGATTCGCTTTTTCTAGTTTTTCTTTTATTCCCAGTAGTCATGATATCATGACCGGCTCTGTGTCTTTTCTGTTCACTCTTAAATCTGCATATATATATGTCTTACAGGAGATAAGCTCCATGTATAAGCCCGGTGTTACGAGTGGAGTCCCTGCAGTTCTTGGGCCTTATGAACCACGCCTAGACTGGAAGCTGTGGGAAGCTGCTCTAGAAATGCACGACCAGAATCTCTGGTTTACAGGCTTGATCCAGCGCCTGTTGGAGGGCAACCAGGACGGTAAGCCCACACAGACGCTACCACACGCTCCATATATATACACACACACACACACACACCCACACACACACACACACACATACATGAAGCAGGGTTGCTTTTCGCTCAAAATTATTTTCCATTAACAGTGTGAGATTTTTTTGTGTGTAATTTTGTATTCTGCTACAGTGGTGAATCTGCTGCAGGTGGATAAATCTCAGTATCCCTTCAGCTCCAAACCTCCAGCTTTTATCAGGGCTAAGGTCTACCACTACCATTTCACCCAAACTCCTGAAAACGGGTGAGTCAAGCACCACGTTCTCACCTTCACATCCAGCATGCATATTGTGAAGTACACAAGGGTTACAATAGTTCGGGCTCTGGGTGAGATTGAGCGTTCAAGGCCATGCATTGGTTGGAATCTTAAGCATGGGCTCTTTTTGCTTTGGGGTTGTGTATCATTGCTGTGCTCTGGTTCCTTCTTATTAATTTGGAATATGTAGAAAAAAGAATTTTACTTTAAGGTCATGTATATGTGATATAAAAACAAAAAGGATGCACCTGCTGCCTTCCAGCATGTTGATTTTAATGAAACTGACCGCCCTCTTTTCCTTTTTTTTTCTTTTTTGATGAGTCCCGTTTTGTTTTGTACTCAAAGACATCTATTGTTGTATTGTGCAGCAAAACAGAAGCGCTGACGTGGTGGAAACGGCAGTATGTGAGGGACTACTTTCCCACAGTGCACTTGGGGGACCCTGCATTTGAAGAGTTGCTGAGTGAGGCTGGACTTAAGGTATCGTATTCATCCTGATCATAATGAGTTTTTAATATGTACAGAATAATAACGTTTGGGCGGGATGGGGTGACGAGGCATAACAGGAAGTGAGGTCAGTGTTACCACCCTAGAGTTATTTCACCCTGCCTGCATTTAATCACACAAAGTCACGAAGTTTTTACAATAAAAATAGAATTTTCTGACCCACTTCTTTTTCTGAAGTTCATATATACTTCTATATTTATTGTATCCTGTTTTGATCTCGGCTGTTTAATTGTTGAAGTTCTGTTTATTATGATTGCTCTGATGTTTGTGTGTTCAGGAGGACTTCCCAGTCCAGCCCGCTTCAGACACACCTCTCTCACAGGCTCTGAATGTGCTCCAAACCCAGACCAAGGGTCTTTCTGGACAACTTCTGACCTTAAGCCTGTTTGCCTCAGTGGTATCCATCCTCTTCATCAAATCCCTGTTCTCTCGGAAGAGGAAAACTGAAGGTGTAAAAACCAGGCCTGCTCCATCTGAACAGAGGAGTAAGAAATCCAGAGACCACGCCGAACACTCCGAGAAAAACCGCGGCCCCTCCGGCCGAGGAGGCAGGAAGGAGAACTCGGACGAGAGGAAGCCAGACTCTGACAAAAGCCCACGCAAAAGGAAGTGAGCTTCCCGGTCGCAACATCCGGCTGGAAGATGAACTATTAATTCTCAGGTGTATTCTGCCATCCAATTCTATACGTTAAATTATTTTTCTACCCCCCCACCCCACCCCACATTAACAAAGTGTTATTTGGTCAAATAAGAACAGATTGCAGGTCTTTATCATGTACACTGTAACAAAACCAGGGCTTTGAATGGACAATGTGTGGTTTGTCTGTCTTTTTTTTTTTTTTTCATTCTAAGGGCTTCAAACACTAGCACTTTCCCTGGTAACCCTGTCTGTCATGGCTTAAGAATTGGTTTGAAATTGGTGGTGGTGTTAATATTTTTATAGGATCTTTCCAGGCAGTTTGTACATCGTCTTGTTAAATCACATTCAGCTAAGGAAATATTGTTGAGATGTGTGCGTTTGTCCCATGATCAAATTAAAGTGTGAAGTTTCATAATTTGTGTTGTTTTTGAGGTTCTTGTGTGTTTTTTTTCCCTGATTGACGTCATCCATTTATGATTTTCATCTTTATTCCAATATCTGAATTTTGCACACGACACGTTTCTTGGTTCTGGTTACATGCGCTGTATAGCAGATCTAAGTGATTCTGCATATAACCTAAATCACAGATGTAACTAGAAGCACCCACTGATCATTTCTGTAAAACCAAATAATCAGCAAGGACGGTTTTGGAATAAATTGTTTGCTGAAACTTTTATCACTTACTTGAACATTTTTTGTAAGAAGGCATTTAATGTTTATGGAAGAAGTCTCCAGTTTTAGCTTCTTAGAACGGTAATTGGATATTCACCAAGGAAAGTCTTTAGCAGAGTGCAGATTATTATTATTATGTAACATGACAAAGTGGAAATTTCACCACTTAGCTATAAATGGACAAATCAATAAATAAGTGATATTGACACAAGAATACGATTAAAGCACTTGCTGTTATGGAGGACTAATCAAGAGGGTTGTAGCTTAGAGATTAAAGCTTTAGACTCTGAATTGGAAGGTCACAAGTATAAATTCCAGCACCACCAAGCTGCCAATACTGGGCCCTTGAGCACTGTCCTCATCCTTCAACAGCTCATTTGTAAGTTGCTCTGGATGAGGGTGTCTCCCAAATGCCAGAAATCAGCTGTAAATCAGCTTCAGCTTGACAGTGATAACTTCCTATGTGCACCACATTTTTTTATTTGCTTAAAACTACATTTCCAGGTGTTTTCCTCCCTAATAAATATGATTTATTGCTTTTTCTCTAGAAATACAATTTTGACACACATCCATGCAGTAAAATTCAAACAATACTCTTAATCACCACAAGATGGCAGTGTCTCATGAGTTTGACAGGATTAGTTTAATTGATTGATAGAATCTAAAATATGCAGATGCAAAGATTTCTGCATCTTATTCAATATTTAGTCCCAAAATAAGTTATGTATATAATTAATATATTGTATTTACAGTGTATATTTGATTTGATTTATAACCACCACTATTCTGGGTAAGCTTTCTACAAGGTTTTTGAGAATTCATCAGAACATTTCAGTACATCCCAGAAGTGGGGTTGAGCTTCTCTCCAGTTTTTGCACAGTATATTCGAGTACTCCAATCAGTAAACTGTAGAGTTAACTCTTGTTTTTTTTTTTTAATTATTATTATTATTAGAGAAATATGTGATGTGATGCAAAGACTTTCTATACAATTACAGTTTGGACAAGGCTCACGCACTGGTGTCCGAATACATTTGGTTATATAATTGTACTGTGTATCCAAGAATACAAATGAATAGGACCATATCAGTAGATAAAATGATTGTATAATTGATTCTATTAGATGTTAATGATCCTGGTAATGAGAACAATGATGTGCCCTGGATGTCTGCTTCATGCTGGATCAACATGACCCTGAATTCAAAACACTCTCGCCATCTTTTCCTTCATTCTGCTCTTTGTTAGTGAGAGTGTGTGTTTATCTTAATCGTTTTGTTTCTAATAACAGAATAAAGGTTAGGAAAAGCTTGTAATCGATGTTCCTGGGCAGTTTATGAGATGGCGGCATCTAGTGTTCAAAGAATGCTCTTTATTAAACCCTTCCTAAAAAAGATGCTGACCTTCATTAGACTTCTAGTCCATAAAAAATAATAGGAACCCACTGCTTTCGTAAAGCTCTAGCTTTCATCCACGTGCCCTGAGGCTATTTTGAAAAAGAGCCAGAAGTAGCCTGCTACTACTTTTACATTTAGTGGTGATGTCTAACATCTGGAGCTCTCCTAGGTTCATCAGTGACTCCATCATTTACTGTACATCCTCCCCTTTTTGCTTTAAGTTACAGTGACTTTAAACTACTGTGGAAGTCAGTTTGCGACATCTCCACGTGATCCTTATGTGCTGCCGAATAGAGATCCCGTTTGAAAGAGGGATCACTATTCACACAGATGTTCATTGACATGAACACAGATGCTCATTGACATTCATACACATTTAATGAGTCATATGTAAGGAATAGTGTCACGTTTGTCCCTTGGGAGCTTATAAAATTGCTGTTCTATAGAAAAATAGTCAGCATTAGAGTGGTGTAATGGATCTTGCTATTATATATAATAATGGTTTTGTCAATAGACCTTTAATTCATTACTAAATTCACTTTTCAATTCAAATGGTTGTTTGTCAGAAGTAAACAGTCGTTCACTCACCGGCATCGGGATTCTTTTTCTCTATTAATGTTAAATAGACAAAAACACACTTTTCATTTGATAAAATTCCAATACAAAAAAAACCCCATATGAATTGTAATACATATATTGTATAAACATTATTGTCATTGAGAGAGAAAGAGAGCGGAGAAAGAATTAGAGCTTTTCAAATACACTTTCTTTCTAAGTTGAACATTGTCACAAATCAGCTTTAAAAAAAAAAAAAAAACACAAATCAGCTTTCAAAAAAAAAAAAAAAAGAATATACGTTTTGAAATCAGAAATGAGTCTCTATATGTTTATACCTAATGAGCAAGCCAGTAGCAAAACTGCTTAGAAAAAATTCTCCTGAGACAATATGAGGAAGAAACCTCAAGAGAACCCAGAACCCATCCTTATCTAAATGACGCCGGATATGTATATTTATTATACAGTATTTCCATCATTGTTGAGGTGATCAGCTGTTCACTGATAGATATTCAAGTGCAAAATTATACATTGCAATAGACGTCCTAAACCACTGTATCTGCAGTCCAAATCTATTTGCATGCATTGGAACAGTAAGTCCAATTTGCATCAGGCTGCATCACAGCACTGTGAAACTTATTACATTCCCACAAATGTTTAATTACTTACCTAGAATGCGAGCAATGTCATTGTTAGGGCAGGAGCGCTCAGACTGGTTCGGCTGTGAAGTCTATTTTTGGTTCGTGTTTAAAGACAAATGGGTCAGGGAATGTCATGCTACTGTAGATCGGTTTTTAAAGAGATGCTTTATTTTGGTTGACATCATTCATTTATTGAATCTTGAGTAATCCTCTAGGAACACTGGGGGGAAGTGGTTGTGGATACCAAGTTCAAACTGGGAACAAGAGGAATAATGTAGTGGTGAATTTGGGTTTAAGATGGGAACACTGGAAGTGAAGTTGCCATTATTTGTTTTTATTTATCCTGGGAACCCTGGGAGTGAGGTGATGGTGGATCCCAAGTTTATCTGGGAACTCTTGAATTGGGGTGGTGGTGGATCCAATGTTTATTCTGGGAACTCTGGGAGTGAGGTAATGGTGGGGATCAAGTTTATCTGGAAACTCTGGAAGTTGGGTGGTGGTGGATCCAATGTTTAATCTGGGGACTCTGGGAGTGAGGTAATGGTGGATACCAAGTTTATTTGGGAACTCTGGGAGTTAGGTGATGGTGGATACCAATGTTTAATCTGTTAACTCTTGGGGGGAGGGGGGTGGTGGATCCAAACTTAAATTTTAGAATATTGGGTGTGAGGTGATGGTTCAGCCAAGGTTTATCCTAGAAACCTTGAAGTGAGTTGATGGTGGGTACAAGGTTTCTGTGGGAACCCTGGAAGTGAGGTTACCAAAAATTCATAGTTTATCCTGGGAATCCTGGGAGTTAGATATTGGTAGATCTAACGTTTAATTTGAGAACACTCTGATTGAGGTGGTGGTGGATCCAAATAAAATTCTGAGAAGACTGGGAGTAAGGTGGTGGTGGATCCAAGGTTTAACCCAGGAACACTAGGGTGGGGTTGGTATACACCCTGTTGATGGCACACCATCACAGGGCATGTTGTCATCATGATTAAGTTTACAGAGTGTCATATCATGAGTGTGTGTGTGTGTGTGTAAATTGTTGGTTACTCACTTCCATCACCTGCAGACCAACATGTCAGTGAGTCACCCAAACACACTTTCATTCGAAGTTTCGCTCAAGGACAAGCCCCGGAATCCGAGTGCGTGCCGAGGCTCCGTCCTTCCCAAAGCGCAGTGTCATGCTTGATCTTGATTTGTCATTTGAATATTGCAGAACACATCAAAGTGGGCGGAAACAATGACGCGCGCGGATCGGACCCGGGGCTCGCGCTCTAGACTGCGGCGGTGTGTCGCGTTGGTTAACATCTAGAGAGTGGAATGTGGTTTTGGATGCAGCCCAAGCAGCCTCGTCCCCTTAGGGTTTCCAAGTGTGTGTGTGTGTGTGTGTGTGTGTGTGTGTGTGTGTGTGTGTGTGTGTGTGAGAGAGAAAGCTATCTCTCAAAAACTCCAGAGCGCACGCTGCACACACACACACACACACATATAAAATACGCGTACATGCCCACGCGGACGGGCGCTCGCGCGCGCCTGCGCTTCTTTTCCGGCCCGATGTCGGGTCATTGATGTGCGCACGTGCAAGTGGAATCATGTCTGCATTCCGCTGTCGGAGGAAACCTGGAAACTAGAAGGTCCACCGAGTTGTGTTGGAAGTCTCATGGTCCACATGAAGGAGGTTAAGGTAAGAAGCGCACTTTCACTTTTTTTCACCACTTTAATTGGGAACGCCATTTGCGCGCCTCCTCCATGCAATGCGTGGACTGTGATTAACCCTTAAACCCACTTAAACAATTTATCAGGAGTCTGATCGCTTTCTGATCCATTTTTTTCATAGATCGGAGGGTGCGCATGTGTGTTGGTGTTGATATTTTCTGGGCTTGTCTCCTGCTCTGGTGTCTTTGGAAGCCCTTTGACTGATGATGTCTCCACATTAGACACCCTGGTGAGACCCATTACACACTCCCATCTTTCTGTGATTGATTCTTTCCTCTGTGCATGTAGGATGCACTCTTAGGAGAATGGACACTGAACTGGACATCTCCTTTATTGAGAGTCTTGTGCCTTTCTTTATATGCTTTTGATTTTTTTTATAAATAAAAACGCACATTATATTAAAATTTTATACTGAAACATGACAAAGGGACAAAAGAACTAGTACAGATTCGTTTTCTTGAAAGTCTATTCATAGTGCAATTATCTGTTCCTTGAATTTCTACCTTTTCGAAGAATTCGTGCAAATGAATAAAAACAAACACTCAAAATAAAACCTGTATATTTCAAAAAAGGCTTTTCCACGTGTCAAAAAAGAAGAAAAAAAATTGAGCTTATTCCACAGAATCATAACTAGAGCTTTGCTGAAAGCAATTTTTCAGTGTTTCGTAATTTTGCAACCTGTTTTCATTAACCTCATCCCCAACTTTCATCTTCATGTTTAAACACGTTATTTGTTTTTTATACACAATGTCAGTATATCAAATTACTATAACAGAACTGGTGAAGCTTTTAATTCAGTAGTCAGTCATTAGTGATATTATAGCACATTGCATTCTAATATTAAATGATCACAGAAGGTTCTGAAAGAAATCCTGAACATATTCAGATGTTCTGTAAATAATTTCTAGCATAAAAAACAACAATAACAGGGTCTATCGCTGGGATTGGTACAATGCAGTAGTTATAACAGAAGACAATCACTGATAAAGTTTTTTTTTTAATAATCTCTTACAGTTTGATAAAGGGCTATTCTTTATATTAAGCACCAAAATTGATATATAAAATATATGAACACAGAGCATTAATAAAAAAATCTCTCTCTCTCTCTCTCTCTCTCTCTCTCTCTCTCTCTCTCTCTCTCTCTCTCTCTCTCTCTGTCCGGTCCACCTCCAGTAAATATATGACAAGTAGGGTTGAATTATACGACCAATTTAATATAATGGTTTATGTGTTTTACTTCACTAAAAACCCTTTTAAGGCTGTCCCTATTAAACTAAAAAAATCTATACAAGTGATTTTAACCTAACTCTGCTTTTATTTAGTAGCAGTATTGTATTTGATGTATGGTTGCGTCATTTATATATATATATATATGCATAATAAATAATTCACGACTTTTTTACAGCCTTATACAAACTAGCTACAATCATACTATTTTTCCTTCCTTCAAGATCAACTTCCTTTATTGATTGCCACACCCCCTCATGTTATGTTACATAAAGGTATATATATAGGTATATATAAGCATATATAGGTGTTTATATATATATATATATATATAAAAACATTGTTTATATTTTGTGTGTGTGTGTGTGTGTGTGTGTGTGTGTGTGTGTGTGTGTGTGTGTGTGTGTGTCTGTGTGTGTGTGTGTGTGCACATGTGCTGTTA
>MU551697.1:9871761-9936032 GCA_024362625.1 Silurus asotus | reverse complement strand
ACAACGGACTATAAACAACGAATCGGCTTATTTATAACTTTTTCCTGGGTTTTTCCCGGTTTCACAAATGTAAAGCCGAAAAACTGAGCCCCACAACATTAGACCAATAAAATTTCTGAACGGAAACGAATAAACGCACCTCACCTATGTTTTGAGCTGCACGGCATCGGGAGAAAAGCTTCACTGATGGTGATTTTTAAACGCACGATGATGCCAAAAGAAAAACTCCCGAGAGAAATAGTTGTGAAAGAAAGGAGGAAGACAGTGAACAATGACTTTCCTGGTAGGCTACTGTTTAGATACAAGTCGTTGTAACACGTTGAGTTTGGGTCAAGGGAGAGCTTGCTAACTCCAGTTGCAACAGAAATCATATAAGCACAGACAGGTTTCCAAAACTCGTGCTTTTTTATTTTTCTTGGCAACAGCATTATGGGTTATTCAAAGAAACTTGGAAATGAGCATCAGAAAATAATAAGGACATATTCCTTGGTCTTGCACACATGTCGTAATACCGGAAAAATGCGGCTATTTCCAAAATACTGCTATGATTCTAAAGGAGCCACAACATATTTCACCCGTTACACAACTTTCGTTAAAGCCTGTGTAAAGTTCATTAGTTTCAGTGTAGACAGGCTTATAGACAGGTGCGGCTTATTTATGTTCAAAATAAAAATCTTTGTTCAAACTCAATGCGGCTTATATATGGGTGCGCTTAATAGTCCGGAAATTACGGTATGTATATATATACATACAAAAATACAAGAACAAGATATATGACAATGCAACAACAAAGCAAGGTAGAAAAATCAGGAAAGATGTCAAAATTTACTCAAACTAAAATGGAAGGTGTGACTTTTTCATTATGTCTAGCATAAAGAATGTTTTCAAATTTTCTGATGAATAAAACGGCTAAAGTAGCTTTTTGAAAACAAAATAATAAAAAATAGAATAAAATAAATAAAGATAAATATAACACTAGTTTGTGCAGGGTATTTAAAGTAAGGCAGTGCAAATAATCATGTTAATTATTAATGTTAATGGTAATGATCAAGATAGTTTGTGAATCAAAAATTCTCCTAAATTTTATCTCCTAATCTCTCATTTCTGGGGTCTCTCAGACTGACACACATTGTAGCTAATCAGCAATGAGCATGTCATGCTTAATCAACAACACAATGCTGATGTGTTTATGAGTTTGTGTGATTTTTGTTGATTTGCTGCTGTGCTTTTGGTTTCCTTGTTGCTTTCCCTTAATTGTTATTTCATTTGCGGTTATTTTGTTGTTCAGTTTTTTTTTAATTTGTTAAAGTGTCTTTATGAGTGTTACTGTATCATTCTTCTAAAAACACAAATTTCATTTGAAAACACACTCCATGTTTAGCTGATTAAATCATTTGATATAATCAACAATTAATTTGTTTACAACTTGCTGTTAAAAAGTAGGCATTTGGGAACATAATGAACAAAGATTGTGGTTTTGTGGACAGATTATAAGGGACATAATTCAGTATCAGTGATGCGTTCAGAGAAGGCATGTATCAAAGATTTTATTACGGCTTTATATGTGGCCAAGTCATTCAGATTTTAGATCTGAATATATCTATTTTATAAACATATATTTTGAAATTGTCCATGTTGGATGGGTATTTTGTAAAGCTTCATTTTCAGTGCTTTTATATGGACAGGAGGCCATAACACAATGAAAGAAAAAACAATATGGTAATTTTGCATGCTTGTGTACATGCAGCATGAGACTTTACATTTTTCAATCCTGCAGGTGCTTCGACGAAAACTGTGCTGCGCAGAAAGGAGACGTGAACATCCCGATGACTTGGAGCCACAAAGTGACCCTGAAGCCAGTATAGATGCGTCGCACAATGACAGTGACTCATGTTCCCTAAATAACCAATACAGGTATGAGGACTTCATTTTTGACCACTACCATACTACAAATGTTGCTGCTTTCAGTAATGACAAACCCAGTGTTTGTTTTTGTTTTGTGTGCAAAAGCCGAGAGAGAAATGCCTCACTTTGTTGCATGTTAACTCCCCCTCAGGGCGCAGCAGATCGAGGACACGGGAGTTTAATCCGGCGCACCTAGCGCATTTGATGGCATTCTTCGGATATATGAAGTGCATGAATGAAGGGCGTTGAACAGAATACCAGGATCGACTGCTTTTACCAACCATCTTTGTCGGCTGAAAAGTTCTCCGCTAAACAGTTAGCCGTGTGTTTGATGAATACACAACAAATGACCTCACTTGCAAGAATCCTAACATCTTCCGCCCCCAGCATTGGATTCTCCAACTGCCCAGTAGATAGTAAATCAATGTGCTTTTGCTGGTTCGCACAAACAGGAAAGCATCTTTGAAAACAGTCTAGTGGAACACTTTGGTGATTTAGTGGTTTGACCGGAACAGGAAGCTCAGCTCTTTTGAAGAAATGGTCACGGCAGAGGCGTGACCGCTGCGATGCCTGCGGCAGGTCCATCTCTTTGAGGCTGCCTGCTGGTCCTCAAGGCCTCATTTTGAAAGACAAACGGCTTTTTTGTGTGCAATGCCAAGGCTTCCTCCATGTTGCTGCACAGCACTGCAGCAGAACAGTGGGCATACTTGTCCTGGCGGTATGTGCAGTCGGGAGCACTGTATGGCGGATAAAAGATCTGTCGCAGATCGCAGTTCATTCATTGGTTTTTAGGATTTCTGTGAGGACAGGGTAGAGTGTCACTAAATGTGGGCGTGCGAGGTACAACGGTGGTGACGGTTGCATTGTTTATTACACGAATGTGTGTGTTTGTGTGGGAAGCGTGGTTATTAAAGCCAAGGTCATCCTGTATGCGGGATGGATTGTTTTTGGTGGTCATGTTAAAAAACAATCGAATGAGTTGTCCCACTCTGAAAGTACCTCCTTTTCAAATCAGAAAAAACTAAGCCAGACCACTATTACCACTTCATCTGGCACTAAAAATTCCTGTGGTATGGCAGTGAACCAAATAAATCCATATCTGGCGGCCAGAACACAAAGATTGCTCAATGCTGATTAAACCATTTGGCCCAAATATTTAAATCAGTTCAATTTGACCCAGATTCCAAATGACTTTATAAAAGAAAGCATTATAGCTGCTTGCCATGTGTCAACTTTTCATCCACAATGCATTTTCCTATTGCTAGAACTGGTGTGTATGTGCTTAAACTTAAGCAATATTAACTCAAATAGCCAAGTAAAAGTCTTGAGACAGCAGCTTAGTGGCTACACAGTATGTCACAAGCAAAAATCCACTTGTTTGGTTTTATAATCAATATTTTTTTGCCATTTATTTTCCCTATCACTGATAAACATCGCACATTATAAAAGAATTTCATGAGCGAGTTAATGCCATTGAGCCAATATTTGAAATCTATGGATTCAAATCTTGTGTGTAAATGCTGCTAAGATACTTTGTGTAAAAAGCCACCAGGAGGATGGTACAGGATTAGACAAAACTCACAGGACAGCCATTACAAAATGTAAAAAAACTAAACAAAAACATGCTAATGGACAGAATTTAATCTCCTGATTACATCAATTTAATGTTGAAGAATGTTTCTGTTTAATGCGAGCCTGTTTTCTGCACGAGCCTCATATAGTAATTTCCTATAGAAGGAATCTTCATCGTAAAATCAGATTTTGTTTTGGGATCGTCCAATAAATAGTGATGAGTAAGAATCTCAGAAAAATTGCTGTGCTCGCACAGTGAGAAAAGTGCTATAGTAACTAATAAACACACTTATCTCTACAGCAGGAGTAGAAAGAGCTGACTGTCTTCATGACAATAAGCAGAGAGTCAAAGTGCATGAGAACTGAGGCCACATGATGGATCTGAGTCACATCCCATAATTCGATTCTCACTTTGTGTCTGTTTCACTTGGCTTCTGAGGATGGGTTGATCTATGCAGCTGCCCTGGATTAGAGCTTACTGTAGCCACAGTATGTCTGGGTTGAAAGTAAATAACGCAGGACTCTCTGTTGAAAATGCTTCCTAACCCTGATTGCTGAACTGTCCGCCGTAGAGAACGCGGCATCAAACGTCCATCATATTTCAAAACACTGCACTGAGCAATTTTTCCCCCAACTTGTTCTGAGTGCCAGTATTAGAAATGGCAATTTTCTGCCCATTCAGGTTTAGGTGGAGGAAGTCTGAAGCTCTTTTGTCTCCCAGAACTCATCAACTTTCTAGCTCACAAATTAACAATGCGACCGCTGTCCACTATTGTCATAAAGCGTGACCTCCGGCTCACGATAAATGAGGTCAGTAATGGCAGACTGGATATCATCAACCGCGGAGGGGCTTTAACAAAGACGTCTCTCATGCGTGCACAGACACACCGCTTTTTATGGTGTTATTAGTCATACTCCAAGCTAAAACCCACTCTCTGAACACCAACTCAGATCTGAACAGCACAGCTACACACAACACACACATATTGCCTGGGCACTGGCAATACAGACACTGCTGATCAACACCATATGATTCTAGCATCATCCAAGCACCTCCTGAGTCAGACTGCAGCACCAAGTGAGGGAAAAACTCTGTGACTCATAAAAGTGTCTGTTTGATGTCACAACAAGATCACAATATCATGTCAAAGTTGTATGTGAGCCAAAGGGTACGTGGCATATGATGTTTTTATTTCTTTTTTGTATAATTTATTTATTGGTTACAATGGCAGAAGTAAGAGTGATTCATATAACTTTTTTTTATCTTTAACTATATAAACCAGTATTTATTATCTTTCCAATCTACTTGACCACAGTAAAAACTTGACAGTATTTTATCCTGCTGATTTACTCATTTCACTGTACACACCTGTCTAATCTAAACAGCTGGAATTATTTATCTGTAAGCTAGTTAGTTTGCTATCTTACTAATTCTTCTTTATATGCCTTGCCTTGTTGATACGCAAATGTTGATATAATGTATGTTACAAACTTTTATACGGAAAAAAACATTATACAGTATTATAAATAAAATATTAAGTTGAAAAAATGCATAATCTTTATGAAAAAAAAATTGTTACACAGAGGTTATTGTAAGAATTTCTACAGTTAAGAAAACATGATTAATTTAAAGAAGTATATTTGTCCATGGACTTTGTGAAAAATATTCTATTGTAAAGGTTTGTTTTAAATATTCTTTCTACTACAAATAATTGTTTTTTGTTGAAATATGACAGAATTATTTTGAATTCAAACTAATTATCCTTTAAGAATGTACAGATCCTCTCAAATTTTTTGTCCTAGTCTTTCATCATACATATTCTATTTGTCTGGTGTGTCAGAGAAGTATGTGAGGGTGGTGCAGGACATGTATGAGGACAATGTGACAGCAATGAAGTGTGCAGTAGGAACGACAGACTGGTTCAAGGTTGGACTGAATCAAGGATCGGCCCTGAGCCCTTTCCTGTTTGCAATGGTGATGGACAGGTTGATGGACGAGGTCAGACAGGAGTCTCCCTGGACTATGATGTTTGCAGATGATATTGTGATTTGTGGTGAAAGTAGGGAGCAGCTTAAGAAGAGTCTGGAGAGGTGAAAGTAGACGCTGAAGAGAAAGGGGAATGAAAGTCCGTAGGTGTAAGACAGAGTACATGTGTGTGAATGAGAGGGAGGGCAGTGGGGTGGTGCGGTTGCAGGGAGAAGAGCTGGAGAAGGTGGAGGAGTTCAAGTACCTGGGGTCAACAGTGCAAAGTAATGGAGAGTGTGTTAGAGAAGTGAAGAAAAGAGTGCAGACAGGGTGAAGTGGGTGGGGAAGAGTGATAGCAGGACTGATTTGTGATAGCAGAGTATCTGCAAGAGTAAAAGGGAAAGTTTATAGAAATGTGGTGAGACCTGCGATGTATGGTTTAGAGACAGTAACATTAAGTAAAATACAGGAGGTGGAGCTGGAGGTAGCAGAGCTGAAGATGTTGATGAATCTTTAAATCTTGATCTCAATCTTGATGAAGCTGAAGATGTTAGAAATAAGTTTATTAGAGGGACAGCGCATGTAGGACGTTTTGGAGACAAGGTGAGAGAGGTGCAATTGAGATGGTTTGGACATGTGCAAACGAGGGACATGGGGTGAATCGGTAGAAGAATGCTGAGGATGGAGCTGTCAGGAGGTCGGAAAAGAGGAAGCCCAAGGAGGAGGTTTATGGATGTGGTGAAGGAAGACATGCAGGTGGTTGGGTTGAAAGAGGCAGATGTAGAGGACAGGGGAGGTATGGAGACAGATGATCTGCTGTGGCGACCCCTAATAGGAGCAGCCGAAAGAAGAAGAAGACTGGGCTGGCCATTCCACGAAAGATAACACTCCAGCTGACTGTTTGCTGTCTAAATAACACTCACAGAGCTTGGATGTTTGCTTTGTGTCACTGTCTTGATGTATGATGAAGTCAATTACAATGACGGTTCCTTTTGCTATGTTGGTTCCTTTCACCCATAATAAATATGCTGAAGTTACTATTATGACTAATAATAACTATTCCTTTAGTCATCATGAACATAACCCTGCATATAATTGCTATTAGAACTCTTAGTTCAAGTCACGGTTGTATTGATAATGTTGTTCATAATACTGCTCATAACTTGGATCAGCATGTTGTATATAATCATCTTCAGGTTTTGGGTTGTAGAAATTATGGTTGTGCTCAGGACCACTATGGTGCTGATACACTTGGCTTTCATACTGATCGTAATTCTGTGCAGCGCTGTCATATCCATCGTTTCGTTTCTGGTCATAGGTATGAATGTTGGGCTGGTAATGGTGTTGGAGATCACAATCTTGGTAAAAAGTCTGTCCAGTTTGTTCCTGATTATAGGCATCATACACCTGAGGGTCATACGTGTTTATGTTAGGGTGGTAGTACTCCAGGTCATTCTGGTGAGGGTCAGAACTAGATGCCGGGTTCTCCATTGCATCGAGAAGATTTTCCGCGTGCCGAGCTTTGTTCTTAGAGCCAATGTTCTTGCAGATAAGAAATCCCAAAATAAACTGCAAGACCTGAACAAATCAGCAACAACAAAGGGTTATATCATATACTGTATATATCACATGTATTATATTATATATATATATATAGAGATATTTTAGAGTAGTCAATGTGCAGTTTGTACAGCAGTACAAATTTACTGTCCTCTAAAAATAACTCGACATACAGCCATTAATGTCAAAATAGTTGGCAACAAAAGTAAGTACACCCTAAGTAAACATATCAAGCTGCATCCAATGTGTAAAAATGTTGTGTGAGCACTTAATCTTCCTGGGCATGGAAGACATGGCACTTCTCCAGATTCCGTTTGAAAATGCCCCACAGGTGCTCAATATGGTTCAGGTCTGGAGACATACTTGGCCACTCCACCACCTTCAGCAAGGGAGTTGTCATAGTGGTGGTGTGTTTGGGGTAATTTTAATGTTGGAAAACTCCCTGTTTTCTATCAGAATATCACAGTAGATGTTAGAATTCATGTTTCCCCCAATGCACCACAGCACCCCAGACCATGATGCTACCACCACCATCCTTGACTGTTGGCAAGACACAATTTTCTTTGTACTTCTCACCAGGGTGTCTCCACACATGTTTGACACCATCTAAGCAAAACAAGTTTATCTTAGTCTCATCAGACCACAGGATATATTTGCAGTAATTCATGCTCTTGGAGAGGTTGTGCTCTTGGAGATTTTGTCCTCAGTTATCTATGGTTTAAGCAATGAACCTTTCACTTCTGCAACCTCTAAAGCAAAGCTGACAGCACTCATGTGTCTGGTTTTTAAAGCCAGCTTCTGCACCTGATAAAAAACATGAAGACTTAACTTGTTTGATGGACCCTTGCGAAGTCCGAGTGAAACCCATCCTGGAAAACCTCTGTATGACCCTGAAATGTACTGTGACTCCATTTCAGGGTTTTACCAACCTTCTTATAGCCTCGGCCATCTTTGTGGAAAGCAGCAATTCTAATTTCCAAATCATCAGTCTTTGCAATGAGGTGCCATGTTGAACATACATTGGTCAATATGAGAGAATTGCACTCAAAGCTCCAAATTTTAACTGTTTTAATACAAGATACAGTATAGACCTGTTAAGCAGACAAGAACATGATGAATAAGACATGTGGCTTTGCATGGTTACACAACATACAGCTATCATCACTTAGGGTGTACTGACTTTTTTGCCAGCTATTTAAACAATAATGGCTGTATGTTGATTTATTTTCAGAGGACAGTAAATCTATGCTGCTGCACATTGAGTACTCTAAACTATATCTGTTTCATTTCTATAGTATTGTCCCTTGAGAAGAGATACTAAAATCGTTGCTGAACTGTGAGGAGTGTACTTATTTTTGTGAGATATTGTACATATATATGTGTATATACATATAATGTACATACACTTTCATAACATTTTCATATACATTTTCATAACATTGATACCTGAATCATTAGGAGTGCAAGGTCCATGCCTATTATCACAAGTACGTTCGTTTCAAACCAATCCTTCAGTTTCTGTTCACAGCCCTATTCCCAGAGAAACAACCAATACAATTTCCAGGATCATAAATTCAACATTATAAACACGGGTAAGACATAAACACTCTGGGGCATGCCATTAAAGGCAACAAGGTGAGTGTGAGTAATTATGATGTTAGTATACCATTGTGTAGATAAAAGAACCATTTCCGAACTGGTACATCTCATTAGACAGGAATACAGGGCAGCTCCCATTGAAGCAAGAGCAGGGGTAAATATCAGATGTATTCTGGACCTGAATAAATTTGTTTTTCTCCCAGTCGCTGGCGTTCTGTCTGCCACAGCATTTTGCCTAGAGTGAAGCACAGAGCAAGTTCATAAGGATGATGAAAGCCAGCCATGCTTTTAATTACAGTTAAACTTATTTGCGGACATTTACAAACAGACTAAAAGAATTACGGTTAATCATTAGACCTCGATAATGCATGCAAAGTATAATTCAGTACGTACAGACTTCTGCACTCTGTCCAGCAGACTCCAGGTGGTTTGTGTATTGTTAACCCCATACGTGCTGATGATGGCATCTACAGTTTCAGTCAAAAACCTCTCAATCTGTTGAAGTGAAGAGAATTTTTCCAAATAGCATTAGGTCTTAGTGAATAATTGGTTATTTTGCTCCCACATAGCTGTCATTAATAAAAAGTCATCTACTAGTCTCGGGTGGTTTTCCATCACTTAGTAGGTAGACAGCTATTTTCTGGTAGTTCACTATTTGTTAAAAGTCTGTGCTGTAATTTTGAACATCACATGTGTCCAGGTAGAAACTTACTTGGTTTTGTTTGATCAACAGTAAGAAGGTGATGAAAAGTTCACCAAAAATGATGGCAATTAAGAAGCCCATGTACTGGAAGAAATTGAATAGAACAAAGTCAGTGTGTATTGTGTTTATTCAAAATGATCTAAACTCTAAACATTAATGAAATTATTCAGTCAGATAATCATGTGGCAGTAGTACCATGCTAAAAAAACATGCAGATACAAGTTCATGTTCTCATCAAACATGTCAAGTCAAGTCAAGTTTATTTCTATGGCGCTTTTCCAAACAGACATTGTCTCAAAGCAGCTTTACAGAATTAAACAGTGAAGGTGAATGGTGTGTATTTATCCCTGATGAGCAGCCATGGTGACTGTGGCAAGGAAAAACTCCCTTAGATGTTATGAGGAAGAAACCTTGAGAGGAACCAGACTTAAAAGGGAAACCCATCCTCATTTGGATAACATCATAATACCTTAACGTAATCACTGTGAATTTGACTCTCGCAACATTTACGACCAACATTTACTACACTGTTGGTTTACCACCAACATTTGTAGGTGCTATTTCAGATCTCTAGAGGTTTTCACACCCAATACTCAGTAGATTCTTCACAGTAAAACCACAGATAGAAAGACCTTGGTGATGCTAAATGTCAGGAGAGAATGAACTGATTGTTTTAATCTGGCAGGAAAGTTTTAGTCAGTCAAATAAACACTCTTTATAATTGTGGTGAATAGAAATGAAACGTCAGAAGTGGAAAGTAACAAATTAAATTTACTTGCGTTAATGTTATTGAGTAGTTCTTTTGTGTACTTCTACTTTATTAAAATCTGTAATTTTACTTTAACTTTAGTATGTTCTGTTTGAAGTATTGTACTCAACTACATTTTAGATCATATTCGTTACTAAGTAAAAAAAAAGCAACGAAAAAAAATTTAGTTAAGTTTTTGTTATTGCACTTTATTTGCACTGCTAATTGCCCTACACTAGAACCCCCCCCACCCCAAATTTGACTTTTAAATGAGCTACATTTTACTTTTACTTGAGTAGATTTTTAGACTTTTAACTTTTTCTTGTACTAAAGTGAAATTTCATTGATGTAACAGTACTTTTACTTGAGTATAATATTTCATTACCCTGTCTTCCTCAGTAGAAATGCACCTCAGTACACAGAATGAATCATATTTGGAGATAGAAGGACTACAAAAGACTACAACAAGCTGTACTCCTGACAGCTAAGGAACTGATTGTGAGACTACATTGAGCAAAGACTCATCCAAAATAAACAGAAATAAAAGATGGGAGAAATAACACAAGCAGGTTGTCTGTCAAAGTAACTAAAATCACTTTAGTTATGTTTGACGTTAACATTAAATGTTTTTTTTTTTACCTATATCTGCATGATTTAATGCACTGGGGTGCTGACTCAAGGAAATCATTAGGTAAAATAATATTATGAAATAAATCATTAAGAATCTGAACATTTGTATGCAGTATGATCTGATTATTTATTTATAATTGCATATAAATGATTGGAAGACTTTTTCAGTGTATATTGTGCTATAATTTAGCAACACTTACAAGTGATATAATACATCTGTTTTCTAAGTAGACTCCAAAGCAGCCCAACATGGAGACTCCCACAACCACCAGACCGATAACAAACAGCCCCCCGGCCACCACCTTTACGTCTGCCTCTAAGAGATCAGAGACCACACGCGAATCATACAATCAGCACACAGCTGGATCTTCTCACTTGAGCTTACACACAAACAACTTTTCCAGTCAATAATGATCAAATTACACTTCCTGGAAGTTTTCATGAATTAGACAAAAGATGTACAGTCAGTGTGACTGGATTGAGAAGAATACAAATGAAAGAAACAACAAAATCTTACCATTGCTTACAATAGTTATGACACCTGTTGTGTCAAATAAAATCCATACTGAAGCGCCAAAAAGGCTAAGACCGAGAATCTGTAAAAGTGTAATAAAACACAATGTATTGCAACCAAACATCATCAAAACACATGGTATACTGATTGTACAGAAAACTAGAACTATAGAAATAGAAATGAAATCTTACGACAAAAAAGGAGTTGATCAGCATGAAAAGGAATTTTCCTATTTGTAGTTTGTCTTCGTCCTTCATGTTGTTGGAGACGCGCTACAATACAGGCTGGTAACTGAAAAAATAAAACTAAACCACCAGGAAACTAACAAAAATACTCTCAAAACACATAGACATATGCTGCCTGTAGAGAGTTTTTTGTAGTTTTGAGTTCAAACTAATCTTTAGAGAATGATCTAATCTGAGTAAAAAGCTTACTTTCTCCGGTCATCATTCTTCTTTGTCTTATCAAGTCCTCACTTGCATTTCAGGATTGTTGTACTAGAAGCCCTCCTCAGGATTGAAGTTCACTTCCTTGTAACAACACCAATCATTAACCTTGGCAGTCATTGTGAGTGTCTGATTGTGTGTGTGTGTGTGTGTGTGTGTGTGTGTGTGTGTGTGTGTGTGTGTGTGTGTGTGTGTGTGTGTGGTTATTCTGAGGGTCAGAAATATTAATGAAAACCACATAAATATTAATTAGAGTTGCATTATTATAATACTGTACACTATAATAGAAATATTATATATTATAATAATATTAATTATATACATATATATATTATAAATAATAGAACACACACACACACACACATACACACACACACACACACACTGTATATCTTGGAACCCAAGTTGGAATCCCTCTACTTTTCTCTCTCTCTCTCTCTCTCTCTCTCTCTCTCTCTCTCTCTCTCTCTCTCTCCCTCTCTCCCTCTCTCTCCCCTTTCCATCAGGTTAAATACGACCTTAAGGTACCACTCACTAGCAATCCTGTTCCTTTCTTCTTTTCGGATCTACCTCTGGATGGAGTTCTCCTCAACTGGAGGCCATTCCGTGCAGCTTAGGATGGTTCCACATGAACAGTCTAAAGATCCATGAATTAACTGAGAATCTCAAGAACAATGAGGATGGATTTGGACTGTAACTAATATAAACTGGCTGCTACAATGATTTAGGATAACAACTGACATGAACAGTTTTGCATTTGATCACCTATAAGTGAATAATGCAACAATACTCAACAATGATCTCTGAAGATTTTTTCCTCATAACATCTTAGCCAATAAACGTATAAATCACTTGTCCATTGTTAAAAGCGTTATCCAAATAAAAGTGAATTGAACTAAATTAAATTGAACACGAGATGACATTCTGGGTGGGACCTCAATCCTTGACAGGGCACCATGCACACACATCTTCCTAGCTATTGGCAATTTAGAGCCACTAATGACTTTGAGAGTTGGGACAAAATTATAGAACTCAAAGAAAACCCACACGAGAAGAACACATGCATAGAAACTCCTCACAGACAGTAATATAAACATTGTAGAGCTGCATGGGTCACATTACCCTGTCACTGATTTTTCTTCCCTTAAACAGCACATTGTACCAATTTTTACTCCTTAAATCTTATTCCTTTTAACCCAAAACAGTTTCAAAATCTTCACAGTTGTTGGTATGCCATGGAAACATACAGCAGTGAACTGAAAAGCTTTCTTACTGTGCGAGATACACAGAACAATACAGTGCTTAGGGTGCTGTGGAAACAATGAAGTGCAAACAGTAGAAGATACACAGTGTACTGAGCAGAGATGGGCAGTGTCACATCCACACAACATTAAATACAATACAGGCATTAATCAGAAGTAAACTGTATATTGTAAAGAGTTAGTAGGGCTGTGCCTAACATTGATAATGGCAATGAGAAGCTTGCACAAATAATTTACAGGACATGCAGTTCAGATTACAAATGTGTATTGAGACTGGGATCCCACAGACCACAAGGGAAAAAAAGGTGTTTCCTTTCATGGGGCCACAATTCATTTCAATTCATTTTTTTATTTGAAAAGTATTTTAAACAATGCACATTGTCCCCAAGCAGCTTTTCAGAATTCAATTATAGCCTCATAACTAGTCCCTATAAGTGTATCCCTAATAAACAAACCAGTGGTGACAGTGGCAAAAAAAAACTCCCTAAAATTGTATGAGGAAGAAACCTTGACTCAAAAGAGAACCCGTCCTTATCTAGGTGGCACCTTATGTCTATTCACTATTATTCCATTATCATTAAGGTTATCGCCTGTTCACTGATGGATACTGTTCATGGCGATTGCATGACTTGAGCAATGTAGCAGTCTGTTTATATGAATTTTATTAAATCCAAATTTACACTTATGGCTCTTGAGTTTAATTCTCCACAGTTATCTCAGAGATCTTTTGGCTTTTTATGTAAAACCATCCTCAGATACAACAAATGGTGTCCAGCTGAATAAAGAGGTAGGGCATCAGACTGAATCAAGTATGTCAAGAAAGAAAAAAGGAACAGTATCACTAGTACCGGAGGCCTACAATAAAGTTTGGTTTGAAGAAACATTGCACCTTAGTAATTGCCTGGTCAGAGTCAAGGTGGTTTAAATATCTAGATTGTTTCATGTAATATAAAAATTTGTTAGAATCTCATGCATTAACAAACAAACTTCTTTGCTTAAGTTTGGGTTTAAATCAAAATGGAAATATAGATATGTGTATTTGCAGTGCCAGTTTATAATACTGGTGATCAATGGGCAAATAATATTCCACTGTTACAGTGGGAAATGAGCTGCAAGAAATACAATAATTCTTTCAGACAGTTTTTAGGATGATGCTTTACATGTATTTGCACAGTTTCTGTTTTCAGAACTTGCTTTGAAATAGTCCATGCTATTAACTCTCCTATATAATGGTCCTTGGTTGTTTCTTTTTTACATTTTAAAAAGAAAATATTTTATTAAAACACTAAAATTCTTTTTTTAACACTCAGACAGCTTAAAAATTTGAAGAAGAATAAAGCCTCATAAAGTGGCGTAGCACAGCCTGTGTAGGACATGGCCATGACGTCCATCACTCAGTGGATCAGTCTCTGCTTAGATAAGGGAGTCCCCAGTGTCTTTCCTCTCTAACATATGAGCACTTGGCCCAAGGATTGAATAGCTGCCGTCTGGTCTGAACGTGTACCAATCGATTAATATTTTTGTGTGATATGAGCTCAGGCAGAAGTCCAAGGTTCAAACACAATGTCACTACAAAGTCAAATTGCAGTCTGTCTCTGAGGAAAAGCTTTTTCAAATCATGGAGTGTGCATCATACACAAAATAGCTTCTATTTACAATATTTGTGTGTAAAAGTCTCTTGCATTCACGGGTGATTTCTGGATTATAGGTTCATAAAAAATGGCAGCAGATGGCACATGTGATCTGGCTGAGATGATTAAACCTATTTGTTCTTTTTCGGCAGTAGATTTGCACAGGAATTAAGACATCAACTACTAAAAGTTCAGGAAATCATGGAACCAATACTTACAAATCATCTTGGGATCATTAACATACCTCTGTGGTGTAGTTCACAAATTTCTATATGTATGTGGATGGTGGAGGAAATCATTGCTATAATTTGTCTCAGTCGGCCAGGACTTTACACATGTAAATAAAATGTCTTAAGTAAACATAAATGTAAATACAGTAGGTTTTGTGCAAGACAGAATGGCACTCGGCCTTATGCTTCTTTTATGTTTGGATCCAATTATTACAATGTTTTCCAAGAGAACCACTGTGCTCTTAATGGGCACTTGATATCGAAGTAACAAATTTAATAATAAAATTCAAATGCCAAGCCGAAGAAACAAACTAAGTTCAGGATCCTGGGTTGTGGGATTTATTCAGCAAAAATGCATTTAAATTTAAATTAAATTTATTTTTATTTGTATAGCGCTTTTAATGGACATTGTATCAAAGCAGCTTTACACATATAATGTGGTAATAAACAATTGATATGTATTTTTTTTATAAGTGTAAATTTGTTCCTAATGAGCAAACCGGTGGCGACTGTGGCAAACCTTGAAAGGGAACCCATCCTCATCTGGGTGGCACCGCATGTCCAATAACCTCAACAAACAACCTCAGGCAGTTAAATAGAAGTATCCAAAACACTTCAAAGCACAATCATTATATACTATCTTCTGTGTGTAATGGCCATCTTTTTTTGTTGTCCATCTATTACCTCATCTGCCACCAAATTCTCTAAAAACCTTAGATCTTTCTGATTTAATAAAATAACAATGGCAAAACGAATCTAGCAATATTTATTTTAAGTATAATTTGATTTATTCATGGTACAACCTGTGGCCCGTTCATGACCTTCCAGCATGGAAACAACCTTAAGTTCATATATTTTTCTGATAAATTTTTTACTCTTGTCAAATCCCCTCTGTAAGAATTTAAGTAAATTTCGCCCACTGATGCTTCAAATATGCTAATTCTAACCCCACCTTAACCACTTGCTGTGAATTTACTGATATGTAATACATGATAAAAACACATAAAATTGAAAAATTAAACTGTTACGTATATGTGACATCTAAAAAACCCTGTTTCTCTTTGTTTCCTTCTAATGCTGTAAAATATATAATATATTTTTTTCTTGTTTAATGATCAGTACTTCATTTTTTTGTGCATTCGGCATAAGAGCATGTTCTAGGGGCAGCATCATCGCAGCATTATGGATAATAACTATAACCACTTATAGCTCATCCACGCGCCTCCATGCGCCCGCTGCCACAAAGGGTTATGATTATTATCCATGACTCTGCCTCTAGAGCATGCTTTTATGCCGATTACACTATATAACAATGTCTATGTCAAGATCACGTGAAAATATAATGAAAAAGCAAGAAAGAAAACCTATAATGCATGGCCTTATAGTAATGTACCATGATCAGGCATAACATTATGCCATTATAACATTATGACCGGTGATTAAACAACACTTATTATCTCTTGATCAGGTCACCTAATAGTGGATGGAATCTATTAGACAGCAAGTGAACTTATTGCCCTGAAAGATGATTGGTTAGATGCAGGAAAAATGGGCAAGCATAAGGATTTGAGTGAGTTTGACAAGGGCCAAATTGTGACGTCTAGACGACTGGGTCAGAGCATCTTCAAAACTGCAGCTCTATCAAAAAAGGTTGAAGGAAGGAACAGTGGTAAACCGGCGACAGGGTCATGGGCGGCCAAGGCTCATTGATGCACGGGAGAGTGAAGGCTGGTCCAATCCAAAGGACAAGCTTTTGTAGCTCAAACTGCTGAAGAAGTTAATGCTGTTAATGCTTGACGAGTTAGGACTGTTTTGGCAGCCAAAGGGGACCAACACAAAATTAGACAGGTGGTCATAATATTATGCCTGATTGGTGTACATGTGACAAGTAAAACCAAAAGCACCTGAGGGCAAATGTGAACGACTACTTTTCACTCGATTAGTCCTGCCTGTGGATGATGAGCTCGGTCGTTGCTTAGCCATGCCTTTTTCTACATTCTTCCCGGCTACATTAGCGGCAGCAGCAGCAACATTAGCATTCAGTTTATCTTTATTACCAGCCTGAGAAAACCTCTGTGTAGATTTTAAGTGGGGAAACACCAGTGGAGATGTCGACCGCTCTTGAGAGTTACATCAACCGTATCCTTTTTTTCCTTTTGTGCGGTATTAATCTGCTTTAAGAAAAAGAAAACACACATATGTAGCATGCTAGTCTTGCTAGCTAGCTCTGCTTTTGCATTGGGATTGCTAGCCTTTCAGGTCTAGCTAGTGTGTTCATGTTTGGTATGTTGTTAAGTATGTAGGTATATAATTAAACATTATTGCATAAACAAAGTCAATAGTGGAGCCAAGGAATTGCAGATCATCTTGAGAACAGACTGTGTGTGTGGTGTTTATGATTTTTGTTTGTATGTGGATGGTGGAGCAAATCACGAATGCATTCTGCCTCAGTGGACCAGCTCTTTTTCAGATATGAAGACGGTGTTCGAATTGGATATGACTGTAAATAGGTCCACCTAAGAAGGTGTTGTGGGGGAAAGTGGTAGCTCAGTGGTTAACGTGTTGGACTCTTGACTGGAAGGTTGTGAGTTCAAATCCCAGCACCACCAAACTGCCTATGTTGATTCCTTGGGCAGTTCACGTGACCCTCAACTTCTCAAGTTGAACGAGGTGATATCAAATAGTTTCAAGACTAACTCTGTTTATAAGAAAATACTTTATTAATGTTTACACACAGCAATACAGCGCTCCCAGCGTTCCTGCCACTTCTTTTTAAAGCATGTCAAGCACCTTCTGCGATTCTCGCTGGATTTCCGTAATGATGTCCAAACGGTGACCTTTAAACTGGATCTTCTGCAAAAGGGAAAGTCTGGTTTGCAGGAGCCAAATCCGCCAAGTAGGGTGGGTGCCTGTGGGATTCTGGCAAGAAACTCTGATGTACAGTTGCATGGCTCCTGATGTACACAGGATAATGTATTTTGGCACCCTTACTTATGATGGTCGGTGCTGCCTGTGACTGTGCATGCAGCCTTGTGCTGCAATCTGTTACTAGTCTCAAACCTTTTTGATAGAACTTTTCATAAATGAAAGAATTGTAAGTCGCCCTAGATAAGGGCGGATAAATGTTTTGTGCTTCCTTTATTTTTGGATCATCTAACCATGTAAAAGATCTAATACACATCGAAGCCCATATGTATAAATGTAAAATCTAGCTGTTTTATGTGTTTCTGAAATTACACCCTGTCCCCTGTGCCCCCCATCACACTGTTTTTCAGAGCTGTACAAGTATGTAGATCTTACAGTACACAAAAGCCTGTTCAGTGTGGCTAATAATTTAGAGAAATCCCAGCATTAGCAACATGTTTGTTTGTGCTTTGATGGGCAATGTGTTACGATATGTTATAATTCTTAATCGTTTCTCCAGTGAGAAGTAGGCAGATGTGGGATCACATGGTTCCGTTTACTGTAGTAGTGTTCAATAGGCGAGAAAAATCTTCACAAATGTCAGAGATGATGGTCAGGGTTTTCCTGTAAGTTCCTAAAATCAAAAGCACACTGAAAGGCACCATATTTAGTCATGTTCTGAAGAAATACAGTGTATAATAGAGGGGACACCACATGCAGAATTCCCAGAATGCAAAGCAGCTATTGGACACAGTTGAGTAAGAGCAGAAAGTCCAGCTTCACAACTCTTGTGATTATGAGCATGATGGTGTAGATTGTATTGTATTAAGGTTGAAGCTGATGCGGTGAGGGAACTGAGAGGAAAAACAAAACAAAATGCTAAAGCGCTGCTGCATCATTCTCTTTAATAAGAGATGATGTGAGGGTTAAATGACACTGCCAAGCAGCACTGTGGGGAATGCAAGTCATTCAGCCTGAAATGTTCTTCTTGTGAGCTCAAGTGTCACAAGAATTATTGGAAACTGCTACTAACAGTCAATGGAAAACATTTAGACATACACTGTATGCACATAAATTGTTTGGGGACACATGGGTTCTTCCCCAAACTGTTCCCACAAAGGTGGAGACACAATTGTAAGATGTCTCTGGAAGCGGTGGTTTAAAATTTTTCCTTCACATGAGGTAGGAGAGCCAAACCTGCATAACAGTGTTCCTTTGCACAAATCCAGCTTCTTGAAAATATGGTTTACATGGGTTGGAGTGGAAGCTCTTGAGTAGCCTGCTATAGAGTTCCTACGAGTATAGAGTCATAGGAAGTGGGAAGCTGACTGCTCCTCAGGCCTCCTCACACTATATCAGTACCTGATTTTTTGTGTCTGAATGAGCACCAATGTCCACAAGCACACTCCAAAACCGTGTGGAGCATTTTCCTAGAAAAAGTGGACCTTATGAGAATAGCAAAAGTGGACCAAGATGTTGAATGGAATATTCAGAAAGCATATAGAAATCCTATGGCCAGGTGTCCAAAAAACGTGCTTATATAGTGTATGTTCAAGATATGAAACAACAGAAAGGGGAAATGTACAAAAGTGCACTAAATATCCTTTCGGTTTTACTTTTTCTTTCACATTTCACATTTTTCTGTTCGCATAGAGAAGAGTCCTGATCTGTGTCATGTTTCTTGCATTTATTTATACACAAAGCTCTTTAAACGTCCTTAACCAGCCTGTAAAGGGACTGTCGCCATTATCACATCAGACGGACGGATGATTGTGGTGAGTATAATTTACTTCTACATTTTATTGTTGTGCAGGTCACTGCATACTTCACTGACAAAAGTGCACGTGTTCTATATTGTGTTTGCTATATGTGTATTTTATCTCCTGTGAGGTAGTGTTTGTTCCAGTTGATGAACCTTGCAGCCATTTGAGTTAACACAGAGAGTTAATTTTTTGAATCTGCAGTTATACTGCGTGAATTTTTAGCGTATTATTAATGGTGAAATATTTTCACATGACTTGTGGGTGATAAGATTGCTTCTAATATTTTCATGGTGGTATGAAAATGTTTAATATAGAAGTCTTTGCATCTGTAATATGGTGTGATACTTATTTCTAGGACATAATCGTTTTGGTTTTGTGTCATGAATGTGCTAGATATCATGATCCCTGTATTATGCAGTGTTTGTTTTTTTAGTTTTTTGTCCTTAGACTTCAAAGAATTCTTAAGTACATTGCAATCTATTCTGCAGCTAGAAATAGTTTTTGTGACATCACAGGGTTTGGTATATGACAGTGTGAAAGTAAAACTGTGGGTATTAACAATTGTTTCCTTTAGTAACACGGATTAGAGTGCATTATCGTACCAGTCATTCCGTCCCACCCCTGGTTAATAGTGACAGCTAAAGAATGATGTGCTCACCTCTGTAACTTTTTTTCAGGGAACGCTGAAGGGCTTTGACCAGACGATCAACCTCATCTTGGATGAAAGCCACGAGCGTGTGTTCAGCTCCTCCCAGGGAGTGGAGCAGGTTGTGCTGGGACTGTACATCGTTCGAGGAGATAATGTGTAAGTCATGCACGTAAATCGACTCCATCACCAGGTTACAACAACAATTCGGAGTGTAACCCAATAGCTAAAAGTTTAATCGTAGTGTTTCTAGAAGAAAGGTGCTGTGGGTTTTGAAAAAACCTGTTTGAGGTTGTGGCACCTGGATTCTGGAAAGAATTGATGAAAAAATCTTGGGTATTTACTGAAATATTTATTAACCACCAATCATATACTTTTAAGGAAAAGTAAACATGTATATGTGTGTGTGTGTGTGTGTGAGATGTCCACAAATTTTTTGAAGTAGGGTGCATATATATATATATATATATATATATTTATATAAATATGAATATATGAAACCCTAAATCTTGATTTAAGCTTAATGTCTACCTGCAAAGATCCTGTTGTGTCAGAAAAGCCATCGTAAAGCAGACTGTGTTTTGTGTACTGTACTTGCTCAACAGCTTAATCTTTACTGCCCAGGCTTATTTATTTGTTAGATGTACTTATATTTGCATAATTATCAGCACTTGTCTGTTTGCACAGTGCTAATGGTAGATCATAGATTAAGGCTCTGGGTTACTGATCAGAAAGTTGGTAATTCAAGCCCCAGTATTGCCCACCTGCTTCTTTTTTGGCTCTTGAGCAAGGCCCTTAATGCTGTCTGCTCCAGGGGTGCTGTATCACTGCTGAGACTTTGCTTTTACCCCAGATTTCTAACATATGTGACCAGTAAATGCCTGTTTATTCGCAGTGTATTACATTAACAGGTTTGATCAGTATTTTTGCAGATTTGTTGGGAATCCATCTCTCTTCTTATATAATTACTTAATCGTTAAGTAATTCATTTCATACTTTATACTCATAATAAATAAGTGTTGAATTTTCCCCCATATATTTTCACTCTTGGTGTCTATTAAGATTTAAAAGTTGGGAAGAAGTGTAGTATAAATTTCAGACCTACGTATAGTAAAAAAAAAAACATTTTCAGGCCACAACACGTGTGAACGTAAGCAGATGTGGCATTGCTTCACGTTCGTCTGGTTAGCTGTTTTAGAAATGTCCAGTGGAAGAAGTTACATCTGTGTTTGTGTTGCAGGGCTGTTATTGGTGAAATCGACGACGAAACAGACTCTGCACTGGATCTCGGCAATATAAGGGCTGAACCGCTGAACTCCATAGTGCACTAAGTTTCCCCAGTGTGTAAAAGTACAGACTCATTCAAACCCCATCCACAGTGTTTTTTAGTGGAATCCCCCTTCTTGGATTTTGTATCTGTAGAAATGGAATAGAAATTTTTCACTTTTTTTTAATGCCTGTTTTTTTTGTACATGTGAAAATGAGAAAATAAATGGTAAAAGTTTATAGAGTAAATGTGTTGATTTATGATTTAAAGTGAAATTTAGAAACTGCTCATGTTGAACATATAGAAGGCTACAGACTGAAACAGTGATAACTGTATACTGTGTAAAAATCCCGATAAAAGTTTGTCACATAATGTCAGTGTAAATATACCTGTTCTTGGAAGGCCCCCCCAGAGTATGTTAGGGAACTTAAACAAACAGTTTCATGAAGAGAGGAGCTATCAAAACATGTCTGGGACAAAGTTCTGGAAAAAGTGTCATGGTTTTGTGATAAAATATCTCAAAGTTTAAACATCCTGCAGCGTAGTTTCAAATCTTCTTTTAAAACATTGAAAAGAATGTCTCAAGTGTGACTGTGCCTGGACGTGGTCATCCAACAAAAGCCTGAGTAAAACACCGGCTTAGTCAGAGTAGCAGCTAAAAGACCGAGAAGGATCTGGAGAAATCCACAGCTCAGATGGTGTCGGATGCTGTTCACAGGAAATCTTTTGCACATCACAAAGCTGGCTTTTATGAAATCTTGTTTGGTACAAATATGTGGGAAAAGTTTTTCTAGTCTGATATCTGAAATCTTTTATTTATTTATTTATTTTTTTGGCTTGGCATCTCACAGAAAACCAATTCGACTCACCACACTGAGAACATCGTCCTAACAATGAAGCATGGTGGTGGAAGTACGATGGTAAACATGACCCTTGGTTTCTTTGTTGTTTGCTGTTTTAATAATGAATCTAATAGTACCCTATTTAATTGTTTTGATTCACAGTATATTGTTTAATATGATCAATTCTCCTTTTCTTTCAAGAACTTTTTGTAATACCACCAATTACCGCTTGGATTATAAAATGAGAAGCACTTATTACGGTGGCCGAGAGGTGCAAAACACATTAACAAATCCGAAAACAAATTAACAAATTCAAAAACAAAACAACAAATTAACAAATCCGAAATCACATTAACAAATTCAAAACGACAGATTTGGTAATTTGTTTTTGGATTTGTTAATGTGTTTTGCACTTCTCTGCCACCGTAACTTATGTAAGAGATCTCGGCCGACAAAAAAGATCCTCTGCTGCCACCTTAAGGCAAAAATAGGCACCAAATGAAAAAAATGTGACATCATTTTGCGAAATCAGTCGTTCCTTTTTATTTATGAGGATAAAAACTTAATTAATCAATCGTACAGCAATCCACCAATCAGTGTAGAGCACGCGCTTTGTCTTAAATTGGTTTTAATTGTAGATTGGGTGTAAAAGATAAAGTGTGTATGCAGCTCTATCACTCTTCTCGTAATGAGGAGAGTAAAGACTAATGCATTTAATGAAATAGGTTAATAACTGTAGGTTGTACTGTGTTGCCCGCTATGCTTTTACGAATAGAGCAACAATATTTCTTTTAGCTGCATAATAATTTATAGTATGTAGTTTATCATGGTATGTGTACCTCGCAAAAAACAGCCCAACTAGTGTAGTTGGAAACTAGCACTTAGTGATTTGGCTACCATTTAATTGAGGTGACGTCATAAATGCTTCTCTGATTGGAAAAAACACATAGAAAAGTTGCATCTAAAGATCACGAGGAGGAGAAAAGGGCTTTTGGAATTTTTTCCCCTTTATTTTCATTATAATTTTCATTATTATAAAAAAACGTATTTATGGAAATTATTCGAATGCTCCTAATGCTGTTATTATTCATGCAAGTTAAGCAAATATATGAATATATATAAAACCCTTATACCCTTCATAAAAAAAATCAACCCTTATACTTTTTTCCCACAAAATACAGCTAAAAAAAAAGAAACTGTTACCTAAAATAAATGCATCATATACATATATATTAGGTGTTAAAAATGATAAATACTCTTGAAGTTTAGAGATACAAAGGGTAAATAAAGCACCACAGTTAATCCCAGACAGTAGTCATCATTGCACAGACAATAACCTTCATCACAGTATCATTCATCATTCTCCAGTATAATTCTCAATACAAATACACTGAATAGAAGTTTGTGGACACAAGATTTTTATGTGCTTTTGGAACATCCTATTTAAAATTTAGTCCCCGTTCGCTGTTATAATAAGTGTTTATATGGTGTGTGTGAGAGGATAAAACACCCTCAGGCCATCATTAAACAGAGACCCAACAACGACCGGATTGGAAAATATACAGAAAACACTTCTCTGTTTTTAAATTTACATTTAGTTAAATGAAACTAAATACTAATCAGAAAATTACACTATCAGAATTGTTCCTTTTTTAATGTTTTTAGACTGATCGGGTTTAAACTTAAAAAATTAAGGAATTTCACTGAATTATAAAAAAAAAACTTATATAATGAACCTGGAATTTTTTTAAGTTACAGCCTGAAACTAGTAGTAATGATCAAGTCTATTCAGTTTGAGATCACATAATGTCAGTTGCATTGCACACAGGTACGCTCCATTCAGCTCTGCTGGTAACTGGTTGCACCAAATTCAAGGGTCAATAGCTGAATTTAGCACCTGAGGTGGATACCGATACATACCATAGAGATATGCAAGAACAAGCAGTACATTTTAACTTCGACATGTAAAAAAAACATTAGTTTTTTAGGTTAATATACTATAAGGTCCATTTCTGTTGTAACAGATTGTAACAATAAATGGAAAAAATTTGAATGGCTGTGGATACCTATGCAACCTGTTCTACTGTAATAAACAATTAAGAGTGTATACAGGTAGTCCCTGACTTACAATGTTGATGTGTTCCAATGACCGAATCATAACTTTGAGAAAGTCGAGACATGGCCTAGCCTACCTAGGAGTCTTCATTGATTAGTATTGGGTAGTATACTGTGATTTGTTAATAATTCAACAAACTACAGTACATCAGTTGACCGCTGGCGAGGATGAGGCATCTCAAAAGGTGGGAGATGCATACATCCTGGCATCGTCCCATCGTATCGTATTGCATACATGCTGCTTTTTGTTTGCCTATCACGCGAAAAGTAAAATGTTTGAACAATTTTGTCGTATCACTATCGTTATATTAAAAAAATCATAGGTCAAACCATCTTAACTCGGGAACTACCTGTATAGCGAGTATACAGTATCTAAAATGTTAAATGAATCAGAAAAAGTGCACCGTGCTCGGATTAGGGAAAAAACAGCTGTATCAGATGAGACATCAGATTGGTTGGATGAACTCTACCACTAGAGCATTGTTCTGAAAACCTTCACCACTGCCAATAACCAAAGCCTCCTGCAGGTCAGCGTGCTGGTGGGAGCTCAATGTTGCACAGTCATGATGGATTCTGATCCAGGACTGACCTGCCAAAGAAGTTAATGTTTGGCATTGTGTCCTTCATAAATTTACCTGCACACAATGTTATGGTACTATACGTTACTACTCACCTTTCTTTACCTGTTGACCCAAGTCCACCAGGAGCTCCGCTCCTACACTGTGGTTGATCGGCTCCCCAGGTTTGGTGCGACCTGCTCCTAACTTGTGCAGCACCATGGCAATGGTCATACCGTCTATGTCTAAAACTGTGCCTGAAATTATATAATATCACCATGATAAAAACATATAATACATTTTAGTACTTCAGTTATATGTTCAATGTCAGCCACAAATTTACAAATGAACATAAAATATTGTAGATATATTACCATCTCCAGGTGCCTTAAACTCTGTTTGGTACTTTGCACGCCTCAGGTGATTAAAGTATTCTGCCTTTTCTGAGCAGAGTGATCGGCTTATATCTGCCGTCACCCCTTGGGCCTGCAGCATTTCCTGGAAATGTTGCAAGGCCTTTCCATTCATCAGGACCTCACTGATCGCTTTCTGTCCAGCCTCCGGAGTAGCTGCTCGTCCACACATCTGCAGCAAGTAACCACCTGCACATAATAACACACTGTAAGAGCTTAGAATTGACAAGTCCAGCAGATGGATCCACTGAGTCAAGAACATTTTGGAAAAGCCTGGTAGAAATTAGATGGAAAACTACTTTCAAAACCAGGCCAAGTGTACTTGTGGATTGATGGATAGATTGATTGTTTCATGGGCAGACCTTCATGTTGATTGGTTAATTAATGGATTAATGGATGGATGAATGTTCTACCTTTACCTGATGACAAAATCTCTATCAGCTGAAAACAAATCTGCTTTAAAAAGAATAATTTTGTTTCTCAACATCATTTTTTCATGTCTAACTACTGCTTCTGTAGCAGTGTATGTAGGATTATAGAAAGCAGAGGAAAAAAAAAGAAATAAACTTTTTTGTTTAAAAATAAATATAAAGTCAAAGGGCAGTTGGCTATTAACATCTTAACTGATGTAAATCTGTATAGTTTATGATTTCACAATCAGGAATGCTGTATAAGCAGTGTTTGAGGTTATGTGCTGTATCAGATTGAACTGTTTGATGTTATGTGAAACCTTGGACATTTGTTTCCCAATTTAGTCATCTGCAAGTTCCTTTCCTCTTGCGAATCTCCCCCTATTGCCAGGAAGGGTGGCACCTCATGTTGCATCACATGCCATTTAATCTGTTTTGTATACATGGGCTCCTAGTCTGGTCATTTTTGGTACATGCCATCATTCCACCAAAAAGGCACAATCACTATGCTTATTATTCTTATTTGAAGAACTTTTTTCACCACAGGTAATTGTGACAAATATAGAAATATAGAACTATAAAAATGAGTATTCATTTAAAAATCGTCCGAGTGAACCCTCCTTACCCAGTGATGTAATCAGGTTATTTAAGTCATCAGGTCCACGCCCTTTGAGGCATTCCAAAGCTTCATATATCTCTAAGGAATTCCCCACACATCGGCCAATAGGAGCATCCATCCTGCTCAACACTGCACCTGTTTTTATACCCAAACTGTTTCCCACTGCAACCTAGAGATACAAAGCCAAGATTATTGAGAGCAAAGTCTGTTTTCTCTCTCTCTTTCTCATACACACCGTGTCTCACCATTGACTGGGCAAGTGTTCGAGCGCTGTCCATGTCTTTGTAGAGAGCAGCCTTACCAAACTTCACATCCAACACAAGTGCACTTAGACCCTCAGCTGCCTTCTTTGACATTATTGATGCTGTAACAAAAATATACACACAACATCAGGGCATTCAAGACACAAGCTATCAGTATGTTCTGTTAATTACATTTTTTAGTTGATCTCACCGGTGATAAGTGGGACACTGTCTACAGTAGCAGTGATGTCCCTGTGAGCATAGAGGACACGATCTGCAGGTACCAGAGTCTCTGTCTGACCCACAATGCAACAGCCCACATCCTGCAGTATCTGCTTCACCTGAACACACCCCCCCCCCCCATACACACACACACACAACACACACATGCTACCTCTGAATAGGTTCCAGGCACAGCACTGTCCAAGGTCATTTTAAATCTACTAAAAAGAAAGTATAACAAGTGATTGATAGTCTGATAAGTACATGTAATTTGACTGCAAATTCTACACAATCAACTTGGAGTAATTGTTGATTACTTGTAATCATCAGTTTATTTGTTTCATTTTCTAACAGCATGTTCTCCTACACCCAGCAAATGTGTAACACTAGCAACTTGTTAGTATATTAGCCCAGTTTATAGTTTTACATTTAGTGATTACAAGTTAGTTCCTGTTTTCACTTGTTATACCATATAATTTTATATGTAGTAAATAGCCATAAACAATCACTGAACTAATAGTCTCTCTTTCAAGTTCAATAGGATTTAAGTGTGTTGACTGGGCAAGCATTTCTATCGTAGATAACTCTGCCTGTTTGCTCTCTAAATAAAGCTTATATTTATATATGGAGATGGGTCATTGTTTTGTATAGTGAAGTTGGCACCCATGGCAGCCATGTTGGCTTAGTGTTCCATTTATAATTAATCTACATTTAACCTACATGTATGTAATGATTTTACATTTACAGCATATAGCAAATGTCTTTACAATCATCTCATTGAGCAGTTGAGTTTGAGGGTCTTGCTTGAGGGGCCCAGCAGTTGCAGCTTAGTGGTGTTGGGATTTGAACTCATGACCTTCTGATTAAAAGCCAACATTTTATTAATTGAGCTACCACCTCCTCAGTTCTCCATGCATGTTCTCCACATATTAACAGAAACTTGTAAAGTCGAACCTGTCATAGCTGACAATGTCACAGTCTGATGAACATTAATTCTGTTAAATTACCTAATTTGTTTGTATATAAACAATAGGAACATCCATGTGTCTCTCAGAAACAATATGACTCGATGTTTTCAGACCTTTGAAAGGCACTTTATATTATCAGGCAATGATAACATGGCATGTCTACAATACAGTTCATTATTGTGTTAAAATGAGAATAATTGATTTACCATGCGGTTCACTATATTAACCTTAACAGTAATATTAATAAACACTATCTGACTAATCAAATAAAGACCTCAGCATTTCGGCGGTGTAACTAATGATATCAGGTGGTCATCGTGTACCCGTTCTGTTGATAAGTGGATGTTGAACCCTGGGATGGACTCCAGTTTGTCTAGTGTGCCTCCAGTGTGTGCCAGTCCACGTCCACTTATCATAGGGACCTGCAAGGATCAAAATCCAATTACACCATAGTTCTGAATTTACTTTTGGACTATTGTTGAAATATTACAGTAAACTTTTGTATTGTTTACATTAAGCAATGAATAAATGTGGAACTCTTCTATTCACCTTGCATCCACAAGCTGCCAGAGCAGGGGCCAGTGGAATGCTGACCTTGTCCCCGACTCCACCTGTCGAGTGTTTATCCACCACAAGGCCAGTCCATTCCTCAGGCCAGTGCAAAACCTCACCCGATGTCATCATCTCCTTTGTTAACATCATGGTTTCCTTGTTGTCCATGCTCTTCTGCCAAATGGCCATAAGCATTGCACCTAAAAAAAATTACCAAAACTGTAAAGACAGCTCTCTCTCCAAATAGTTCTTCTATCATATCTAAAATTGCTTTACCCTTCTCCTATTTAAATGTCATCCTTCAACCCTCCCTTTGAGTTGTGATTGCTGGTGTCCCAGCATTGCATTGCATCAGGTAACCTTGAAAGTTTCCTTTCATTAAAGTGAATTTAACCTTAAAGTTCAGACTTGACAAAAATAACTCACATTTGAGAGTATTGCTGAACTTGCCTTTTAAATGCACACAAATTTACTGCTTTTTATTAATTCTGAAGTAGTCATTTAATCCTGACTAGCTTTATAAAATATATTTTTTGTTTATAGGTGTCCCAGCATTGCATTGCATCAGGTAACCTTGAAAGTTTCCTTTCATTAAAGTGAATTTAACCTTAAAGTTCAGACTTGACAAAAATAACTCACATTTGAGAGTATTGCTGAACTTGCCTTTTAAATGCACACAAATTTACTGCTTTTTATTAATTCTGAAGTAGTCATTTAATCCTGACTAGCTTTATAAAATATATTTTTTGTTTATATATATATATATATAATTTGCCTAATTGTTAAGAATGAAATTTTGGAAATTTAAGATTACTGTTATTGTAGTGCATTTCTCAATTTTCAGTATTTCAGTTAAGAAGTAAAACATGGGCCCTTATTTGGAATTTAGATACTGTATAAACATTTGCTCTTACATAACATTTAGGCTTTGGCTTGATGATAAACCAAGCACACAGAAGGTTATAGAGATAATCCACATTAGAGACTTCAGGGATAAAAACATAAGGTCAGAAAAGAACACAGATGTTTCATTTTATTTTATTTCTCTAGGTCTAAATGGTTATATGAAATGGAAATGGTTATATATATATATATATATATAGCATTTGCCAAATTGTTAATAATGAAATTTAGGAAATTTAGGATTACTGTAATTTTCAGTATTTCAGTTAAGAAGTAAAACATGGGCCCTTACTTGGAATTTAGATACTGTTTACTCTTACATAACATTTAGGCTTTGGCTTGATGATAAACCAAGCACACAGAAGGTTATAGAGGCACCTATCTGTTCAGTCAGGATCATACCTGGTAAGAAATACTCATTTTTTAAAATTGATTCAACTTTTCTTAAACTTTTGTTTACACACAGGATTAAATCATATCTTTAATTTTGTGAGGCCACCGCACATTTTTAAATCTTAAATCAAGTTCAATTCAATTCAGTTTATTTCTATAGTGCTTTTCACAACGGACATTGTAAGCAGCTTCACAGAATGAAAGAACTATTAAGCAAACATTTATATATAAGATGTATAAGGAAGGAACCTTGAGAGGAACCAGACTCAAAAAGGGGAACCAATTCTCATCTGGGTGACAACAAGAGTTAATTATAAATCATTAAAAAATGACAAACACTGGAGAATGAGAACGATCACGAGCACCGTAATGTGTGATTAGAAGCAATGTCCTTTCTATAGCCTTCTACAGTCAATTGGAGTTATGGAAACAGGTGCTCCTGAGCAACACATCAATTAGCCCAACATCTGAGATCATTATGGGTTCAACCCAAACTCCTCCATGTCAGAGCCTTTAAATGTTCAATGATGTAGAAATGGCATATGTAGAATGTCAAAACCAACTCTTTAATATTGTGTAGGTTCACTTTGTGCAACCCAAACAGCTCTGACTCATCGAGACTCCACAAATCATCTGGTGTGCTGTGGCATCTAGCGTCAAAACATTAGTACCAGATACTTTAAGTCCTGTAAGTTGCAAGGTGGGGCCCACGGATCAAAAGTATTTGTTCAGCACATTGCACAGTAGCTCAGTCTAACTGAAATCTTTGGATTTCAAAATGTCAAGGAGTGGCTGTTCGCATGACTGTTGCCCGATACATCTATCAGGCAAAACATTATGACCACCTGCCTAATATTGTGTTGGTCCCCCTATTTACTGCCAAAACAGTTCTGACCCTTCGAGCATTACCAGCATTAACTTCTTCAGCAATTTGAGCAACAGAAAAGCTCGTCTGTTGAATCGGACTACACGGACCAGGCTTCGCTCCCCACGTGTATCATGAATCTTCGATTCCCATGACCCTGTCACTGGTTCACCACAGTCCCTTCCTTGGACCACTTTTGATAGATACTGATCAATGCAGACCTGGAACATCCCACAAGAACTGCTTGTGGGATGATTTGGAGATGCTCTGACCCAGTCGTCTAGACATTATATTTTGATCCTTATCAAACTCCTTATGCTTGCCCATTTTTCCTGCTTCTAACACATCAACCTTAATAACAAAATGTTCACCTGCTGCCTTATATATCCCACCCACTAACAGGTACCATGATGAAGAGATAAACCGTGTCATTCAATTACATATTCACCGCTCATAATGTTACAATGTCATAATATTATGCCTGATTGGTGTCTATATCCCATCAGTATAATGAAATATCCCACCAATTGTAGTGACATAATCAATGTTATTCTCGTTACCTTTGAGTGTTGGTTTAAACGTTTAAGGCGAATCTTTTTACACTCTGCTCACGTGCTTATCTTGGGTGGGACTGAGAAGGTTATCAGTGTGTAATGAGTCTCACCTATTTGACTATCCTGAATAGTACGTGATTTGACTCCTCCTACAAAGGTGTGGATGTCCTCTGCGCTCAGCTGACCGCCATCCCGTTTCCGCATGATCATCTCTGGGAAACTATTCCCGCCCATTGTGTGTGGCATCCTTGCTCTTATGTGGTCTTCTTTTGAAGCTGTCAGCTGCATGTGGCAGAAAGTGACACACAGTAAACCCAAATATTGCATCAGCTGCACCAAAGTCAGGACAATCCTATTTTTATTAACAATGACTCTGTGTTCAAACAGCGCACAAGCAAAGCCTGTTGAATTCACACTGACAGTGTTTATACAATTCCAGAGTTTGTTAGATGCATCAGGAATGAATTATATAGTTTTATAAAGTATTTAATATTCAATATCAAATAACAATTTATAAATTCAGTACATTTTCTGTGTTTTTTTGTATAATCGAATTGAAATAAGCCAATAAATAGATCATCACTTTTGCTAAGTTGAGTAAAAAAAATACTATTAATTTGACCAGAAAAGAGTTTAAGCAAAACCTACCTTTTACAGATATGCACACCAACTGCACTGCTCTGAACTCCCAAGTTGTGAAATGTGTATAACAGCTTCTAATCCTGTCACCCGGCTCTCTGAGGCCCACCTACCTGCCAGTCACACATTAACTCTGACGATCACTGCTCCTGTTTCACTTCTTATTGCTGTATTATGCAAATCCTTTCAATAACAGCCCAGCCCTACTGGTATGACTTAATATTACATAGCCTATTGCATCCACTGCATAGCCTGTTTTTACAAACTAGTGTAGAATGTTTGTGTAAGGCTTCTTGTGAATAATAAACCAGAGTTTAAATGGCAGTATTGTGTAAAAGACATGTGACTTAGTTGTGCGCCTTGTGTAAGAAAAGTAATTTGATTGATTGCCAAGTAGAACAATTGGTTCTTAGAGTGAGGTGGATAGATAGATAGATAGATAGATAGATAGATAGATAGATAGACAGACAGACAGACCGACAGACATAAATACATATGTACATATGTACTTACTTGATCCTGAGGGGATAGTGAAAGTGACTACAAAGAGTATAATGATTAATTTAATACTAGTTTTGCTCTGTAACATTTAATCTTTGTATACAGTACATTTCAGTAAATTTGATTTATTGGTATAGTGCTTTGTCAATTTTCACAAATTGACAGAAATCTAGACAGTAATCAATCTAGATCCAAAGGTGCCAAGAAAAAACTCCCTGAGAAATTATTGTATAAAAATCTTGAGAGAAGGAGGACTATATATCAAGAATGTATAGTAAAAGTTGCAGTTTCACGACTAATTTAAAAAGTTGACTAGTTAAGTAGTTGTCTTTTTAATAGCTAAACCAAAAGCTGTTGTTAATTGCTAACTTTAAGCAGTTTTATCTATTAACAGCCATACATAATGTTACATAGGACATTAAATTGACAGGATCAGTGTTTCTCTAGACATATTATACTATTTAATTTTAATATACTATTTTTGCCATTTATGCTATACTATACATATTCTATGAACTGAAATGCTCCATTGATCTGATTCTAAACTATCTGAGAGGGTTTGGATGGTGATGTGCAACCTGCGGCTCTGAGAGCGCTGTCTCGAACAGAGCTGGTTACAACGCAGTTCACTCTGCCACAGCGCAAATGGTTTTATTTAGCTATAAAGGGCAACAAAAATAACTCAGGAAGAATTTCTTGTGGAGCGAGTGGGAGTGGGATTAAAACAATCTAATGCAAACCTCTTCACTTCATACAAATTGATACAAAGTGTTAAAGGTTCATTAATGCAAAAGAAAACGCTAAAAAAAAAATCATGTCAGAGATTTCCAGGGTAGCCTTTTGCAGCCGACTGTAAGAGTGGCATCATCTGGTTTGAAATATTTTCAGTCTAAGACAGCACATTAAGCTGCTTTCTTTACCATATGACTCACTGTTTTATTCCCACCCGTCTGACTAGCCTGACATCCCCACAGTGGCATCTAGTGAATGTATTAGTCAACTAGACTAGCATCTCTAATGTATTGGGTATAGAAGAAAAAATGCATCCTTTGTGCAGATATGTCTAGACAATTTGGCTGGCCAGAGGTCAGGGCCCATGTTTTTCTCCAGATGTTTCCTATTTGTAATATTTTCTTGTAATTACTCACAGAACAAAAAGGAAGAGTATACCACTATTGCAACTAGTACAGTGCAGAAATACAGGGTAAGGTTCACAGGTTTATCTTAAACAGATTGAACCTTTATTCATCTCTTGTAAATGGTCAGACGTTTAGAAAGAAAAGAAATGGCACAAATGATGCATATGGGTTTCATATTATTCTTTTATGCAATTCTTATAGCACAGATTTTATGATCACAAGGTTGTGAGTTCAAATTTCAGTACCACTTCATGCCACTATTCGAACCTTGAGCCAGACCCTTATTCCTTAACTTTTCAGTTTTACAAAAGAGATAACTGTAAGTCGCTTTGGAAACGGGTGTCCATCAAATGCCGTAAATATAAATGTTAAGATCTGGAACCCATGATTTAGAACAAGAGTTTTGATGGTTTTTAGCTACTTTAGCTTGGAGGACACTTTCAAAGTGAAAGCTGGATCAAAATCAACAATCAAATAGTACACAGGAAGAGTTCTTTCCTACTGAGGATGAAAGGAATTAACCTTCAGTGACGTTTAAGAATGTTCTCTACAAGGAAATGTCGAACTATGATACATGTAGCGGTTGCAATGGGAGGTGGTAGCAAAGTGGTTAAGGTATTGACTCTTGGATTAGAAGGTCATAAGTTCACCACCAAGCTACCACTACTGGATCTTTGAGCAAGGCTCTTAACAATTATTGCTCAGTTGTAAGTCTCTCTGGATAAGGGCGTCTGCCAAATACCATAATTGCCTTCGCTTATTAGGAGGAATTCATCTTCTGAAAAAAAAAACATTCCAAAATAACTATTGCAACACCATTAAGTATTTCGATGTAGTTTTACTAAATAATGTGTAAGCGTGTGTTAATAAGCCTAGTTTCCTTGGGTTCATCCCCAAATTAGTATCAGTGTTTTATTTAAAGCAATATGGAACGCTGAATTCATCCTAGGTGGCAAGAGTAGTATTGACGTTTCACAGCTCCCGAGTCCTGGCATGATCTTAAGCTCTGTGCTTGGGTTCCTGTCTGTGCAGATTTTGGCATATTCTTCCCATTTCCACATGAATTTCCTCTCAGTAATCTGGTTTCTTCCCAAAAACATGCTAGTAAGTAAATTGTTTTCACTAAAACGTGAATATATGTACATTTTACATTTCCGGCACATTATTTAATACCAAATGAAACATTTTGTAAACATCCCTGTTGTATTGTAATACAGGAAATTCAGCTTCAGGGTGAATCACATGGCTAGGTGGTGGCTTCTTCTTCTATAACTCGCAGCCATGAGTTTTATTCTTTAGCTGATTTAAGATACACATTTGGTATCTATCAGTGAATTCTTTCTAATACTTTTTTCTCATGGTTCACTTTTAGGGGTAAATAGCCTCATTTTTTTCCTGTAGTTAAGATACATGCATACATACATGGAGTTCCCTACATCCATAGTTTTAGATTATTATACAAAGGGGTAAGGAGCATAAATTTTTCAAATTACTCTATAAAAATAAAAGGAATAAAATAAAAACAACATACAGTTTATCTGAGAGCAATTAAACCTAACCGTGCAGATTATCATAGAGCTGCCAATTGCTCTAATACTGCTGATTTCTCTGAGTATAAACCACTCATCACTTATCAGTCACTGGATGAAATGCTTAAATATGTGACCAGAACAGCAGAAGCAGTGACTCATCCTGCATCATCATAGACAGCCTTTTACTTGAATTAGTGTTTTGTTTTCTTTCAAATGAGGGGGTAATGCATTCAGACTTGCCATCAAGGTTTCATCATGTTTCCTTTATCCAAAAAGACCATCATACAAGGCATGTAGTTAAAGTTTCAACGTAAACACGTTTCGCAAGGAGAAAACGTATTTTTAGAAAGCTGTGATGTTGGTCTTGACGCTTGCTTGCATCTGCATCTAGGTAAAACTGTATTCAAGTGAAAGTTCCTGATCTCCCCGTGACCTTTTCGACCTCACATGACAAACTACACAGACAGAATAATCAATATTTTGTTTGCTTTTTGTTTTGTAATTGCTTCAAAGTATCGTTCACATATTCAGACGTCCGTAACACCACATCGTCTCATCGTTTCAATCCAGCTTATTGGCTAAACATCAAGTGGTGTTGAGTGAAGTTTTGTGGAAGTCCAGGACTTGAACCATGGATAAACACAACACAGAAATGGCCAGGTTTTTTCATTTCATTTCATTTCACTTCATTTCATTTCATTTCATTTCATCCAGGATGGACAATGTGCCAAATTCACCCTCATAACCATGAGCAATAAATTTAGAAATATAATTACATATTTGGGTACAATATTCTTTTGAAAACATACATGGTCAGACTTCAAATTACCAAATTGAATACAACAAATACATAAAAAAAAAAACCAAAACAAAGTCTAAAGGAAGAAGTCCTTTCAGTTCTTAAATCAAATAAGGGGGTACCACACACTGACCAGTCATCATAGTAGTTCATTGCTTTAGCAACTCCACAGCTCTTACACGCTCAAGATCTGTTATAGCCTGATGGGATATTTCATCTATACTGAGGCTGCCAGCTGCATACTGGGCACTGTCAACCATCGATGAAGCTGTGTATCATTCTGTGCTTGAGTGGGATGTGTTTGTGCATCTGATAGGAAGAGAGAGGAAAGGAGAGAGCAAGAGAGAGCGAGAGAGAGAGAAAGAGCGAGAGAGCAAGGGAGAACAGCAGTGTTCTATGCAAATGGCTTATAAAAAAGTAGCACCCTCCACTTTGTGCAAATGTATCATCTGGATGAGAGGCAAGTGTGAGTCTCTTGAGTTACGTGGTAGGATTCTGGCGACAGATAGAAGTGAAATTTGTCTTGCGTTCATCGTTAGAATCGAATGGATCTGGTTACTGGAATTCTCACTTACTTTGGTTTGTGTCAAAAGATTGGATTTAATTGTAAAGCGCATTATTGTGCTAAGGTTTGTACGTCATAAAAGGCAGATTTCAGGGCAACTGAGTCCCCAGATGTTTTCACAGCATTAAAAGAAAAGCCTTTTTTTTATTTATTATAATTATTTTACCTTGTTTGTATTTTCATGGTTGGTGTAATAAAAAAACCTGCCTCTTAGACTCCTTGATGTTTAGCGATAATTGTCACATACAAGCATCTTTCTTTTAAAATGTGCAAAATCGTGTCAGTCCACATGTGCATCATAAACACGATTAGCATGATTGTAAGCCCTTAAGTAGCATAAACGTTTGACTCAACCCAAGCCTGTTTTATACCAAAATTCCCAATTACACAAAAGAACATTCTATTAACCAAATAATGTTACAAATCGGCATTAAATCATGACACCTTGTTACTCCATCCAAAACACAAAAAGGTAACGAAACTGCTACCTACTCCCCATAGTATTTGAAGTGCCTCTCTAACTGAAAATAAATACTCAATATACAATCTCACCTCACATTTATTCATAAAGGACAAAAACCAATAAGCGGTGTTTTAACCTGATTCCTAAGTTAAACGAAGTTATTTCTTTACTGCAAATAGTTTTGATCTAAGAAATCACAAGGAATACTATAGGGGAGATAGTAACTATGATTGGGCTGATGCAATTATTTCATATTTAACTTAACAAAGATAAAATATGATAAAATAAACACACACAGGGCATAAGACGCATATTTCATTGAACACTCATACATTCTGTTTGAATATATACGCCCACATATATCATATACATATAAAACTGACTGTATTCCTGAAAATACTCTTCTTTATCAAATTTAGATGGCGGCAGTACTGTCTCAAGGCCACACTTGTATTATGAAAGGTTTGTTTCAGGGTTAAAGGTGCATTATGTTGGATTCTTACACTGAACATCATTGTAAATTATTAAAAAGTGATACTGTTTACTGACATGACAGTTAAACATCAGTAGCTTCATGAACATTTTGCTATTCCATGCCTTTATTTCTTTATTTCATTATCGAATTAATTCATATAATGCTACAAATGAGTACATTGTTACAAAAATCACAGACAGATTAGATAAGAAATAATAGTGGAACTGGTTCAAACATCCACACATAGTTTAGGTCTTACAGTAATAATAAATATGGCCTACTTGTTCAAGCAAAACTTGCTTAGAATTCGAATCCACATAGTGCACCTTTAAGGGGAGATTGTCACTTGTACACTTACAAGCCTCATCTAGTATGTTGTATGAAATTTTAAGTTTCCTGCAAGGCATTTTTGACTGAAACACTGTGAATAAATATCATGAATTGTAAACCCTGGGAACTTTGGAAGCATTGGCTTTAAGTGCTCCCAACAGTGAATTACTGAGATCTTTACATTTACTCTTTGTAATATAGCAGCCATGCCAGTTCAGTCTATTAACTAGATGGATCCCTTCTGGGGCACGTGGCCCATCGATCAACTCATTTTTTAAACACAGCACAACAGGTCTACAGACTACACACCAATTGTGACTTAAAAGCGTAAAGGTCTTACGCTTTGGGATTGTGCTTGAATGTGTTTATTTAAATGTATTAGTCATTAGGGAGGGCCTGTGTAAGGCTGAGGAATCATTTAGCCAGTTTGGCTACTGGCCTGCAAATGACAGTGGTACAATTTGGCAAGGACTTTATTTAACTCTATTCTCCCAAATTTATTAAGCTCCTGAGCTCTCCAACAGCTGTTTAAGTGCACGCTCAATGTTCATCCGGTGGCCCACCCGTGTCACCCCCAATTCAGCTAAATCGTCCTTCGTGAGCGCAGGTAGATGCGCACCTTCAATTTCATGCTCTACAAAGCGGGCACGATGCTCCCCTAGTCCCACACTCTCTAACCACTCGCCCACATCATACTTGCTCCACAGAGCAAGAGGGCGCTGTCTGAAGGGCCGAAGGGCCAAGAGTGGAGCACCCAAAACTGGTGAGGGACAGGGGGAGGCACAGGGCGATGGGGAAGGGGAGCGGCTGCGGGCACGAGCACTGGCACTCCGCATAACAAAGCGCACCTCCTTGGGCTCCTGTGGGAGGCTCAGGCTGGAGGACTTGAGAATAGTATGGTGGTGATGGTGATGGTGGTGGGGACCAAATGCACGCATTGGCCCCAGAGGCTCACTTCGCTCTGGAGTGGCCCCAGGGCTGGGTGTCCTGCGGGTAACTGGGTAGCGGCTGCCCGGGCGGATGGTGAAAGTGGTGCCATAGTTCCTTTGTGAGATGGTGTGGAGCTCACCAAGGCTGCTGAAGAGTCTGACAGGCAGAAACAGGGTTTTGGGAGGGCAAGTTAAATAATTTAACCAAAAATCTCAGTGCAGAAAAATACATTATATTTGACAGTACAATATCTTAATATGAAGACAGTATACAGTTAGTGCTGTAGGCAGAACAGTTAGTATGCAGTTCTATTTATAGCTTCACAATTTTCATTTTCAACCACATTCGGAAAAACTACCTCAGGGTATAGCTGAAAGCCCTACTTGGTTGCAAATATACAATTTACAGTAAATCTAATGCTTTAAGCTAAGAAAGCATAGTATTAGTCAATTTATAGATTTAATATGACTTTAATTAAAGCCATGCACAAAAGTTGCAGGTTTCAGTAATGAAGCTGTAAAGTATTTTAGTGAAAGTTAGTTGGTAGAAGAGGTTGCTTTTACCCACAGAGCTAATAACCTACGATTTACTCTCTTCTCCATTCTCCTTACATCTGCAAGGACATATAGAGACACATATAGGTGTGTTATGTGCTTGCGTGAGGTGTGTAAACGAAACCTGTATAACACTAACAGGCGTGTTCAGTGGTGGTATGTGCTGCTCAACAGTTGAGAAGACTGCTGTGGTACATGCAAATATGTGAACCATTAAGGCCAAGTGTCTGCAATGATTTTTGACTCACAGTAGCTTCTTACCTGGCGCCACCCACTGGTGACCTTCTGCCAGGGTCTAGGGCTCCCATTGGTGGCTCCTCGCCTAGAGAATGTGAATCTTTACTTAGTAACTCTGCTCCCATTGCAGCAGGCCTACTATCATCACCTATGCCCACTTGAGCCCTAGGCTCCTCCCCCCAGAGTTTAGATCGTCTTTGGAACAGGTAGCGTGGGCGAACCGGGCCTGTGCTGGGTGGGTGTGGAAGCAGCTCACTGTCTGACGACTGTTTAAGCAGTGGGTCCCTGAGATGGGCGGGGCGGCCGCGGCCCACCCCACAACGTGGCTTGCTGGCGTGGGCAGAGTCTGTGCTCTCTGACGACAAGGTGGACATGCTAGAGACTGTGGAAACAGTACTTGTAGTCTCCATGTGGGGGTCCTCGACACCGGAGTCTGCAGTGGAATCACTTGCTTTGCCAGAGGAGATCTTTGCTATAGAAGGCCTTGGAGATGCACCTGGAGAAATGCTGATAGTGACTTTGGGTGTTTCCTTTATTAAAAGGCCATTGGCAAAAGGTTGAGGGGGTGGGACTATGCCAATCTTGCGGAGCTCCTCCCTTGTTTCTTCATCACTAGATGAGAGAAGTGCAGGGGGCAAGGTGACTGTGTAGGGCTCTGCTTCCTCCTCTGAACTCATTGTCATGCTCCGCCCTGCCAGGTTTGAAAGGGTCGGGGCAGGTGAAGGCATGGAAGGTGGAACTACTGGTTGACTGTGATCTGTGTCAATCAATGCTGATTGGACAATCTGCACGGTTGATGTCACGATGGACTCCTCCAAACTTCGCCCAGATACAGGGCTGCCATTTGTCACTGGACTAGCAGTTTCTGTCGTGATGCTTACAGGCTCTTCCCTCCAGGAATCAGAAGGTGAAGCCTCAAGAGCAGCAGGTGGCGTGACTCCTCCCTCTGTCTCTGGTCGCTCCACAACTCTGCCCTGAGTGGGTGATGGTGACGGAGTGGGAGTGGGAGTTGGTGTAGTACGTCCACTGAGTGCTCGCTCTCTTGCAGCCAAAGCAAGTGCTAATGGAGAGGAGGGGTCCAATGGACGGCCCGTGAGAGGATGTATAAATGTGGAACCTCCTGGTGGCAGACCAGGAGAAAGCATAGGTGCTGGAGGGGGCAGCTCAGCCAGCTCATCCACTGAATGTGACTGGGATAGTAAGGGGGTGGTTTGAGGCTCGGTGGTGCTCCCCTCAACAGAAAGGAACACACTGGTCCTGCGACGAGCTCCTGGAGGTGTAATCCTAGCCCTCTCAGAGAGCACCTGCTGCTGGAACTGCTCTGCTCGGCTGCTGTGAGGGATTCGAGCTCCTCCTAGGGGAGAAGGATCCCTACCAGTACCAGCCTGGGCGGCTGTGCCCTCCTCAACCTGACCTTGTTTGACCAGTGGACTCTTTCTGCGCTGGGGCTTGGTAGGGGTATAGACTGCACTTAGGCGACCCACATTGGCATATGGGTTCTCCACAGCCTGGCCACGCCTACGACCACGCTCAGGAGGAGCTGCCCCAGAGGTAGGTGTTGCTGGCCTGGGAATGGGGGCGGGCTCTACTGGAAGGTGGGCGGTGTCCTGAAGAATAATCATAGAACGTGCCTTTCTCTGGCGGTCTGTTGTGACAGGACCATGGAGCTTGGGCTCTGCACCTGGCCGGAAGCTTGAACGAGTCTGATTGGCTGCACGTGTTGGGGGTGGAGGAGGCAAAAAAGATGGGGGAGGACCCGATTCCAGGAAGTATGGTGTAGGAGGTGGAGGAGGTGCAGTTTGTGGTGGAGGTGGAATACTGTCTTGTCGAAAGCTGTCAGTCATGGAGGAGCTTCTTGGAAAGCGGTGCTCCCCAATTAAAGCAGATATTCTTTCATCTTCTGGTGCACCTGAATCAAATGAATGATGTTTGTCAGATATGAAGCTTGAATAAATTTAATGTGTTTGACAAGTTAAATTTTTTAGATATGATATCAGAAAAAAAACTGACTGTGCAATCATGTGCCCACATACAGTAACAATATTTATGGTTTTACCAAATGATTTGGTTCTGGTCATCCCGTGCAGTTGCATGTGACTTTTATCCACACCAAGTGACACACCAGGAGATATTTGCATTCCTTGCCTTTCCAACAAAGACTGCACACACAGAAAAAACAGCTTAAGCAGAAAAGGTAAAGTATTATATTTATCATGTATTATCATGTTGATCTGATCATCTGATATGCATATGTTTGTATATTTTACACTAATCTCGGCCTGTGTGATACGTCGGCTAGTCGGTCTCTGTTTCACAGTGGCTGCTCTGGAGTCTGCGTCAGAAGGCCGTTGCCTCATCACCACCACTGTCTCTTTTGGAGAACTCAGCATCTCATCCAACTTCTCTGTAGGGAACACACCAAAAACCACACACTCAAATTTTTGTAAACAGTCAGACACCTCACCAAGCTTTGTTCACAAAACACACATTAAAGCACAAACATAATTTCAATGTCAATCTCAATGCCATTGCCACCCATAAATGCAATCTAAAATACTGAATACAAACACAGACGTGTATACAAAAAACACACATGCTTTTTCAAAATGTACACATACAGTACAATTTAACATCACACAGTACACACCACAGAAAATACCCCCAGCATACTGAATGTTTTTTTCTTACCTCCCCTTCTTCTCCTTGATGCTTGTAGGTAAGAAGCAGGTATGAATCAACGTGAATCAATTGAAACAAACTGAGTAAATATTGATAATATGAATACGAACTGACACTTGGTTCTCTTTTGGCACTGCTATATATTATACCATTGTCAAAGTTTGACAAGAAGAAGCGCTCTACCTGGCCTTGATCCCTTAAAAACCACAGCACAGCAGAATTTTTGCATTTTTTTAACATTTACATTTATTTCATTTGGCAGACACTTTTATCTATATCTAATCTTATCTCCTTCACACAACTGAGCAGTTGAGAATATTGTTTAAGGGCCCAGCAGTGGCAGTTGGGATTTGAACTCATGACCTTCTGATAGGAAGACTAACATCTTAACCACTAAATTACCACCTTTCCTTACCACAGTTATCACACTCATCAGTCTCAGATATTCTTCTTCCTTGTAATAATAATAGTGCTAGTAGTAGTAGTCTTAGTTGCTATAAGGCGAGTAGAAGACCAAAAACCATGAAAACACATAAACCCCAAACCATGTTATGGACAGGTTCTATGGATAAATAAATGAACACAACAGTACATGTAAAATATAATGTATGGTATAAGATGATTAACCCCCGAAAATATCAAAGGAACCCATTGTAATCAAGATAACAATAATATACTATGAACTTTAATTCAAATCCAACATTAAAGCAATATAAAGGATTTTTTTCATAAAGCAGACATTACATGTCTCCCATATATAATATTTCATTATGTCAAGCTTGTGTTAACCTCGGTATGCTTTTGCTATGGTTATGTTTAAATGGTTTAAGACTCATACCTAAGGCCTGTATATGTGGATGTGTGTGTGTGTGTGTGTGTGTGTGTGTGTGTGTGTGTTTTACCCATCTCTTCCAGCTCTGCGGTCATGCTTTTGGAGCGCAGGGTTAGGCTCGTGCTGGGGTCTCTCTTGGGTGGTGGAGGAGCTGATAGGCCATCAAACAAAACAAATGACTTAAAGAAACTGCTTATCACAGCGGAGTGGGATTATTAGAGTCTTTCCATTGCATGTGGTGTGTTTTGTGGAATTTGGATACATACCCTTTTTGCGAACTACGTCTCCGGTGTCGGGTTTTCGGGTCACTGACACCACTTTCATAAGAAGACGACTCCCACCTTGCCGAATCAGAGAGACCACTTGCCGATGGCCCACTTTTACTACACTGACCCCGTTCACCTGAGTTCCAGAGAATAGCAGTTTTATTCTAACAGCTCTTACTAACTTACTTTACGGACTTTTAATCCCATAGCTCCTCACCTCAATTAAGAAATCGCCAGTTCGTAGCCCCGCCCTCCATGCAACCCCATCCAGATCTACTGACTCCAGATATTGCAGCGCAGGAAACGCAGGAGTTGGAGTAAATTCTTCAATTGGAGTTTCAGCTGGTAGTAATAGAGACCAGACACACATACAGCACAATTGGCATATAATAAGCATGTGTGTATATATTGACAGGTGGGCGCTGTGGGAGAAATATCCATTTACGTTTCCATTACCTTTAGCCCCTCGAAGAACAAAGCCAAATCCCTCACTGTCTCTCTTTTGTAGCGTGGCAGTTTTTTCTTCAATTACATAATCACTGAAGACACAGGTTAGTGATAAAACATTAATTTTGCATCATCTTGCATTAAAAAAAAAAAACAGAAATCAATCTGGTGTGCTTGCTTTCTACAAGAGATCAGATTTTTGAGTAAATGCACGATCACGACTAGGTTCTCATATATTTCATAGAAAGCTCATATTTCATAGCACTATATCTGTGTGTGTAATAACAATTGTGTAACCGATTCTGCTGATTGTCACATTTCATATTTGTATAAAACATACAATATTTCATGGTGAAAAACACAATACCAAGCATGTGTAGAGTAAATATGAGTGTTTGGACAATGTCCATTGGGAAAGCCCTATTTAAATAAAACCGAACTGAACTGAACTAAATTGTAACCAAAATTTAGTGAAAAGAAGAATAAGAAAGTGTGTACCTGTAGGAGGAATAATTATCATAGGAGCCAACTGTGTAATGTCTAAAAAGCCTCTTGGTGCGATCTTCTCTCGTTTCTGCGAAACAAAACTATTTCAGGTCTCACAAAATACCGAATACTATCATGATAATCCTGATGTGTGTATATGTTCAACGGTTCATGTATGAATTCACCCCCATGTTGTTCTATACAGTATATGTAAGAAACCATCAGACATCATTGTGGCTAAATTATGAACAAAATAGTTTTTCTGTTAACAACATTCTCTGCGTTAAATGTTGACTATAAAATGTAGAATGTTTTTTTTTATTTTCATCTTAGGAGCCAGTCTAACAAACATGATGCAGTAGAAATAGTATTTATGGCTATAACTATTATCATTCAATCAATATATAGTACTGTAGTTCTAGAAAATCAGTGTGTTGGTATCTTTCAGTAGAAATGTGTTTCAAATGCGAATATTTAGGTGTCATTTTCTCCTTTTTCAGTTTTGAAAGAAACTAGATTTTAACATTTCAGAACTGGTTGAGAAACATAACATTATTTCACTATGTGAAGATGAATATTAATTTTTTTCCCTCATGTACACTTCAAGAGTTTAAAAACAAAGGGAATTGACTTTACGAATAAAATTCATATTTTAATTATATTTGAATCGGAATATGTTAATGATTTTTACATCTGAATGTTAATAAAAACGTCTTTTACATTTTTTAGTAAGATTTAGGAAATTTTATTTACACCCCATCCCCCAAAAGCTTTTGATATGCATTATGGAATAATATTATAAAAGTATGTGTATGTGTATAATTACCTAGTCGGGGGTCATACTGTCTCAGCTGAACCTCCTCTACGCAGTGAGCGGGAAACCAACCGGTTCGTCCTTTAACTGAGCCTTCCCAAAATCCTCCTTCACCTATACTGAGCACTAGGGGAGAAAATGGGTAATCAAATATGGTTTCCAAAGTTATATAAAGATTGCACTCAGATATCATAAAAAAAATCTTCTGTTTTATTATAACCCTTAAAGTCCTTAAATGATTTCTACTGAACATTTTATTTTCGATCTATTACAAATGACAATATTAAGGAATGTGCGTCTGGGAGCTGGAAGTTTGATAGGTTAAAGAAGTAAGAAACACAACCTTTATTATAATGATCATCATGGGGTAAGGGTGGGCAGAGGTGCTCAATTTTGCATCTTGCCCACCAAATCAAAGTTTGATTTTATTATTTTAGCCAATGGAAAAAATAACCAAGATACCAGCATGATTTCTAACTATTGATTGGGTGGGAAGCCTACAGCCAAACACAAAATCCCACCCCAGCTGCACAGAACAGTTTTTCACCACTGGCCTCACACTATTTTCAGTTCGAAGCGCTTACAAGCTTTAGCTCCATACTGGCTTCTTGTAAAATGTGTCTACTGTTTTGCAGCAGCCACTGAATGCTCATTTGACCGTCATTCAATTGTATTGAATTTTATTCAACTGCCGTTTTAACTTGTCGTGTGTATGTTTTTTTAAGCCTATAAGCAAACCTAGTGCTGCATGTATCTGTAGAGATGCTGCTGTTAGCACATCAGAGACTACAGCTAATTTGATTTTATCCCCCACAAGCACTAAACCCTTCTAAACCCATGCTGTCGTGCCATGTTGCATAAAAGTAAGATGAATTTAGTGATCTTGGCCATGAGAAATGCATAACAAATACTTTAGACAGTAATAAATTTCTGCCAAAATGCCAAGGGAAACAGGAGATTAATGCTGTAGATAGATTGATAGATGGACTCATGGATGGATGGATAGATGGACAGAACAAAAGCTAATGAGAGAAAAAAAACAATTTAGGGTATAACTGATAAACAATACATTAAGTTTCCGGTTGCTGTAATAAAGTGAGAAAAAAAATGTATATATATATATNATATATATATATATGGTTATAGAATTAAATATATATGGTTATACAATATCTCACAAAAGTGATTACACCCCTCACATTTCAGCAACAATTTTAGTATCTCTTCCCAAGGGACAATACTATAAAAACTTGAATATATTTTAGAGTAGTCGATATGCAGCTTGTGTAGCAGTATAGATTCACTGTCCTTTAAAAATAACTTAACATACAGCTAGGGCTGTACTTAAATAATCTGAATACAAAAATTCAGTGAGGCAAATTATGTGATGCTTTGTATAGTGCATTTAACTGCACACGGAGCACTGTGTTTCCCCACGGACCATTATTACTGGCACACCACCCGCTAAACTCTGGAGCACTCTGGACAGGTAAACACAGAATACACTATTTAATGTTCAATTCCAATTTTTTATTGCTTTCTGGCACTACAAGAGGGGGTGATGCTCCCTGATTGGAAATAGAATTCAGAATTTGCAAGAAGAAAAAGTTGGATTTAGGAAAACATTTTTTAATGTGGCGGAAATTGGCTTCTATAAATTCGTACTAAAGAAAACGACATAAAGCTGTCAAATTCTGGGACATTTCAAACTAAAACATAAACACCCTACTTTTTTTGAGTAATCTGAAATTTATTTGTTTAATTGTATTTTATGCATTTTGCATTCTTATGTAATATGGCAATTAAATGCACTAAATGGGTTTAGTTTTCACAGATATTCTTGTATGCAATTTCAGCTATAAAATGTAGATTTTTCTACAAAGGAAACAAATTGCTTGTTTATTTAAAGAGACCCATCTTTTAAAATAAAAATAAGTATACACGTTTTTTCTTGTATATTTAGTTTTGCTCTTAAAAATAGAAAAAATACTTCTTATACGATTTCTCGATTAATTGATGGACTAATTGGTAGAATACTCGATTACTATTATAATTAGCTAACTACAGCCCTATATACAGCCATTATTGTCAAAATAGTTGGCAACAAAAGAGAGTACACCCTAAGTGATAACAGCTGTACATCGTTTAACCATGCAAAGCCACATGTCCTATTCATCATGTTTATGTTTTTATCTGCTTAACAGGACCATACAAATTTGTTTATCTTGTATTAAGCAGTTGAAATTTGGTGCAGATGCCGAAGGTCCGCTTGTCAGTGCTCAGACCATACGCCGCACACTGCAACAAGTCGGTTTGCACGGCTGTCATCCCAGAAGGAAACCCCTTAAACAGTTTGCTGAAGACGGCCTGCCCAAGAGCATGGATTACTGGAACCATGTCCAGTGGTCTGATGAGACTAAGATAAACCTGTTTGGCTCAGATGGCGTCCAGCATGTGTGGCGACTCCCTGGTGAGGAGAACTGAAAAAATTGTGTCTTGCCTAAGGTCAAACATGGAGGTGGTAGCTTCATGGTCTGGGGCTGCATGAGTGCTGCTGGTACTGGGGAGCTGCTGTTCATTGAGGAAAAAATGGATGTACTCTGACATTTGGAAGCAGAACATGCTGCCCTCCCTTCAGAAATGGCAGTTTTCCAACATAATAATGACCCCAAACACACCACCAAGATGACACCTGCCTTGCTGAGGAAGCTGAAGGTGAAGGTATGTCTCCAGACCTGAACCCTATTGAACACCTGTGGGGCATCCTCAAGCTGAAGGTGGAGAAGCAGCATGTGTCTAATATCCAGCAGCTCCGTGATGTCATTATGGAGAAGTGGAAGAGGATCCCAGCAACAACCTGTGCAGCTCTGGTGAATTCCATGCCCAGGAGAATTAAGGCAGTGTTAGATAAGAATGGTGCTCACACAAAATACTGACAAGTTTTGACGAATTTATTTTTGTTGCCAGCTGTTAAGACAATAATGGCTGTATGTTGAGTTATTTCCAGAGGTCAGTAAATCTGTACTGCTTTACAAACTGCACATTGACACAGTATTGTTCCCTTGAGAAGATATACTGTAGTAGTTGCTGAAATGTGAGGGGTGTACTCACTTTTGTGAAATACTGTATAATGTTCTGATTCCGTCTTTGGTTAAGTAATGAAAAAAAAAAAAAAAGTAAAAATTCTGTAAATGGGAAAAAAGGAATTTTCGAACTAGATTTTGTCTAATTTTGTAAATATTACTTTTTGTGAGAACTGAATTAGGTGAGGGGGCCACTACCACCGATTACCCACCTACTGTATTATTTGTACCAGACCACCACATTGCCCTGATGATCAAATAGAGAATATCTGTGTAAATCTTTTCTATCATATAGAAAGGAGTTTACAGCCATGCTACAGCATCCCTAGAGTTTGAACCACTCAATGATATTGTATATTAACAAGTAGTTTTACTGTAGTAAGTTACATTTATTCATTTTCATTGTTTTTAGTGAATCTGCTATGATTTACAGAATTATTCTCATTTTGTTTGAACTCTTTTGGTTTAATATTTAATATACTGAATTTTTTACTCAAAAATGGCAACCTTGCTTTGGAACATACTTACATACTTACATACTGCAAAACAGACTGACCTTTGACCCTCTCCCCGCGGTTGAGTGTGATCTCACCCTCACCCTGCGGAGTGTGTGAGCTGACAGCGATGAAGGTACGACCAGGCACCGCGCTGTAGAGCCTCCGCTTTGGCCCTCGCGATACAGCAGGGGGACTGGGATCCCTCTGCACAGGACTGCCAGGGCTGCAACACACACAGACACACACACATGCACAAATACACATATACATCAAAAAAATAGTTCGTGTTTCTCATCTCGTTTTTTTTTTTTGGAAGGTAGAGGGGACTATAGTGTTTTAGGTTCTTCCAAACACTGCAAATGATGTTTCACTGAAACCGGGGATTACACTGCAGTAGGAGAAGAGGAATGAAATCCTGGAGTGTGTCCTTAAAAGCATGTCAGAGTAAAATGATGAGAAGTGGTAATACATTTGCTACCAATTTGGTAACACTGCAACATTCATTGCGGAGATTTTTTTTACCTGCTCTTTGGGGCATTTATAAGAAATGAATGTTCATCTGCTTGACTGGTTTAAAGGGGAAATTTGTTGCCTGTGCATCGAAAAGCTACAGAAATAAAAACATGCCACTGTTAAATTATTAAAAATACATATGAGCAGCTCTTACTGGGGCAGAAAAAATCTAACTAGTGAATTAAATAGCATGGTAATATTGTAAATCATTAGAGAATAACCCAAACCAAGTTTGTTCTAACTTGATGTCCTTGATGAAATCCCAGACGTGGTAACACACGTGGTCAGAATAGAGCCAGTTAGCAACATTCGTCTCGAAATGTTTTGATACCACCTTGTAAATATTTAAATACTGAGCCTAACATCTGAATAATTATTTGCAAGTATAATCTGTACTGAAGTACTTATTCTATTCCAGGGTGATGAAGGGTACCTGAGATGTCCACGTGCTTGTCTCCTGAGGCTGCGTGTGTGTCCCCCCTGTGGGCTGTGTGGGCTCGGATTGATGTTATCAGGCTCTAAAGGAGGCAGGCTGTGTAGTGAAGGGGCTGGTGAGGGTGCGGGCAGACTCTCGTCCAGTGCGTTATCGCTGGCCGAACGCATCAGGGAGCGGCGCGGGGACACACACACCCCACGGCGCCGAGATGAGTATGAGGGGCTCTCCCTGAAAGGCACTGCAACAGAGAGACAGTCTCACACACATACACACCATCGACTCATGGTCACGTACGTATACACTGAGTCGAGCGTCTGTGTATTCTCTGCGGTTTCCGGTGGACACGGTGCGTAGATGGCAAACATGCAGCTAACACACACACACATTTACAACACATACGCACACACTCACACACTCCAACAACTATTACAAGGTTATAACACATCTGGGCATTATTCAACATGCCTTGACCGTTCCCAATTCCATGCCAGGTGATTTAAAGTATATAATATAGATAACATTTATAGAACAGCATCTCAAGACATTGAGATGATGCCCTTTTGGCACTCGAGAGATTCTACAGAAAAGATTTGCGCAACGGGATTGAACAGGTGTTACAGAAAAGTTCATGGACAACCCAGAGACTGAGCAAAGAAATGTTCAGGATACAGAGAATACACAGAAAACACATTACACACACACACACACAAACAGTCTATATAGTGATTACAAACAGATGACTCACAGATTACATTAAGATCAGTGAGAGAAGAGATCAGTGAGATGCACAATGAGAGTTAGAAAGACGGTGTATAATGATGGCTGGTACATAATTAAAGCAGAGATTAAATACTGTATATTCAATAATTCTGCAAATACTTTCTTTCATAATCCACTTTTAAGATTTTATTGACAGTCAACAAATCACTAACACTGTGAACAAGCAGCCGAGCAACAGCAACGCTGTGGTTTGGATTATTCTTTAATTTCAAGAAATCTGATTTGTCATGAAGGTGTTGATTCATTTCCTATAACAACTGCTCTGTGGAGTGCCGGCTGTAACATAAATCACAGATCCGCATCCATGCTCATATTAACGTTTCTATAGTAACATCTAATTCACACACTCGGTTTCTTCTTAGTGGGGTCATGAGTGAGGGAAAGAGAGGCTGGTGAGGGAACAACTGGTCAAAGCTGCTATCAAGTCAAGTCAAGTCAAGTTTATTTGTATAGCGCTTTTCACAACAGACATTGTCTCAAAGCAGCTTTACACAAATCAACAGTGATGGTGAATGGTGTGAATTTGTCCCTGATGAGCAGCCGTGGCGACTGTGGCAAGGAAAAACTTCCTTAGATGTTATGAGGAAGAAACCTTGAGAGGAACCAGACTCAAAAGGGAAACCCATCCTCATTTGGGTGACATCAAGAGTTTGATCATAAATCTTTCAACGATACAGAACACTGGAGAGTGAGAACTAACATGATTACTGGAGTATAGTTTATAAGTGATGTTCTTTCTGCAGTCTTAAACAGTCTATATGGTTAGTAGCTCCTAGTTTTATGAGCTCAGCATTTGTGATCATCACAGATCCAGCATCAGCTTCTCCATGCCAGAGCCTTTAACACTCCAGGAGGTCCAATGTCAAAACTCCACACATGCTATCTTGTGATTATACGAGAACTACCTTGACATTTCACAACACTATATGTAAATATAAATTAATTTAAAAATGGATAATTTGTCATCATTTACAGATTTCCAACTCATGAACTCAGATTTTTTACAAATTGCTGCCCTACAGACAACCCTATTACAATCTTCAGTATAATAGAAACTATCCAAGGAACAATGGGTACGATGTGGGAATACACTCTAGTGGGACACCAGTCCATTATAAGGCAGCATGCACACACATTCAATGACTCATTCACACCAGGGCAATTTAGAGTCACCATGCAAATGTTTGGCACATTTGGAAGTTGTGAGAAAGCAAAAAAAAAAAAAAAAAAAAAAAAAAAAAAAAAAAAAAAAAAAAAAAAAAAAAAAAAAACCAGACAATACCCCAAGTTCAGAGTGTACTTTGAATACATAAATCCTTTTGGTGCCATGGTAAGAATCTGTTGATAGCTCCTTCATGACTGTCTATATCTGGTGTTTTTAATGTAGAGTATTTAAATAAAAAAAACGGAAGCTACTGTATAGAGCATCATTAATTCATGAAATGGGGCAAAGTAATCTTTTTTTTATTTTATTAAAAATCAGCTGGATAACACCTATGATATACTATAAGAAGTAACAATTTAACACAGGTAATATTCAATATTTAATTAAATCCACTGGCAATAGTGGCACCTCCTCAGAGATACAGTGCATGTCTAGGAAACACCTAGTCTTCTATGTTTGTTGAAAGACGTGCATGTTCCTTTTGTTTCTATGCAACAAACTACCCGTTATATCCGGACTATGAAGCGCACCCATATATAAGTCACACCCACTGAATTTTTATTTTAAACATAAATAAGCTGCACCTGTCTATAAGCCTACACTGAAACTAATAAACTTTACACCGGCTTTAACAAAAGACAGTGCCTGTTACATGGTGTAACGGGTGAAATATGTTGTGGCTCCTTTAAAAGCAGAGTGGTATTTTAAGAATAGGCTGCCGCCACATTTTCCGGTATTACTGCATGTGTGCAAGACCAAGGAATATGTCCCTATTATTTTATATGTCTATATTTTTTTTTCCTCATTTCTAAGTATATTTGACTAACCCGTAACGCTGTTGCCAAGAAAAATAAAAAAGCACGAGTTTTGGAAACCCGTGATTATATGATTTCTGTTGCAACTGGAGTTAGCAAACTCTCCCTTCACCCAGACTCAATGCGTTACAACTGCTTGTATCTAAACAGTAGCCTACCAAGAAAGTCATTGTTCACTGTCTTCCTCCTTCCTTTCACAACTATTTATCTCAGGAGTTTATCTTTTGGCATTGTTGTGCATTTAAAAAAAAATAAAAAAATTTTCTCCCGATGCCCTGCCGCTCAGAACACAGGTGAGGTGTGTTTTTTCCGTTTCTGTTCCGAAATTTCATTGGTCTAATGTTATGTCGCTCAGTTTTTTGGCTTGAAGTTTGTAAAACCGGGAAAACCCCAGGAAAAATTCATAAATAAGCCGCTTCGTTGTTTAAGCCGCAGGGTTCAAAACGTAGTCCTGTTGGTTCAGTGTTCCTTTTACCTGGAATATGTCTCCGACCTTCCCTGCGCCAAAAAAAACCCTAACTATGAAGTTTTCACCTCGATGTGTGACTGTGGAGGTGAAGCAGTCTGTTAATATCTTCTCTTCTGTTCTCTGTCTTACATACATTCTTCTGATAAAATGTCCAATTTGGACTTCAGTCATTATATTCCAGTCATTCACTGTCCAATTCTTGTGTGATTTTACCTACTTTGTTGCATATATACATAAGGAATATCTATGTGTCTCCAAAACCATAAAAACCTCCAAACATTCGACAAGCTTTATACTAAACAGAATAGATTACAATCAACACAGCACTCAAAGCCACAAGAATGAGTAAAAAAAATAAAGACATAAGAGCTAAAATAGCAGGCTGATGTTTGAATATCTACTGTCGTTAAAAGGTGTCCTAATTTGTGCAATCAATTCAAAAAAATAGGAACCTCTTTTTCAACCTAATTGTCTTAAAGTGAGGTCAAGAAGGTCAAAGTATGTCTTACCTACGTCTGAGGTTTTATGGATTTTGATGATCTCAGCCAGGTCAAAGTTCCCTGCGATGATGGCCACCTGTAGTTGTTTTCAAGATTAAACAGCCCCCCCCCAAATAAACTGCATTATTATTGCATTAAATCATGCTGTTATGTGTGATCTTATTCCATCTGACAGATTTGGGCATATAAAAAAAAAAATCCAGGCTACCTGGAATGCTGTCTGATTGTTGTAGTTCTTGATGTCTTTATTTGCTCCGCGAAATAGCAACACTCGGGCACAGCCATCCTGCACAACAGGAAATGAGTGGGATGGGATAGAGGTGAGGGGCAGAAGTGTGGAAAGAAGGGAGAGAGGAGAGGGTACACTGGTGTAGGATCAAGGATAAAGGCATATACACAGCTTTAAAGCAAAGGATACTTTGAGTTATAAATTGTTTTCAATATTGGTTGATTGAGCGTCATTTATATTTAAAGTTTTTTACATTAGGCACCTTATGCTGAAATAATCCTATTTATTTGTTGACATCGTTTTTATAGTTTTTTCACCCACAGGAATCGAAACTAGATTTTTTACTAGACTCAAGCTGACATTTGGTTCTAAGTAACTGAGTTTTACATTAAAACCATTAAATCTGAGTAAATACATAATTAAACAGGCTTATAATTAATAGGATTTATACCACAGCACTGTTGACTCAAGGTCAGAAGGTGTTTCCTCATTTTCTGTCAAATTCTAATATGTTTTTATTTCTATAATAACAACCAAAATTGGGGGTTTTCTAATTACTAAATGTAGCATCGTTGAAATAGCGTTCTACAAGTTGCCATTTCTTTGGAAGGAGTCTCCAGGAACAGTTCTTTGTTATAATCGACTTTGTTGTTAGCTAAGAAGTATCACTGTTTCTTTTGTGGTTTCTCAGTTACATAATAATCTGAAGGGTTTTGTCTCATTTACTTAATTATATTGTTAAATGAAATGATAAAAAGTTTAAAATGCCATCCTATAATAAATTAAAAAGCTGCTGTAGCACAATGCACCGTCAACAACGCCAAGCCGCAATACACCATTCTGTCAGTGATCATTTTCCTAGAACACCATGTCCTGTTTTTGATTATTATATAATGACTATAATAACAATGTTCACAGTAAATGATGGGGAGCTTCTCTCGGTTTGCAGGTACAAAGAATTCAAGCACTAAAAGGGTACTTTTGACATGTTTTTGGCATTGACATTGGACATTTTGTATGTTATAATTTGTTATTATGTATATGCACCCTAATATATAATGCATTAACAGCTGAACTGGCTGTATAATGGTAGTAATACAATATTGTAACTGTTATAACAGTAAGTAATATTACACTTTTTCATATTTTGTTAATTATGTGTTAATTATTTATTCTTTTCTGCATTCTTTTTTTACATCGTTCATATATTTTTTGGTTCCTGGGGTAAAATTGTCTAGGAAAACTGTCTAGGAATACTTAATATTTCAACATGTTTCTTGATGGTAGTGCTGATTTTTCAACCTGGCAACCCAGAGCCTCACCACTACCATTATAGCATCATAATATCGCAAACCACCTTGATAAAATGTATCAGGGACGTTTGGGCTTTTTATTCCACTTTAAGAACTTGAATGTGTGTGTATGAGTGTGTGTACCTGGTTGTAGAGAGCACAGAGGTGCAACGCTGTGTTTCCTGAGGCATTCTGCGCGCTCATCTCAGCTCCATAGAACAACAGGTGCTCGAGGTGCTGCACATTTCCGTGACGACAAGCCTGCGGATCAACACCACCCCCGAACTTTAGTTTCCCTAATGCCACAGTTAAACATATAGAAGTGTATTTGCATGAATGAGTGTGCGTGTGTGTGAATGTGTGTGTGTGCTACCTGGTGGATCTCCTGCCAGCCATTCTCGTCGCTGTAGCCGAGCTGAGCGTGATCATACAGCAGCAGTTCACAGCAGTACGGGTCACCCCCCACCATAGCACTGTGGTACAGAGGAGTGAGCCCACGGCTGTCTTTATAATCCGGAGATGCTCCCAGATCCAACAGGGTCTGCAGATGTGGAATGTGAGAGGGGAAAAATAAGAAACAAAGAGCTCTGTTTATATTCAGTGTAAATTAGGGCTATAACACCTGCGTACGTGTAATTTGGTTTCATTTTTCAGTTATTTTTCGTGGCAATGAATGTCTGCGTCGATGTGGGTGGTGGAACACAACAGGAGATGAATGAACACACAAAAGCACAAAAAACACTTTTGTTGTGCCTATCAGTCTGTGGGTTATTTCTTTCACTAAACTACTGATGTGAAATCTTTACATATATCATTATTGAGCTGATACGCCGGCATACGCTCAGATCTTAAAGGAAAAGAGGGAAATCGATCTAATTAGAATTCACACCACTATGCCTCTTATTCATATATTATTTCTTACCTACACACCTTTTGTTGTGATTTTTTTTTTTAGAGAAAGTGTGCCACAGGGTGGAGAGAGGAGTTGTGATATTGTATGAGGAAGTCTGGTGTGTAAGAGAAGTATTTGAGGGTGGTGCAGGACATGTATGAGGACAGTGTGACAGCAGTGAAGTGTGCAGTAGGAATGACAGACTGGTTCAAGGTGGAGGTTGGACTGCATCAAGAATCGGCTCTGAGCAGGCTCTCAGCCTGCTATTTTAGCTGATCTGTCCATCAGTAGTGATGGACAGATTGACAGACAAGGTCAGACAGGAGTCTCCATGGACTTTGATGTTTGCAGATGATATTGTGATTTGTACTGAGAGTAGAGAGCAGGTTAAAAAGACCCTGGAGAGGTGGAGGTACACTCTGGAGAGAAGGGGAATGAAAGTCAGTAGGAGTAAAACAAAGTACATGTGTGTGAATGAGAGAGAGGGCAGTGGAGTGGTGTGGTTGCAGGGAGAAGAGGTGGAGAAGGTACCTGGGAGCAACAGTGCAAAGTAATGGAGAGTGTGTTAGAGAAAAGGGTGGCAGGGTGGAGTGGGTGGAGAAGAGTAATAGCAGGAGTGATTTGTAATAGAAGAGTATCTGCAAGAGTGAAAGGGAAAGTTTATAGGACTGTGGTGAGACCTGCGATGTTGTATGGTTTAGAGACAGTGGCATTGAGTAAAAGACAGGAGGTGGAGCTGGAGGTAGCAGAGCTGAAGATGCTTTCATTGGAAGTGACGACGATGGACAGGATTAGAAATGAGTTTATTAGAGGGACAGCGCATGTAGGACATTTTGGAGACAAGGTGAGAGAGGTGAGATTGAGATGGTTTGGACATGTTCAGAGGAGGGACATGGGGTATATCGGTAGAAGAATGCTGAGGATGGAGCCGCCAAGAAGGGGGAAAAGAGGAAGACCAAGAAGGAGGTTTATGGATGTGGTGAGGGAGGACTTTAGTAGTTTTAGTTAGTTGATTTGAAAGAGGCAGATGTAGAGGACAGGGGGTATGGAGACGGATGATCCGCTGTGGTGACCCCTAATGGGGGAAGCAGAAAGAAGAAGTAGAAGAAGAAGAAGGAGAAAAAGAAGAGGAAGAAGAAGAAGAAATGTACTCGACTAACAATGCCTAGCTTTTTACACATACTCAATGATCAAAATGTATGTTTTTATCTGATCAATTAAAGCTTTCAGTGAAACATAAGTTTTATTATGTACATAAATAATAGATTACATTGTTCAAATGTGCAATGTCATTAAAAAAAATAAAACAATGTGCAGAATAAGATGTATTTAACTAAGAATATGGGTGGTTAAGCGTTGATTCAAGGAGCTAGTGTAAATGAAATATTGATTTAAGTAGCCAGAACCCAAATTCCAGGTAACGGTTGTTTACATAAGATTGTATTTCTCCAAACCAGATAGTCTTGCATTATTGTAACAGATTATTAAGATGCTAGGGTCAGGATGCAGAGTGCAGGGTGCAGGGTCTGGAGTAGAAAGGTTTAGAGGCCGTGCTAAAGGGGCAAACAATGGCAGCTTGCTGGGAATTAAATCCCCAACCTTATGATCAATAACCCAGAGCATTAACCACTGAACCACCACTGCCATACAAAATAACTTCTTTATTCGTATCATGGTTGACCCTGCACACTGACCCCAACATCCTAATAAAGTGGAATATGCAAAGAAAAATGTCACTGTGCTGTAATGTGTATGTGACAGATAAAAACATATAATTTTTGCTCTAAACTAACTATGCCTGATAATGCAAGACCACCTGCTTCGCAGAAGGAAATAAATATCATGTTAACAGCTATTAGCTGGAATTTGGATTCTAGCTACTTGACTTGATATTCTGTTTATGCTAGTTACTCGAGTCAGTGCTTCTCAAACCTGGTATTAGAACTATAGTAGGGTTAAATGCAGCCAGTAAATGCTAACCTTGAGCGTTTATTTTTTATTTTTTATCGGAGGTCAAGGAAGCAAAAGAAGACACATCTTCTACAAGCTTGTATAGGATCTGTATGGATGCAGTAGCATTGAATTTTTCCCTTCACTCCAACTAGGAGATGCAGACGGAATGCGGATAGTTTACATTCCCACTTCAAAACCTCTTTATCGCTGTAAAGCCGCTTTGGGACAATGTCCATTGTTGAATTATTTTGAATAGACGTGTTCCAGCATGACAATGCCCCAGAGCTAAATAAAGATATGGTTTACATAGGTTGTAGTGAAAGATCCCGAATGACCTACTATAGAGCTTCTACCTCAAACTTATTGAACGTTTCTGGGATGAATTGGAATGTTGACCGCACCCAAGGCCTCCTCAATTCACCTACATCAGTACCTGACAAATACTCTGAAATCTAGTGGAACATCTTCCCCGAAGAGTGGAGGTTTTTATAACAGAAAATGGGGACAAAATGTGGAATGCCCATACCAATCTTATGGTAAGGTGATCAAATACTTTGCCATATAATGTAATGTTTTAGCACTAAATCCATTATGTATCATGATTTATTGGCATTAATGTTTTTTTCTTTTGATTGTGCAATTTAAACTGGAAAAAACATGTAAATAAATGCATTGGTGCCCATTCGTTTCATGTATTGGCTCCATAAGAGAAGAACAAATTTTGTAACAAGGTTTTTTGAAGGTCTGGATATAGACATAAGGCCTAAAAAGTATGAATCCCAACTAGAACATATCTTTTTGTAAAAAAGATTTTCATCGCTGAATTGTAGGTATATGCAACTTTAATTAATCTCTAATAACATTTACACCATCTCTGCAGTCCATTCACTTGTAGTTCCTTTATAAAAAGAAACAATTTTTTATTATAGACTGCAGTAAAACACTGAACAATATTCACACAGATGGTGCTTAGTGCAGAGGGGTTGGGATTGTGTGTGTGTGTGTGTGTGTGTGTGTGTGTGTGTGTGTGTAAACGTGTTTTATAAAACTCACAGTTAGAGCTATGTGGTTGTGGGTCTGCACAGCTTTGTGAATTGCGGTTATGCCATCTCTGGTTCTGAAGTCCAAATGAGCTCCTCCGCTCCTTAGAACTTTAATCAGCTCAGCGCTCGAGTCCAACTGTGCTGCAAGGGTAAGGGGTGACTCTAAAACACCAACACACACATACACACACATCGACACTGTTACAAAACACATTCTTGATCTTCCAAGTCTACAATTACTCTCTTGCTTAGAAAGAATGCTTTTCAGGGTTCATCAAAGAGTTTCTTTTTTTTCTCCTGATCATTCTTTAGAGGAAAAGCTATTTTTGGTTCTAAATGGTTCACAATTTCTTGATGATTTTTTTTTTAATGAATCCTTTGTTGTTAGGTTTTACACAGATTCCCTAATAGAAATAACCTAAAATATTGGACTCTGAATCATACAGGGATCTTTAGCTAGTTCTAAATTAACAAAATGAATAAATATAAATATTCATAAAAAGGGGAAATACATCATTGTCGGGTTCATTACTGAGGGTTCATTAAACCTTACTGGACCCTCATTGAAAAAGCTAAACAATTTTCCTTTATTGTATGTTTCACAAATCAAGATAAAAAAATATATAATGTAATGACAGATTGTTTTAGTGTGTTCCGTGTTAAATTTATTTAATGTAGCACTTAGTCCTGAAGGACTTTTTGTTATAGTTCAATGTGTACTGTACTGTACAGTATATGGTTAAAATGAAAATAAAATCAATTAATTTGAAAGAGAAATGCTGTTTTTAGGTTTCTACAGAACTTTGGAGTTGCTTTGCTTTACTCTTAAATTGTAGCTATATTCAGCATTTATATCTCTCTATTATCTCTATATGCGGATTGTATATATTTCTATATCACTGCAGTCTGTTTACTTAAAGTTCTTTTAGAAAGAAACAATGTTTAAGATGGTTCGTATTTCTAGATTGTTGCTGTTGTTGGATTCTACATAGAACCTAGAAGAAAAATTTTAAAAATAAATACATAAAAATACCTTTAGGGTCCTAAATAGACTGGGTTCTTTGGACCTTTCCAGGTTAACATAAAAATCTAAAAGAAAACTATTTTGTTAATGTTGGATTTTTAGATCTAAAATTTTAGATCTAAAAGATTCTAGACCTACATCTTCAAAAAAGAAAGAAACCTAATTAATGGGTAAAACGACTATAACGAAAAACTTCAGCTGTGTGCCAGAAAAAATGAAAAACTCTGGTCCTCACCTCCAGTTTCTACATCATGGAAGTTGGGATCGAGCCCTTTCTCCAGGAACCTGCACACTTTCTCCACACTTCTTTGCTGAACATACTCCATGAACTTCTTCAGATTGGCCTGGAATGGAAATTGAATGAGATAACTAACGCCATGACCATTACAACATTGTATATTAGAAATAAATACGTTTTCCTTACGCAAGAAATCTTCCATGCAGGATTGTGTCTAAACTTAATATATTTTTGGAAAATAATAATGAACTATAAAAAATAAATAAATGGAGCATTTTACGCCATTCTCTTCTAACCATCTGTTGAAATTATTTTTTTCAGCCAGAACTGAAAACATCTTTTTCTTTTTTAGCTAATTTTCATTGCTTACAGAAAACAAAAGCAGAGAAAAAACCTGTTTATATTCATGTAGATGATGTCTGAAAATGGTTTATTGTTTGAATAATTGTCAACAAATAACAAATGTTTAACAAAAGTTTATTTAGAAAAATGACACTTCATAACCTCTCTGTCGAGTGTCTTACCTTAGTGTGAAGTTTGGCTAATTGCTTGTCGTCCACATGGCTCTGAGTGTAAATGCGTCTCTTGTAGCGAAACTGCACACACACACACACACACACACACACACATACGCACACAAAAAGATCAGACAGTACCAATTACAAAAGTAGAAAGACATACGAATCTGTCTGGATTTGTGTATGTATTGTGTTTCTGTCTTCACAAGGATGTTGACTTTGTGTGGACCTTTGTTGCTTTGTTTGTTGTAGCCATGTTTCAAGCATTAGATTTACCATTAGGTGTGTTATAGCTACAATTACCTGCATTAATAATTATCCCAATAAGAAGAAAGCAAAGTAAGACAAATATGTGTGTACCTCTAGGTAAGGTACAGGTGTGACAGTAGGGAGAGGATACTCCCTGAGCAGTCTCTCTTCATCCAGGAACTTGCCGGCTCGGCCGTTAAAGGCCGGGAGGTAGAGGCCATAATTCAGAACGTCGGTCAGGCTCTGCGTCAGAGTAACCAAAACCCGCTGCTTACACACCCACACCGGAGCCTCCAAGTCCAAGCGCAGACACTTCTACAAACAATATACACACACGCTTGTACTGACACGATTTGGAGCATTTTGCTTTGGTTTTTGGTTGATCGTTTAGATTTCGAAAGCTTCACATATTTCATATAGGGTGAGAAAATTAAAATACAGTATAAAGCTTGGTTTAGTCCACGTTAGTGTTAAGGAGTAAAGACTTTGCACTAGCCTTTCCCTTTGGTTGAACATAGTTTTTTTTCCTTTTGTTTAAACGGAACAACTATTTATATCTCCATAGCTTGGGAAAGTGAAGGTAGCCTGAACAGGTGAGGTAACATTATATCTAAGAATTACTGCTGTGTTCTTTGAGATAATAGTTCAGATGATTAATGCAGGGTCAGTATGCAGGACTAAACCCCTGCAGTATCAGAGCTTTTTTATTCCTATAACCAAGTTTCATAATAATTCTCCATGCTAGTTTTGTGAATAAACAACGACTAAAGAACATGGTAACTCGAGAAAAATTTGATAGCAAAGCTATAAATATATTGCTACGTTTACGCTAAGTTTATGTATAGGTTGTCATTTTTATAGAGTATAGAGTGACTTTTCATTTTTCAATTGAATAAGGGATTAAGTCAGAGAGAAAACTAATAATTAATACTAAGAAAGGAAGGGTTATTGTTTGGTAATCGATAATAATTGGATACATTTATTTTTAAATATCTCTGTGATATTCTAAACTAGCGCTTTTTAATCCATTTATAGGATCTACAAAAACTTTCCGATAGGCTTCCTCTTAGCCACAAAAATACTTTCCTCTAATACAAACCTGCTCTTACTTTACACCGATTCTCAAATTAAGATTTGAGATTTTTTGTGCTTTGTTACAACAGTGGATTTTTGTTAAATTAATGATTTATTATTAACGTTACTACATTTATTATGGGAACTTTTGGGGTGTATTTTTGCCTGTTGCATGAATCTGTTTGTCTGTTGCACCATTTGCATGAATCTAACGAGTCTAATCCAGAGATGACAAAACTAGAGCCTGAAGTTAAAAAAATGGCCCATGGTGACCTTTCATTTGGCCTTCCATGCCATATACACAGACCAGGCATAACATTATGACATTATAACATAACGACTTGTGAAGTAAAAAAAAATTATGATCTCTTCATCATGGCACCTGTTAGTGGGAGGGATTTATTAGGCAGCAAGTGAACATTTTGTGCTCAAAGTTGATGTGTTAGAAACAGGAATTGGGGAAGTGTGAGGATTTGAGCGAGTGTGACAAGGTCCAAATTGTGATGTCTAGACGAGTGGGTCAGAGCATCTCCGAATCTGCAGTTCTTGTGGGATGTTCCCGGTCTGCATTGGTCAGTGTCTATCAAAAGTGGTACCAGGAAGGAACAGTGATGAACAGACGACAGGGTCATGGGTGGCCGAGGCTCATTGTTGCATGTGGGGAGTGAAGGCTGGTCCGTGTGGTCGGATCCAACAGACGAGCTTCTGTAGCTCACATTGCTGAAGAAGTTATTACTGGTAATGCTCGACAATTCAGGACTCTTTTGGCAGTAAAAGAGGGACCAACACAATATTAGGCAGGTGTTCATAATGTTATGCCTGATCGGTGAATGAGAAAAGAAAAAAAATGCCTGGATCTTTAAAAAAAATAAGGACCAGCTTCATGTCTCTCAATACACTGAATCAGGGATTGAACGATAAACTAAATTGTTGCTTAATGTACTATAAGTTTCACTTAACTAGAACTTTTAAAATAAAGCTGCATTAGTTAAGAAGATTACAGAGTCATGATTTCTTTTTTTTTCTTTTTTTTTTATTAAAGGGGATATTATATCATAAATCATGCCAACTTTTTTTTTTTATATATATAATCTCTTTTATAATGCAAAATTTTAAGTCAAGTTTAATGCCCTTCATTAGAAAAATGTTTGGGTATCTCTGGTCTAATCCGAACCTTAAATCGCCTGTAAATGAAGTTAAATTAAGCCTAATGTGGTTCATGAGTTAAAGGTTTGAAGAACGAAAAATAAATTTGGAATACCAGCTCATCTCTGTTCAGTGACACAAACGCATATATTTTCACTGACACTGAATGTGACTGTGGTAATGGAAATGATGGCCTACTAAATAACAATACGTATAATACGTTTTCCACCATGGGAATGTCTTCAGGGCTGCGCTTTTCAGTTTCTCCGTGATATGAAGTTGCATTTTGGTTTTATTAAATACAAGAGAGGCTGTTAAAGGAGTAACTGTGTGTGTGTGCAACTGATAAAAGAAGCTTAATGTTGTCATTTGTCAAAAATTGCAGCCGCGTGCTGTTGTATAAGAGGAATAAAACACTTCAGGCCCCTGATGTTGTAACAGTGACTCATTGCGGATTGCTTTCCTTTAACACCACCTTATTTCATTCCCTATTTTTTTCCCAGCAAAAGCAGCCGAATGAGAGAGCTCAAAAGATCCAAACAGAGAATGAGATACATAATGAGTAGATGGATGTGACAGGGAGATTGGAAAAGGATGCCTAAGTGTGCATGAGAGAGAAGAACAGCAAGCGCCACGCCATACGTCGATGCCGTCATAGCTCCTGAACTCACACTGTTCTTCTTGAAACTTTGATCATAGAAGAAGCTGCAGAGACTCACTGTTTGCTGAAGGTCAGGGATTCCGATGCGGATAATGACGGCATTTCCGTGAAGATCTTCCATGGAATCATTGGAGACGCCCTTAGACCCCGGAGAGCCACGAATGCTGTCGTCTCCATGGTTTCCGTTGGTAGGGGCGTGCTGTTGCCGCGGCCTGTCGGGAGCCTCATGTTTGCCGTCGGCAGGTGGACTCATAGGCATGCTCTGGGAATGTGTGTGAGGGTGTGGGGGGTGGGGGGTGGGTGTGCGCTGCTCAATACGCTGGCCTCACAACCCTACCAACGCACACACACACACACACACACACACACACACACACACACACAGACATATATACACATTCACACATGGTTTCATAATCAGCATCAAAGTAGGTCTCTATACTGCAGAATGTGCTCCTGGTGTATAGCATATTATTTTAATCTCTCTGTATGTATGCCCATATATGCATGTGTGCGAGAAAGAGATTGAGACAGGTATAGAAAAAAAGACCTGACGTCCGTCGGTTGTAAGTGGTTGCCATGGACACTGTGATACAGATCCATTTGGGGGGAAAAAAAGGAATTTCAGGGAACCCTGTATTACAAGTCTCCATGGCAACACTGCACTCTGCTTGTTCTGCTAAGCTACGGCACCTCCACTTCCTTTTTCGAGAGGACGCACACACACACACACGTATTCAGGCACTGCACAAACACACACATGCGACAAGCGTTTCCATCATGTACCACTCAAACCATTAACATCCACACAAATTCTTACACTCACACACATACCTGATCTGCCACTAGTAACTCATACAGGCATGTCTCCCACCTCCCACACACACACACACATTCACATGTGCATTCACACACCCCATGGCAGCGTACAAGAAAGTCTCCTCGCTATTGTCCTGGAAGGCAGAGCGGAAGCCCTCGCTTATGTAACAGAAAAATTAGAGAACA
>MU551697.1:9869349-9871723 GCA_024362625.1 Silurus asotus | reverse complement strand
GCCACATGTAGATGAATATGTGGATATGTATACAGTTCTCTGAATAAGCATTTATAGATAATCAAAGAGCGGAGTAAAAAAAACAAGATTAAATCAATATTTGTTGTGACAACCCTTTGCATTGCAAATGGAGTCAGTTTATGAAGTCAGGTACATTGTCTTACACCTTAATAAGACAATCAGGCAGTCACGGTTCTAATGTAGGCTTGAAAAGTAATCTATTATTTAATGTCATGTTCTTGAACAGCATAAAACATCTTTTATCCCTTAAAATTTATATCTGACACCTAAAATGTGTTCTTTCATGCCAGTACAGAAACAAAACGCTGGCTTAGACGGATGCACAATGGTCAATTAAATAGGAGCACCTGAACCTCTGCACATTCATGAAATTTTCCAATCAGCTGATAATGTGACAGCAGGGCAATGCAGAAAATCTTACAGATACAGGTCAAGAGCTTTGGTTAATGTCCACAGCACATATTAATCAAACTATAATTATAGCATAACAACCAGAAAAACACTGAAAAATGAAAAACATCAGCATCTCTGCAGACAGAAAGCATTGCCATAGAGAATTTGCAGTCGTTCGATAAGAAGGAAAGGCTATAGTAGCTCAAACAATCACTCACGTGGTCAACTGAATGGTATGTACAATGCACAACACACTGAACCTTGAGGTGGATGAGCTACAACAGCAGGAAATCACATCAGGCTCCACTCCTGTCAGCCAAGAACAGAAATGTGAGGCTGCAGTGTGCAAAGACTCATCCAAACTGTTGTGGAAAATGAGCATGTATGATTTTCCTTCAAATGTCTGTTTTTCTGTATCTGCATAGTTTTCTGGTAGTACATAATTGGTTAATTGGATGGGGGTTTAACTGTTAATTATTGCTTGTTTGGAAGATATCAATTAATTTTCTATACGTGCAGCTTTTAGAGTCGTACCAGCAGAAAACGCATGGATATGTGTGTAATTTTTCCTCTAAAGATAAATCCTGTCAGGAGATGTTTATTTATGACAGTCTGCATGATTTCTGCATTTCAGGACCTTCGAAAATGATTATTGCTGTTATACGTAACTGATACAGGAACGTACTTGGTTCATGAAATTTGGACAACATTCACTATTATAAGTATACACTAATACATATATGACAGGTTTTTGTTTTTGGTTTTTTTTAACTAATTGTTCAAAGTGTTTATCACTATAACAGTTGAGGATGCGGCGTTATTAGAAAATAATCCCACAAGCACGCACTAAAGTTTGAGACTATGTTCAGTAAAACCTACATGTTTAGAACATTTATATATATATATAAAATAGCTAGATATTTGTTGAGTTGAGATCTGAGGCAATGACCACAAAATTACACTCCAATATTGTCTTCAAAGCTCAGCTACTTCTTCTAACTATGTTCAAAAGTAACGTAAGACTTCTGCCAGTTGTTAGATTACAGATTGGCTAAAGACCTGAGCAAACTGAACAGTATATACAGCACATATTATTGAGAATCAAATGCAAAATGGAGAAACAATTTTCACTTCTAAATACAACATATTTACATATGATAACCAGCTTTTTACATAATAAGCCCCAAAAGCATAAAATGTTAAATAATCTAATAAGAAAGCACAATGTCGTATTATTCACCTTTGGTCTGGACTTCCTATATGAAGCTCGCTGTAGGCAACACAAAACCTGAGGATACGTCTGTTCCCTGGAATCTTTAAAACGGTGGGAAATATTCCCTTTAAATGTACGCCAACGTCCCTAAAATAGTACTCCAACAACGTTTTATGGGTTAAAGACTGGAATTTTCTTAGTCGTCACACAGATTTTGGGAAACGTTAAGCCCAGCCCTGATGCTGAATGCTGGAGAGCAGGAAAGCTAGTAGGAAAAAGGAAACTCTGACAGGAAGGGTTTGGAGCCCTGAGTTGTGGACCAATCAGCAAAGCTCTTTGAATCACCTTGTCCAATAAAATGAGCTGCTTTTAATATTTCCACCAAGAACCAATGTCTGCAGTTTTACATATCAGCATAGTTAGAAGCTTCTCATACTAGAACTATGACTCAGATCCGTTTAGCAAACCATTTAGGTGAAATCTGAAATGTGACAAAAAAAGAGTGATGGTAAATGAATGTGGAAGGATATAGAGTATTTCCACTGAACCTTTAAAGAAGTCACTGAATGCTAAATTGGCCCTACTGTCTCTTTCCACAAATAGCCATGCCTTAGCTTTCTATCTTCTACAAAATGAAAACACAAAACTGGATGTTTATATAAGTCCATTGAATTATCAATGCTGATCAGCCAGAAGACATGGGAGTTTTGGCTACAAGGTAAATCACAAGTTTAATATGAAACATTC
>MU551697.1:9829349-9864349 GCA_024362625.1 Silurus asotus | reverse complement strand
AGAGAAATATGGAGACAGGGAGGGAAAGAGAGAGAAAGAGAAAAGAGGAAGAAGAGAGAGGAAAGATAGAGAGAGAGAGAGAGAGGGAGAAGAAAGAAAGAGAGAAAAGAGAGGGAGAGAGAGTGGAGAGAGAGAGAGAGGAGAGTGCGGAGGCAGAAAGACTGTTACTGTATGACAGGAATGCTCAGCTCAGCCCACACAGTGCAAGCATGATACACTGACTAGCTGTGTGAGTGAGTGAGTGTGTGTGTGTGTGTGTGTGTGTGTGTGTGTGTGTGTGTGTGTGTGTGTGTGTGAGTGTGTGTGTGTGTATGTGTGCATTTTCAGAGGGATAGATAGAGAGAGAGAGGGAGAGAGAGAGAGAGAGAGAGAGAGAGGCTCAGTCTCCCACTCTATTGCGTGGGCAAGGCCTGCTTCTCTGTTTCTCTCACTCTCTGTATCACTCACTCTCTATCTCTCCTTCCTTCTCATTCTCTGAACTGCTATAATAGACGAGAAGAGGCACTGGTCAGAACAAGTGGGGGAATGTGATTGAGGGAGAAGATAATAGAGATGGAGAAAGAGAGAGAGAAATAAAGAGAAGGAAAGAGATGAAGCCCCCCACCAAGGTTAATAATGTTCCTCATTGGCTTAGTGATATTGAAACTTTGTCAGCAAAAAAAAAAAAAAAAAGTAGCTCATTCGAAATAGGCGAACGAATGCTAATCATCACCATGGCAACCAGCTAAATGTAAACATCAGCAATCTTGTGGTGCGTGGGCGTACTGCTTTCAGAGTGTGTCTGATGCTCTGATCACAACAATGCGATACTGCCGAAAGGTCACAAGTGTGACACGAGCAATTATGCAATTCATACTTGCACACTCGCACTTCGGCTCTGACAGGCACTCACTCAGGAGGCGTGGACGGTGCCTGTGAACCTGCAAGTCAAATATCCAATTCTGAGGTATGGTCTGAGGTAGGATACAAGTCGTGGAAAGACTTGTTGTCCAGTCAACGTTTGGATAAGATGTTTTCATAGAAACATCCCACTTTTGTCGTATTTAACTCTTCCGAAGTCAAAAAGACTGGTCCCACTGTCTCTCAGTGTGAGAGGTAAATATACATCAGGCTCTTTTCGGGTTCTGGCACCAAAGTGGTGGAATAAACTTCCGCTAGATCTCCGAACACTGCGTTCAAACAACCTACTTCTTCCTGGCACACTTGAACTAGCACTGCTTGTTTCATTTGTTAAAAAAAGGGTGCTATAATTTCTTCATTATTGTAAGATTGCAACCCAGTAAACCAGTGTTGATTAATTCATTGATAGAGACTTCAGAGCATTTATGTATGTAGCACTGGATAAGGGTGTCTGCTACAAGGCGTAAATGTAAATGTTGATTTTTTTTCAGTATGGAAGAACCCACAGGAGTTTCTGGCCCAGAAAGCAGGAGTTCAAGTTAGGGGTTCAAGCCCGAGTATTGTCATGCTGCCACTCTTGGGCCCTTGTGTAAGGCCCTTAATGCTCTGCTCCAGGGGCTGTATTCTAGCTGACCTTGCCTTCTAACCCCAGCTACCTAACATCCCTGTGATATGTGAAAAAATAATTTCACTGTGCGGTAATGTACACGTAACAATTAAAAAGCACTTTTAGTTTATGCATAACCTCCATTCCAAAGCTAATTACAAGCAAAATGTGAGTAATGAAATTGAGCCACCAAAAAATTGCACCAGGAGTTTGCAAGAGGAGAAAAACCCAGGGTTGGAAATACAACTATACTTACGGTGAAATCAGTATAAATGGTAACGCCAACATGATGCTACAGTATCATCACCACGCTTCATTGTAGAAATGGTGTTTCTCAGAATGGGGCATTGTGAAGCACAGAGGTGTTAAGTTATGAATTACAAACACTTTCTTACTGTACTTAAGTCGATTTTTCTGGTAAATTTTTAAACAAGGCTCGTTACTTTAGTTTTAATCTATGTGTGGCTTTTTCGACCTACCTACAACATGCAAGTCAGAAGGCAACAAGTAGTCTGGGGTTAATGTGGATGAGACAGAGGGAGTCAGAGATGTAAACATGACTGAGAACAGAAACATTTCTGATCATCATCATCTTTTCTCCGATTGTGTTCTATACGGTGGTTGTTCTGCCTGGACACATTAATTAGACAACACAATGTTTAATTCTTTTGTTTTAATATATTAATATGAAGTAAGGTCCAGTTACCAGCGTGACACTAAAACATCTAGTAGTAATTCACTTTACTTTACTAAAGTACTTCTTTACTTTAACCTGAGTGACAAAGTATAGTCACTACTTCAACTTTTACCAGAGTCTTTTAAAACAAAAGTATCTGTACTGCTACTTAAGTGATAGATGTGTGTACTTTTCCCATTGCCAGTGGTAGATTGAAAAAGCTGCACAATGACAAGAAATAGGTTGATGGGCTGAAAATAGATTTAAACTAAAGTAACAAGCCTGGTTGGAAAATGTAACAAGTAGAAAGTACAGATATTTGTGAAAAGATCTACTGCTACCAGGAAAAAATCTACTTAAGTACAGTAACAAAGTATGTGTATTTTATTACTTTCCAAATACACACTGCAAATTACACCAAGAATAATACATTCACTGCTGAACGATAAGCGCTGCAGTTAGCACATTGTAAAACTCTCAAGTGCTTCCTCTGTTTTATTCATGAAGGAAATGCAGGTCAGAAAACCGGTCAGCAGTTCTTCATATCCAATACACCCAAACTGCTTCATATATTGTTAAAGCTCTACAGCTGAATGAAACCATCTCAGGATTGAAATTGCAACACTCACAACACATAACTTCATGTATAACAATGTTTTCTCAGCTCAGAGCAATACCAGGAGATTCCTCTCAGATCTGCACTGCAGGTCCTCAGCATGGAGCTTCACCAGGAGGCCCTCAGAGTTCAGACGAATGTGTCCCAGGCTGAGGTGGGCTGTGCTTGGGGGCCACCTCCTGGATAAGATCGATCAATTCAGTCTTTTCCAGGCATCCACGGCATTCTTCTCCCCACGAGGCCAACACTCGCTTCAGCTCAAGCACCCGCATCTTAGACAGAGTCGCTCGACTCCAGTCCAGCATTTGATGCTCTGGAACATACACATAATCCACCATGTTTGGAGAAATGCAAACTCCTGTACCGTATAAGAAGAGGAGATGAACCCAGTGATCCCAGAATTTTTCAGTTTCTACAGTTCCTAATTATATACCTATCTGATTAGCTTTACTGTAATTACTGATTAATATGCTTCATGATGAATACCTGAAGTAATAAGCTGGGATGTTAAAGAATTAATTACAGGTTGTGACTGGTATTCATTTGAATAGGGAATAACACAGGACAGGCTGTGGAGTTATACAGCAATAATCCACACTGGGGTGGAATGATATGGCCCAACTTGCTACATACACTATATATTAACTTATATTATTATATTTTATTAAACCTTACAGCCTATTGTGTTATTCTGATAATCCCACAACAATTAGAAAATGTATACAGCAGAGAGAAACATTCCTTTGCCAGCATCTTCGTTTCTCTTTACACTGCATCATACATTATTCTTTTGTGTGCTTTTTAAAGAAGACCTTAGATTATGTGAATCAGCAGCCATATATAGATAAAACAGACAAAACACATAGCCACATTTAAAGAAGGCTGCACATGCACAGCTTTTTGCAAACATCCAGGGTAACTTACAATTATCATTTACACAACTGCGCATTCGAAGGTTAAGGGCTTTGTTTAAAGGCCCAACAGTGACATTTTAGTGGTGCTGGAATTTGAACTCATAAACATCTGATTAGAAGTCCAACAGTTTAACCACTGAGCTTCCACTTTCCCAACTAAGATGTGACTATCAAGCTAACAAACCTTCGTTATCGGCATTTTAAACATTCAGCGAATCTTTGGCTGTGATTACTTGAGGTGTTTGTGGTGTTACAGATACTCATGCACCTGCTAGATCTCTAAAAGGTAATTTCTCCATCGAGGAGCTTCATTGCTGCTTGCATTTTCTGAACAGTAAATGCATTTCCTTACACATCGTTTTCATTTCCACACTATTGATGTCAAGGGATTTGTTCAGATTTAAGTCTTTTACCGGCGTACATATCAGAACTTTGAGGTTGAAAAAACACTAAAACACAACCCAAATGTTTTATACTTGCTGACTCAAACTGACTGGCCCGATATTTAGTTTAGAAAAAAAAATCTTACTTCTGGACTTGACTGAATAATCCGGATGCTCTACTTCTGCTTAAAACTTCAAAACTTGTGACTAATTTCCTGCTTTTATAGATGGTCCCACATGGGAATCCTAACAGATCTGTACTTCCCAAAAACAGTTTATACCCATGATTCATTATTGTATCTGTGGCTAATATTACCTGTATACTGCAGATTTGTTGCCAGAGGACTGTTTTCTGCTCATCCCTGAAAAAATTGATTTATAATCCCACTATAAAGTGTTACCCAGAAATAAATGGGTTCCGTTTGGGTTCTTCATTGTGTTCTCTTTTAAAGGTTTTATCCATCAACACCTTTGGCTTGCTTATTAGAGATCTATAATGCAAGTTTTACAGTTTTATAGTTTACAGTTTCTGTAAAACTGTTCTTAAAAGTGCTATAGGAATAATTGGAATATATAATAAAATAAATACAATAAAATTGAATGAGGACTTAATTGAAACGTTTAATTTGTGCCTCTTATACACCAGTCTGTATCTGACACCAGACTGTCCAATAATGTGTGGTAATTCAAGGTAAAAAAAACGCAACATAACGGAAACATATAGATGCCAGTTTGGCATCGCTTGTTAAATCATCAGGCATCCTCACCTCAAAGTGCTCGATTATTGATTATTTATCCATCATCTGACAATCTATAAAAATGTGTGAAAGTTTCCTTCTTTACATATAGCTTGGTGTGACTCAGACTCATACAGTGAGCGGTGGGCGTTAGAAATCATTCAGATGATTAAATAAATTGCTATTCTGTTATTTTTATGAAACTGCTTTATTACACTATGTAGAAATGGTGATTCTGAGGCTGCAAGTCTGAGGCTGAGGTGATGTCTGAGTTATGACATATGTGTAATGGTTTTCGTTATATGCAGTGGTAAACTTTAAAAGGAAAATCATATCAATGAGGTTTTAACCCTTTTCTTCTGATTCCAACACTGTCTTTTTTTGTCTTTGTTGTCCTTTTTTTATCAATGTGTTCCTTTGTTTCTTCCTCGATTGCTTATTGTTTCCACCTGAGTTCAATCCCCCATTGTGTATTTAATTTCCCTCTATGTTTTAGTTCCATGCTTGGTTTATGGATGTGTGTGTCCTACCTTTTGTGTTTGCTTTCCAGACTTGTCTGGAGTTAACCTTCGTAAGTTTTTGCTCTGTTTATGTTGTTTTGTGTGGATTTTTGTGAAATTCAAATTCATTTCTGGACTTTGGACTCCTTGATTTATTAGTTTTTTTCCCCCTTATTTTTGTATTTTTTGGCTTTCAAATAAACATCGGATCTTCTCTTTCTGAAGCTTCGATTTTCATACTTCCATGTATCTCATTCTGAGAGGGTCTGACTATCACTACATCACTGGTTTGAACCTCAAGTCTGACAAACAAATTTTCGGAATAAAAAAAAAAATTCGCTTTACTATACTAATAAATACTAAACACTGCTTTAACTAACAAACACTGAGGGATTGTGATACAATATAATTTCTTGGCACTTACCATATTGGAGTTCACAGATCTGCTGGTCTCTGTGCTGGAGTCGCTGGCAAATCTTCTGCACTGGGACATGCGCACTGAGAGGGCGACTCACCTCACCTGTCACTTTCGCTGCTGCATCACTGGAGGCTCCGAGGTAATAACACTAAGTGATTCACATTCAGATAGACAGAGACAGAAAACCAGACCTTAAAAAAGAACTTGTATTAACATCATTCAATTGGACACATTTTTTTTATAATAAATCTACTTTTATATTATGTTTCTGTAATGATTTTAAAAGGAACAAGTTGATATGCAGCAAAAAAACATTTTCGCCTCCAAAACTCTAAAATATCTAATAAAACATGAATTGACTACAAACCACTGTTTAAAAGCTTCTCATAAATATAAATGAGTTACAATGTTCTTTCAAGCAATTACATGAATATTCTAGTAGGAATTTTGGTTGTACTGAAGTATAATAAATGAGTTCAGTTTCATGGGGAAGAAAGATCTACAGTGTTCTCAAAAAGTATAAGAATAAACAAAAAGGCCAATTTCTTTCTTTCTTTCTTTTGCTATATGCTGAAGGAATAGATCAGAAATTCAGCTTCCATTTCCTGATATGTTCAACAACGTCAACATGTTCAACATGGCACCTTTTTTGTTTTTCCAATTTTCAAATGATAAAAATGTGAATACAATACAAATGTCTTTACTGTATAGCCAGTACAATGGAATTGTTCCTGCTGTTCCAATAATATTAAAATATTTTATTATTATTATTAATATTATTATTAATAATAAATTATTTTAGAAGATTTTATTTTGATACATTATGATACTATGACATTTTGGAACACTGCGGTCCCAAACCATTTGGGCTGTGTACTGTGAGTGAACTGAAAATATGTCATATTGTAGGTTCTTCAAAGTAGGCATCAAGAGAATGCCAAAAGTGTGCAAAGCAGTAATCTAAGCAAAAGATGGCTACTTTGAAGAACCTACAATATGACCTATTTTAAGTTGTTTCACACTTTTTTGTTATGTATATAATTCCACATGTGTTAATTCATAGTTTTGATGCCTTCAGTGTGACTCTACAATTTTAATATTCATGAAAATATAGAAAACTCTTTGAATGAGAAGGTGTGTCCAAAATTTTGGTCTGTACTGTATATATATATATATATTATCAGCATTTAACTTCTATAGCAATATGAGCTGTTAGATCGGACCACACGACCCAGCCTTCAATCCCCACGTGCATCAGTGAGCCTTGTCAAATTCGCTCAAATCCTTGCACTTGCCCATTCTTTCTGCATCTAACACGTCAACTTTGAGGACAAAATGTTCACTTGCTGCCTAATATATCCCACACTACTAAACTAACCATTTTTTCCACATTTTGTTTTTTTACCTATACATTCATGCAGGATTGTTCTCGCTGTTCAGTCAAATAGGGAAGTGACTGATGCTAAAAATTTTAATCCCATCCTCCAAAGTTACTGTTTCATTATTAAGGTTGGCAGTGGTACAGAATGTAGTGTTGCTGCCTCAGCAACTATTCACTTCTGTGTGGAGCTTTTCTGCATGTTTTCCTCAAAGTTTTTACAGGTTTTCTGATTTCCTCCCACCTCTCGAATACATCCCAAATATGTATTTGCAAGGCATTCCATTAATATGTATTTTGTGCAGTGTGTGGGTCTGATCTAACGAGACTGCCAGGGTTAAATTGACAAACCAAGAGTACATTGGACCAGTGAACAATTGTCTTTTGGCCAGATCAGGTTCAAAATGTGCTTAAGAAGCAAGCATTGTTGCCAGCTTGGTATATATATTATATATATATATTTTTTTAACCTTCACACCATATGTGTTTGCTGAACATTAGGAGCATTAGTGAGACAGGCACTGATGTTGTGTGTGGAAACTTGAGGTGCAATATGTGTTTGATATTGTTGAGGTCAGTGCACTAGTCATGTCCTACAAGCTTTTTGCCTATATAGTGTATGTGGCAATTTATATAAGATGTTAGCAACTGCTTTGCACTAATTAAATGACTTGAGAGTAGGTTAAGCTCCGAAACACCAATGTGTGAAGCCTGACTTAGTTGCACTTGCTTTGGCCTATCTTCTCGGATGACCAATCACTGATCACTATTGTTTACAATGACCATTCAACGATGACATTTTCCAATGACCAATCACTGATCACTATTTTTTTCCCAATAACCAATAACTAATGTCCATTTTTCCCAAAGACCAATCATCACTCATTTTTCAGTGGCTAATAACTGAGATCCATTATTTATTTATTTTTATTTTTTTACACCCATTGTTTTAAACTATTTTGAGTTAATTTGAGTTTAAATCTATTAATCCCAAATCTGGTCAGGAAAAGTAGCAACGCAAAAAAAAGGCCAGTGTAGCTGTAGTGTAGCCAGTTGATGTAATAAATGTATTTTCATATTTAGTGACTATTCATGATCATTTGCATTTAAGACAAGCTGGCAGGGGGTCTGCTGGGTGACTTTTTTCCACGCGTGCAAAAGTAATGCACTCTCTATTGTGGTGTTTGGTGAAGTGTGTGCAGGCAAAGCAATTTTCCCAAATACTCATTATATTTAAAGATAGTTACTGAATTATTGAATAATTGTAGACATTTATGATATACACAACTTTATCATTTTTTAGTGGAACTCCTCCAGTCTGTTAATACGAGCACGTTTTCCTTTCGCACTTCATGCACGCTTGCACGTTTTTCCTTTTACACGTCATTCATTGTTTCCTTCGTTTTATTTCACTCCACTGATGTTCTACTTTTCGCACTTCCAGCATGCTTTTCCTTTCCCACTCCATGCACTCCACAGGATTTGCTGTCACAGCCATGCTTCTATTTTTACACGCAGAAACACAACACGCGCTCAGAGACCTGAGAAAAGGCCGTCCCTCACCTTCACACGTTTCTGAATCTGCTACTGCCAGAACAGCGCATAAAAGACAGACCACAGCAGTGGCGGTGTTTAAATGCATATTTACTTTGCGCTTATTTCAACACTGACGCATTTATTTCCCGTCTCCATCCGCGCGTTCTAAAATTGGCGCTGCTCGCTTATTGGATTCGAGCGCGTGCCCGTTTCTCTGCAATCTAATTGGCTGGCGGCGCTGTCAATCACTCCTTAATCGCTAAGCTTCAAAACACTAACCCTATTAAAATAATAAAAGCGCCAAACTATAAATAATTACACATTCTTTGTTCACATTTCTTACAGTGTGTGCTTTTTTTTACGATGTTTTTTTATTTCATTGAAAATTAATATACCTCTCTAATATTGGTCAAGAAGGATCGACCCGCCTCTGTGTACTCGTCTGTGATTGGTTAAAATAGAGACCCGCCCACTTTTTTTTTCTTCACGAGAACCGGCTTCCGGCTTTTTTTTTTTTTTTTGTGGCAAACATGGCAGCTATCGGCGTGCATTTTGGATACACGTGTGCGTGTGTTGCAGTATTTAAGGTACATAATTTATATAATTGGTCCCAACGAATTATTTAGAAGAATGTTAAAACCTGGTGTATGATTTATTTTGTTATGTTTGTATTTTTTTTTATTTGTGTACATGATTCTAGTAGGCTATGAAAGATCCCAGCCTTGTTCTCAGTGCAGATCAGGATTTATTGATCATTATCAGTGAAATGCAGTATAAAGTTGTTTCAGTATCATTAGATTGTGTTTGTATCTGTCTCAGGATGGAAGGGCAGATGTGGTGGCCAATGACGCAGGAGATCGAGTCACTCCAGCTGTTGTGGCGTACAGAGAAACTGAACAGGTAAAAGATACATCATCTACAATACAAAGTAATTCAGTGTATCTCCTGATACACACATCTGTGTAAAAGACTGCCACCTTCTTATCTTTGTAGGGAATCAGGAAATGACAAATGATTTCCTTTTCTTTTGTCTAGTTCGGGAAAGTTATTTTATTTGTAACAGGTTTAGCCAACATCAGAATCTTCTTTATTGCCATGTATTATGGGTATAAGGAATTTTTCATGGTGTGCTGGTGCTATAAATAATAATAATACATTTATGAAAACAAAGGTGCAGTTTTGCAAAACAGTAGTCTTCATAATAAAAAAGAAAATCTGGGAAAAATATTATAAATTAATAAACGAATATATTTTTTTGTCTAGTTTCAATTGTAGCAGGTTTGGCCAACATCAGAATATTCTTTATTGACATAAAATAAAAAAATCAATACATTTTATGAAAACAAAGTTGCAGGTTTGCAAAACACTAGTCTTCATAATATAATATATTAAATATAATATAATACATTTTGTGATTTTTAAACACACAACGATGCCAAAAGATGAACTCTTGAGAGAAATAGTTGTGAAAGGAAGGAGGAAGACAGTGAACAATGACTTTCTTGGTAGGCTACTGTTTAGATACAAGCCGTTGTAACGCGTTGAGTTTGGGTCATGGGAGAGATCGCTAACTCCAGTTACAACAGAAATCAAATAAGCATAGACAGGTTTCCAAAACTCGTGCTTTTTTATTTTTCTTGGCAACAGCGTTATGGGTTAGTCAGAGTAACTTAGAAATGAGCATCAGAAAATAATAAGGACATATTCCTTGTTCTTGCACACATGCAGCAATAGTGGAAAAATGCGGTAGCAGGCTCTTCCCAAAATGCCGCTCTGCTCTTAAAGGAGCCACAACATATTTTACCTGTTCATTAGTTTTGCTGTAGACACCTTATTTTGCTTATAGACAGGTTCTGGTTATTTATGTTCATAATAAAAATCTTTGTCAAATTCAGTCGGTGCAAGGGTGCGCTTAATAGTCCGGAAATTACGGTAATGCATATGAAAGCACAGTGTGAGGTTTACAATGTAGTGTTTACGGAGGTAGATATGAGACTATGGTGGTATTGTGGTTGGAAAGAAACAATTTTTGCAGCCTACTGTCTGAGGGATTGACTTAAAAAGTTTGTGTCCAGGGTAAAGAGGGGTCAAGCACAATCCTAGCTACTCGCTTCAGGGCTTAAGTGTACCGGTTCTGTAGAGGTGGAATCAAGAGCTGAACAAGACACCTTTTAAACAGTGTGTATGGTTTTTAGTCTTAGTCTATGTCCTAATAAACCGGTATTAGAATCTGTTCTGATAGTCTGCCAAAATGCTGTAAATCTTTGCACGTGCCCTATAAATTAAACATCTACATATTGCACATCACCATTTTTTTGTCTAATTCTTTTAACAGTGAACATTGTCACAGGCAGCATTAGATAAATATATAGATTGAGGAGATATATATTTAATTTCACAAGTTTATCCTTAATGAACCTGCTAGATGCAGTGATGCCAATGGAAAAACACCCTAAAGTGATATTTGGAAGAAACCTTGAGAGGAACCTGACTCCAAGTAGAACCCATCCTTATTTGGGATTCTGTATCTTTTTTTTTTTATTTTTTTTTTTTATTTTTTTACAATTTACAAATTACAATTTAAGAGGTCCCAAGCTTTTTGTGCACAACGTGAGCCCCTATAAAGGCACAGTGTGTCCTCAACCCCATGATCAGTTGACTCAACCTCCAGACTTCCTCACTCAACACCAGTGCCTGATATTAATAATACTCATTGTCGCTCATATAAACCAACACAGTTTCAAGATTTAGTGAAAGTCCTTCACAGAATGTCCATGGAGTTCAGATGTTTAGGAGCCAGTTGGGTGTTTGCACACTTTTAGCTAAACAATGTAAGTCACAAGCAACACCAATCGCTTCCATGTCTGCTAAAGGATTTGACTGATCTTTGGCTACTTTTGATACCATACGATTGGATCAAATGTGTATTTTAATTGGTACCAGTCCAGTGCTTAATTCTGGTTTTGGTCCTGATATCGATATCAGGGCTTTTGGTCTTTCTTTCTTTTTCTTTCTTCTCTCGCGTTTTCTTCTTTCTTTCTTTTTCTTTTTCTTTCTTTCACCAAAAATTTCACCAAGCTGTGATGTTTTGTACTTTTAGCTAAACAATGTAAGTCACAAGCAACACCAATCGCTTCCATGTCTGCTAAAGGATTTGACTGATCTTTGGCTACTTTTGATACCATACGATTGGATCAAATGTGTATTTTAATTGGTACCAGTCCAGTGCTTAATTCTGGTTTTGGTCCTGATATCGATATCAGGGCTTTTGGTCTTTCTTTCTTTCTTTCTTTCTTTCTTTCTTTCTTTCTTTCTTCTCTCGCTTTTTCTTCTCTCTCTCTCTCTCTCTCTTTTTCTCTTTCTCTCATCAAAAATTTCACCAAGCTGTGATGTTTTGTTAAAAGGAAAGCATAAATCTTAAATCAAACACAGCAGTAAACAAAAAACAACAATGTTTTAGCATTTGAGTTTTTTTTTTGGGTTTTTTTTTTTTTTTTTAGTTTTTTTTTTACTACATTTTTTATACATCTTTTTATTTCTTAATATCAGTAATTCTGAAGTGGACCTCATCTCATTTATTAAATTTTTTTAATTACGTTTCCTAATAATTATATGCATTTTGTCTACATTTATAATAACGTGTTGCTAAAATTAATCAAATTTTTTTTTTTGTTTTGTTGTAAATCTTTATTTTCTGTTGACTCTTGACAGCAGTGAGATACATAATGAGCACGCAGCAGTAATTTCTTTCCGTTCTTTTTCCGCAGATCGTTGGTATTGCGGCGAAGCAGGGCAGAATAAGGAACGCTGTGAATACTGTGGTGAAAGTGAAGCAGATTCTGGGCAGACGGTACGTCTCGCGTCTCCCCCCACACACACATACCCTCCCCCTCCCCATCCCCACCAGTCGAATCACTGCGCAAAGCTTATTGACGGATGACATTTGTTAAAGAATCCAATTATACATTTCTTCTAAACGGCTTGCTACCATAAATCCCACTCTCCACTGAATGTACAATTGGCTCCGATATTACAGCAACAAAGGAATGTGACCTAAACTAAGTGCATTAGGTGTCATAAATGCCTTTTTTGTGATTTCTCCTGACACAATTTCTTATCTTTTGAGATCCTAATAAATATGTAAGGATTGAATTAGTTTGAACATCTTCCCTCAGCTACGATGACCCAGAGGCTCAGGCACACATAAATGAAAGTAAATGCACAGTAAGTATATTTCTGGTTATTCAGACTTTTGTATTATTAAAGAACAGGTTCTTACAAGAAATAAATGCCTGGTTATTTGGGTAAAAAATTGACACCAAAGATATGTTTTATATTTTTTGGTGGTGGTCTTCCTCATAACTTTAGATCGTCAACAAAGGGGATTTGCCATTGTATGAACTCGACACTGGGGAAACGACCAAGTACGTGTCTCCTGAAGACGTGGCCAAATTGGTTTTCCACAAGATGAAAGGTAACTCAAGAGGAGTTTGAAATTTGCGTTCACATGCACAGGGTTTCGGCTGGATGAATAGAAATTTTATGTGTTTTCAGTGTGGTATTTTGTTTCTTCTGCTTTGGTAATTTTTCTGATTTATATTGAATGAAAGCAAAGTATCTTTCAGCCAACATTTTCCGCTCTAAAAATTAGTGCTATATAATACCAAACTACATGGCAAACAAACCAAATTAATAAATGTCTTTTCTGATTTGGTTAAAATGTCTGTGGTTTGTTAAAAATTGTGTGGTTGTGTGTGCAGAGACGGCCCAGTCAGCGTTGGGCTCTGACGTTAAAGACGCAGTCATCACTGTGCCTTTTGAGTTTGGCGAGATGCAGAAAAACGCATTGAGGTAACTGCCAATAGTTTATTTTACTGATATCTAATATAGCTAGTAGATAGATAATAGATAGTAGATAGAGCGCACTTGCTGATAATGAAATTAATCAACTAATAACTTTTCAAATGGATACTGGATTAAAAAAACACTCAATGTAGAATAGTATTGAACTTTGTTACAAAAAAAGTACTAAATCATTAATATGTCCTAAATGAATATTAATAAGATTTTTAAATGAATACAAAAACACAAACAAATAAAACCAGTTCCATCCAAAATTAAAACAGCACGTAGTCGCCATGATTCACCTCTAGAGGCTGCTCTGGTACTGTATGTCAACCTGGAAAAACTGTCTCTGGATTTTTGCAGGTGCTTCCGCAAGAAACTATCGAATATTTAATTGCCCAAACCGATGAATCGGTTGACTTCTACTCTGTATATGTGTTGAAGTAGTAAATGATGTGACTGCACGTGACACTTTCCGATGCACCTTTGTTTCAGGAGCGCTGCAGAAGGAGCCGGATTCAATGTTCTTCGTCTGATTCACGAACCCTCTGCAGCACTCCTTGCCTACGGCATCGGCCAAGACTCTCCATCAGGAAAGAGGTAAGTGCCTGAGCTTGTGTTTTAAAGAGAAACTCCCCATATTACCAATTAATGACCCACACAAGGACTTTTTTGTAGAATTAATATTAAGCTTGTGGCTGTTCTCAAAGCTGCTTTACGGAAAATAAATAAACACCTATTATACTCCTGATCAGTCATAGTGTACAGCAGAGCTGTGATGTCGACAAAATGGAGACGAAAATGGCTTTCATAATGCCATATATTTTGTAGCATGAAGCACATGGTCTACATTCCCCTGATTGTGGAAGAATTTTAGTTGGAGTCTTGTTTGCTTGTTAGCAAGGTTACTGTTTTTTTTTTCCTCCCTGTTTCTCTATTTTTGATTATGAAGCATCTTCTGTGTTTACCTTTCCAAAGCACTTCAGAATTTAGCGGGTAGTGCACCAGTAATAATGGTCCATGAGGAAACCCAATGCTCCGTGTGCAGTTAAATGCACCAAACAAAGCATATATAAATTTGCCTTGATTTATTTTTTTGGTATTCGAATTTCTCAAGTTACTTAAATAGTTTCAGCCCCAGTTCGGTACGAATAAGTGTAAAGTTACACCCCTAATGTTTATATTTTATGATTTATAAATATATGCTAAAGTAACAAAAGCTTTGTTTTCTGCTTCATATACTCACTATGGAGGGTGTAACAGCATGAAATGCAGTGCATCCAGAAAGTATTCACATCTTTTCACTTTTCCCCCACATTTTATGTTACAGCCTTCTTCCAAGTGGAATTATTTTCCTCAAAATTCTGCAAACAATACCCTATAATGACAACGTAAAAGACATTTGTTTGAAATCTTTGCACATTTATTAAAAAAAAAAAAAAAATCATGTGTACATAAGTATTCACAGTCTTTGCCATGATCATCCTTAAGCTGTTCTTAAAACTTGACTGGAGTTGTCAGAACTCAGAGATTGTCTATTGTCTCTTTCACCAACAAATAACTTATTATTCAGTTGTCCCAATTGTTGTTGTTGTCAGTCCTGAGCAGTATGTCACTGCAAACATAATGATATTTTTTCTTAGGATGAAGTTCAAGAATGTGATATTGTATAAGGGTTCTGTTGTGTTTTATGTAGGTAAAACGGGGTCTCTAAGAATTTTAGCAAAAGAGGACTTCAGTATTGGGGTACTTAATAAATTAATAATAAATATGGTGTGCGTGTGCGTGCGTGTGTGTGTGTAATATATAAAATATACACATACGTGCACATACAGCGGGTAGAATTAGTATTGAACACGTCACCATTCTTCTCAGTAAATATATTTCTTAAGGTGCTATTGACACTTTTTCCAGATGTTTGTAACAACCCATGCAACCATACAAAAAATCAAACCATAGATGTCCATAAATTGTGTGTAATGTGAAATGACACAGGGGAAAAAGTATTGAACACACTCAGTGAAACTTTTGTTGGTAATGGCGGCTTCAAGACGCCTCCTGTATGGAGTTGCACGCATTTTCAGGTGTGACTTTGGTTAATTTCTCCACACACACACACGTATTTTAAATATTGAAGGTTCTGTGAAGCTTCTATGAAGAGGTCCTACTTTAGTTTTTAGTTCTTTCTAAAGATTTCTAAAGGATTCAAGTCTGGTGATTGGCTGGACCATTCTATCAGCTTACTTTCTCTGAAACAATTGAGAGTTTCCTTGGCTGTGTGTTTGGGATCGTTGTCTTGCTGAAATGTTCACCCTCGTTTCAGCTTCATCATCCTTGTAGATGGCAGCAGATCTTTATCAAGAATGTTTCTGTATATTTTTTTTTCCCATTCATCCTTCCTTCATTTATATTAAGTTTGCCAGTGCCGTATGTTGAACAGCCCCACACCATGATATTCTCACCTCTAAACTTCACTGTCGGTATGGTGTTTATGGGGTGATGTGCAGTGCCATTTGTCCTCCAAACATTATTATAGTGTGAATTATGGCATCCAAAGAGTTCAATTCTGGTCTCATCTGACCAGAGTATATTCTCCCAGTATTCCACAGGCTTGTCCAAATGTTGTGCAGCAAACTTTAAACGAGCTTTAACATGCTTTTTCTTCTTGCATGGTGAGCGTGCACACAGTCCATGGCGGTTGAATGCATTACTTATTGTTTTCTTTAAAACAATTGTACCTGCTAATTTGCAGGTTTTACTGAAGCTCTCCACAAGTGGTCCTTGGTTCTTGGACAACTCTTCTGATATTCTTTTCACTCAAATCTTGTGAGGAGCACCGGGTCATGACCAGTTAATGGTGAAATGTTCTTTCCACTTCTGGATTATAGCTTTAACAGTGCTCACTGGAACATTTCAGAAGTTTTGAAATCCCTCTGTAACCAATTCCATCAGTATGTTTTGCAACAATAAGGTTGCGATGGTCTTGAGAGTGCTCTTTGCTTTTGCCCATCGTGAGATGTTTCTTTTGTGACATCTTGGTAATAGGACACCTTTATATAGGCAATTAGTTGGGATTGAACCATCTGATATTAATTTGCACTGATGAGGGGCAGGATTGCTTGCTAATTACTGATCGATTTCAGCTGGTGTCCTTGCCTTTGTTTGCCATGCCTTTTTTCCACCTCCCTTTCTTCTTGTGTTCAATACTTTCTCCTTGTCATTTCACATTATTACACAACTTTATTTATGGACATTGCTTTGATTTCTTTGCATGGGTTGTTACCAACATCTGGTAAAAATTAAATGCACCTTAAATAATATATTTACTGAGGAAAATGGTGACGTGTGCATATGTATACGCGTGTGTGTATTTGTATGTATATATATATATATATATATTATAAAATTTCATAAAATTGAATGCACCTTAAATAATATATTTACTGAGGAAAATTATATTATATTTTATATGTAAAATTGAAATTAATGTAATTTATGCTAATTTAATCAACATAATTTAATTGATTGATTTGATCAGATATATATTTCTCAAACTATATAAAAGAATATCCAGAGGGGAAAACCAGCAAAAACTATGAGTAACCAGCAGAGCTCGGACTACACATACCTGCGCGCGTACACACACAAACACACACCATACCACACAAGTACCATACCCGCCTTCAAGCAAGCAGCCATAGCACACACCCACACATGGACACGTCAGCTCTTTCTGTCTCTCCTCCTATTAAAGAGGCGGACAAAAGAGAAATCTATCACACCCACAATTCTGTGTGCCACAGAACCAACACAGAACAGCAGAGCCCAAAGGCGAACAAAGAACAAATAACTACATAAGACAGAGAAGAGGTAACATTTGTATATGCAGTATTTGTTTTTTGTTTGTTTGTATGGTTAATAATTTATTTATTTACTTGCTTGGTTACTTAATTAATTACTTGGTTGTCTACTTTTGAATGCAAGTTTCTCCCCTGGAATCAAAAACCGTCTGTCTGTATATTTTCGTTTTAAATGAGCAATTCTCATGCACAATGCATATTAACAAGCTTTTATTATTAACCCCTTTTGTTGTTGGTGTTAGCCCACTAGTTTGTATTTCATGGTCTGAACGAGTTACACAACATTTTATTTAAATTTTATTTGCTTCATTTACTTATCATTTAATCATTATTAGTATTAAATAAGCATTTATTCTACCACTTCTACACTTCTCTTTTTAAATATTTATAGTAACACCAGTATACATATTACATCTACAGTTACTGCACCTTATATCATATAGATGCTATGTGTTTGTATACATATTTTTGCACGCATGGCAGCTTATGCCCACAGGGAAAGGGTTTACAACACACACACACACGTTCGCATACCAATTTCATTTTATTTTTTGTTCCGATGCTGTTATGGCCCGGTGATGCAGTGCATCTGGAAAGTATTCACAGCGCTTCACTTTTTCCATATGTTTTAGTTACAGCCTTATTCCAGAACAGATTAAGTTCACTATTTTCCTCAACATTCTTCAAACAATATCCCATTATGACATGAAAAAGGTTTGTTTGAAATCTTTGCAGATTTATTTAAAAATTAAAAAATTTAAATAAGTATTCACAGCCTTTGTTCTATACTTTGTTGAAGCTCCTTTGGCACCAATTACAGCCTCAAGTCTTTGAGTTTGATGCTACAAGCTTGGCACAACTATTTTTTGGGGGGGCAGTTCCTCCCATTCTTTGCAGAACCTCTCAAGCTCCATCAGGTTGGATGGGGAGCATTGGTGCACAGCCATTTTAAAATTTCTCCTGAGATGTTCAATCAGGTTCAAGTCTGGACTCTGGCTGGGCCACTCAAGGACATTCACAGTCGTCTCGTAGCCACTCGTGCTATCTTCGGCTGTGTGCTCAGGGTCATTGTCCTGTTGAAAGATGAACCATCGCCCCAGTCTGAGGTCCAGAGCGCTCTTGAGCAGGTTTTTAACAAGGATGTCTCTGTACATTGCTGCATTCATCTTTTCCTTCGATCCTGACTAGCTGAAAAACATCCCCAGAGCATGATGCTGCCACCACCATGCTTCACTGTAGGGATGAAATTGGCCAGGTGATGAGCGATGCCTGGTTTCCTCCAGACATGATGCTTGGCACAATACAAAAAATCTTTGTTTGTATTGGTCTGAGAGACCTTCAGGTGCTTTTTTGGCAGGCTGTCATTTGCCTTTTACTGAGGCATGGCTTCCTTCTGGCCACTCTACCAGACAGGCCAGATTGCTGAAGTGCTGCAGACATGGTGGTTGCTCTAAGTTCTACAGATAAATGCTGGAGCTCTTTTAGAGTGACAATCAGGTTATTGGTTGCCTCCCTGACTGTGGATCACTCACCCGATGACTCAGTTTGGCGGGTGGCCCGCTATAGGAAGAGTTTTGATGGTTCCAAACTTTTTCCATTCACCGATGATGAGGCCACTGTGCTCATTGGGACCTTTTTTGGGATTTTTTTCTGTACCCTTTCCCAGATCTATGCCTTGATACAGTCCTGTCTCCACAGACAATTCCTCGGACTTCATTGCTTGGTTGGTGCTCTGACATGCACTGTTAACTGTGGGACATTCTCTACTTTCTTAACGATGATCAGTTTCCACAGGATGCACCTGAGCTCAATTGTTTGTGTCATGGCAAGGCTGTGAATACCTGCGTAGATGTGATTTTATTTATTTTATTTCAAACAAACCTTCACGTTGTCATTATGGTGTATTGTTTTTTAGAATTTTGAGGAAAATTAGGAATGTAATAAATTTTGGAAGAAGGGTGTAACGTAAGATGTGGAAACAGTGAAGCGCTGTGAATTCTTTCCGGATGCACTGTAGACTGCGTTGTGCATACAGTGTGGAAATAACGTGCAAATGCTGGCAAAAGAGCAAAAAGGAAATCTTCTCATCTACTTCGTCAAGTTATATTAGCAATATAACGCACGTGTACATGTACCATATGCATATGGCGTTATGTACGCAAATAGCGTAGTGATTTATTCCAAGCATGCACGAACTGAGCGCTCACATCGTCCATACAATGGTAATATGCAAGATAGGGTTTTTAAAGCCGTAAGTTTCGTTATTTGTTACTATTATTGGGTGTATAACGCGAGTGTGGCCTGCAGATCCCTGTGGCGCATGTGATTGTTTCGGCTGTAGCACTGGGCCAATTCCTGTTCACTGTAAGTCTGGGCCACTTCTGGTAGTGACTCTGCTTATTTCATTAATGAAAACCGAATTACCTGATGATCTGATAATTTGTTAGCTGCACGTTTAATGACTATTTGACAAAAATGTCTACAGCACAATAACGATATGGTTACTCTTGAGCAATAAACAGTTGAACTCAATTCTGTTGACTTCCTGATTGGCAGTGGTCCATACCCGGCGCACTTTTTTTTATTTTTTTTATTATAACACGCTTATACCGACTTTAACAACTAATAATTTATCGAACATTTAACTTTTTATACAACAAAACAACACAAAACTTGGATCTTAAGTGACTCAACCGGGTTCCCCATTGCTACTACACACACCCGTTTTGCCAGCCAAAATGGTCCAGCGATGATTAGCACGAGTTTTCCACCTGCTTTTTCAGACCTGATGCATGGGGTTAACCAGCCCACCCACCAGCAGTATCCACGGGAATTTTTCAGAACAATTCCCTCATGTGCCTCATTACATATGGCCATGCTCTTTACATTATGAATAAAGATATCCGCAAGACTACCTTTTACACCCATACACATACTCAAATACTTTCCCAAACCGGAACTCGATCCCGTTCTCCATGGTTTTTAATTTCTGGTATCATAATGCTACTAGACCATGTCTGAACTCTGCCATTTTACTGGCTAAAGGTACATCACATTTGGTAATTTTACATCCAACAACTATCCCACCACCCTTATGCTTAAGATCCTTGAACTCCCTCTGCCCTCCCTGGAACCGTCCCCCCTCAGGCTTGAGTATAACAGGTGTCTGCTTACCTTTTATTCTATAACTGGTCGGCATCTGCAGCCTGTAAGGTGCACGGTCCAGTTAAGGTTTTGGATTTCAGCTGACCAGTTAAGCTCCAGGGCTGGATCGCAAATTAATGTCAATTCAGAGCCAGTCTCTGAGCAGACACACTTGCCTGGTGGCTTTTTCTCCTTTTTTTTGCAGCTCAAATTGTAAAATAACCAACAAATAACTTATTAGCAATAATAAATTATTCTCCCAGGTGTTTCGACTTATAATGTAAGCTTTAATGTGTTATATTGCTTTAGTTTAAAGTCTCATTTACCTCATTTGCATAAAACATTAACTTCTCTTTCTTTATTGGAAGTCTCGTTGATCGCCCCCTTCTTTTTCCTGTTCCGATTCCCAGTTTAAAAACATAATTTGTTTTTCCTGCACCCTGACAAACTGTCTCCTCTTAAATAAAACCAAGCAAAGTGTTTTCCATACTAAATCTAAAGATTTACTTAAGCTTGATTAAATTTCATTAAGTGTCTCTACATAATAGACTGTTGAACTACCACTACTGAGATTAATAATGCTGAAATCAAGGCTGAATGCTAGATTATATTGGCATAAGCTATTTTAATGCCAAGTAAAGCTCGCCTAAGCTAATTGTCTCAAATTTCTCTACAGAGTCCACCTGTGGTAAATTCAGTTGATTGGACATGATTTGGAAAGGCACACACCTGTCTATATAAGGTACCACAGTTAACAGTGCATGTCTGGGCACAAACCATGCCATGAAGTCCAAGGAATTGTCTGTAGACGTCCGAGACAGGATTGTCTCGAGGCACAGATCTGGGGAAGGGTACAGAAAAATTTCTGCAGCATTGAAGGTCCCAATGAGCACAGTGGCCTCAATAATCCGGAAATGGAAAAAGTTTGGAACTACCAGGACTCTTCCCAGAGCGGGCCGCCCGGCCAAACTGAGCGGTCGGGCGAGAACGGCCTTAGGCAGGGAGGTGACCGAGACCCGAACGGTCACTCTGAAAGAGCGCCAGCATTTGTCTGTGGAGAGAGGAGAACCTTCTAGAAGAACAACCATCTCTACAGCACTTCACCAATCAGGCGTGTATGGTAGAGTGGCCAGACGGAAGCCACTCCTCAGTAAAAGGCACATGACCGCCCGTCTGGAGGTTGCCAAAAATAGGTGTGCCAAGCTTGTAGCATCACACTCAAAAAGACTTAAGGCTGTAATTGGTGGCAAAGGTGCTTCAACAAAGTATTGAGCAAAGGATGTGAATACTTATGTACATGTGATTTTGTTTATTTGTAATAAATTTGCAGAGATTTCAAATGAACTTCTTTCATGTTGTCATTATGGGCTATTGTTGGTAGAATTTTGAGGAAAGTAATGAAATTATTCCATTTTGTAAGAAGGCTGTGACATAAAATGTGGAAAAAGTGAAGCGCTGTAAATACTTTCCGGATGCACTGTAATTACAAAAATGTGCAGCATTTTTCTTAGTTGTTGATTATTTCTTAGCCACGTGCTGGTGTATAAGCTGGGCGGCACATCCCTGAGTGTGACTGCTCTGGAGGTGAACAGCGGGATGTACAGAGTGCTTGCCACACACACTGACCACAGCACCGGAGGAGAGAGCTTCACGCAGGCTCTGGCTAACTATCTGGCTGGCGAGTTCAAAAAGTAGGTGTTCAGCTCCTAAATATTGAGTGTGTGCATTTGTATATGTACTGGAGCTTATTGTGCGTGTTTGTGCTTTTACAGGTTGCATAAGCACGATATAAGTGGGAACCCGAGGGCGATGATGAAGCTGATGAACAGCGCTGATTTAGCTAAACACACTCTCTCTACACTGGGCAGCTCGAACTGCTTTGTAGACTCGCTTTATGATGGCATGGACTTTGAATGTAATGTGTCCAGGTAAGCGCTTGCACTACTTACATGTACTTCTGCATCAGTGAAATATCTAAATATTATAAAGATTGAAATGCTGCATGTTTTCGCAGAGCACGCTTCGAGTTGATCTGTTCCAACCTGTTCAGTCAGAGCATGCAGCCAATCAGAAAACTCCTGGAGCAAGTCAACCTCTCCACCTCGGATGTTAACAAGGTAATGAACACTAGGGGGAGCTGTGTGTGCGTGCATGGGTATGACTGTTGTGTGGATTTATGTCCTCATATGCTTTATTATAATAAATTCTAAGATTCTTTGAATATAACTCGTCTTTAAAAAATAAAAAAGGAAGAAAAGCACTGCTTCAATGCAACAGACTTTCTATAATCAATGAATGTGGATGTTTTTGAATTGTAGTCTTTTGGTCACTGTACACTGTGTAAGCAGCGGTCCAATAGATGCAGAGTTTTAGCACTAACCCTGCAATTCATTTATGGCATTTGGCAGACATCATTACCCAGAGTAACGTATAACTGCACAGTTACGGGATTAGGGGGTTTGCTCAGGAGCCCAGAAGTGGCTGCTTGGTGTGACCGGGATTTTAACTTTTGACTTTCAGATCCAAAGTCAAATGCATTAACCACTAAGCTACCACCTCCCTTGTACCTGCAATTCCTTGTACCGCAGGTGGTCTTGAGCGGAGGCTCGGCACGGATTCCCAAATTGCAGCAGATGATCAAAGATTTGTTCCCGGACGTCGAGCTGCTCTGTTCGATTCCTCCAGACGAGGTGATCCCAGTGGGTGCAGCCATGCAGGCGGGAATCCTAGTGGGTAAGGACAGCCTGGACTTGGGTGAGGACTCAATCACTGTGGACTGCTGTGCCAGTGACATCCTGGTCAAGGTGAGAGCATAAAGAGGTGGTTATGTAGGTCTGGACTGATAGATTTTTGAAAATCTCTTCAAATTATTTGTTTTATAATTAAATCATTTAGAACCATTGGTGGATTCGTATGCAGGAGTGTGTCATATGTACAGAAAACGGTTATACCCTACAATTCAATTCCTACTCTGTGAATCCTCCAGCAGTTAAAGGAGAAAAATAGACCTTTTTTTAATTTTTGTACAAAATTAACAGCAATAATGAGTGAATCATAGAATATTTTCGCACAGTTCAAGATTTCCGTTCGAAAGCTGTGTTTTTGATCACATGCTTTTAAGGACTGGATGAGAATTAAAGACCTGACCGAGTAACACACTTTAATATCACACATTTGCTTGAATATGAAGACTGGCCTAGAAAAAGAGCAGAATATTAAATAGGTACTTTATCTTTGTTTGCATATTCCTATAAAAATAAAAATTTCGGCATACGACTTCTGGACTCATTAGTGTCTCATGCATTCAGATACAAATAAACAGAGCAGTACACTAAAGGAGAAACGAAACGGATTTGTGATGTGTGGCTACACTTAGTGCTCACATTTTAGCCAGAAAACACATTTAAATGAAGAGTGCTCATGCTATTTTAGTGTGTTTTTTTGGCTACCCCAACACTCACTTGTGTAGGAGTTCAACTATAAAGAGAAAACAATTTTTCTATCCATCTACCTCCACTATTTCCTCAACAACATCAAGTGGCTCTGACTCACTGGAACAGCCATTAGTTTTTTTTTTTACATTTTTTTTACTGTAAATAATTAGGAACTGACATTGCCTTAGGAAAGGAGAAAGGGTTTTCTGTTACCGATCTTTAAGAATAATGTGCAGACCTGCAATATCTACAGGGGATTTAAGTTTATCAGTCACACCATGAAGTTATGGGAAAGAGTAGTGGAAGCCAGGCTGAGAGAAGAAGTGACCATCTGTGAGCAACAGTATGGATTCATGCCGAGGAAGAGCACCACAGACGCATTATTTGCTTTGAGAATGTTGAAGTATAGAGAAGGTCAGAAGTAGTTGCATGGTGTGTTTGTGGATTTGGAGAAAGCGTACGACAGTGTGCCTAGAGAGGAGTTGTGGTATTGTATGAGGATGTCAGGTGTGTCAGAGAAGTATGTGAGGGTGGTGCAGGACATGTATGAGGACAGTGTGACTGCAGTGAAGTGTGCCGTAGGAACAACAGACTGGTTTAAGGTGAAGGTGGGACTGCATCAAGGATCGGATCTGAGCCCTTTCCTGTTTGCAGTGGTGATGGACAGGTTGACGGACGAGGTCAGACAGGAGTCTTCATGGACTGATGTTTGTGGATGATAATGTGATTTGTGGTGAGAGTAGGGAGCAGGTTGAGTAGAGTCTGGAGAGGTGGAGGTACACGCTGGAGAGAAGGGGAATGAAAGTTAGCAGGAGTAAGACAGAGTACGTGTGTGTGTGAATGAGAGGGAGGGCAGTGGAGTGGTGCGTTTGCAGGAAGAAGAGGTGGAGAAGGTGGAGGAGTTCAGGTACATGGGTTCAACAGTGCAAAATAATGGAAAGTGTGTTAGAGAAGTGAAGAAAAGAGTGCAGGCATGGTGGAGTGGGTGGGGAAGAGTGATAGCAGGAGTGATTTGTGATAGAAGAGTATCTGTGAGAGTGAAAGGGAATGTTTATAGGACTGTGGTAAGACCTGAGATGATGTATGGTTTCAAGACAGTGGAATTGAGTAAAAGACAAGAGGTGGAGCTGGAGGTAGCAGAGCTGAACATGTTGAGAGTGACGACGATGGACAGGTTTAAAAATGAGTTTATTAGAGGGACAGTGCATGTAGGATGTTTTAAGGACAAAGTGAGAGAGGCCCATTCCATGTTTAGTCTCTGTCTGCTGTTATAATAACCTCCACTCTTCTGGGAAGATGTTCCACTAAATTTTGGAGTTTGCCTTGTAGAGATGTTTCCTCATTCAAGTAAAAACAGGTACTGGTGTAAGTGAGTTGAGGAGGCCTGGCCTGCAGTCAGTGTTCCAGTTCTCCCAAAGGTGTTCAGTACGGTTGAGATCAGAGCTCTATAGCAGGCCACTCAAGAGCTTCCACTCCAGCCCATGTAAACCATATCTATACATCTTTACAAAGCTGGAACAGGTTTTGGTTTCATAGATTGCTGCTTAGGATATACAAGTGTGTGTGCCTCAAACTTTCTGGTTTGGAGAAGATCTGCATATGGCTGGAAAAGTCAGGTGTCCAAACACATTTTGTATCGCTATAGTGCATCATGACTGCTACTCGTTTCAAGGCTCACTCACTTGATTTATCTTTTATCACGCAGGAAGTGGACGACTCTGGGGTGGACATCTTCACTGTGTTGTTTCCATCCGGCACGCCCCTCCCTGCCCGTCGCCAGCACACCCTACAGGGTCCCGGCAGCCTGGCTTCAGTGTGTTTGGAGCTCTTCCAGGCTAACAAACCTTTAGCACAGGTCTCTCTACACCAGCACAATCTAATCTAACATACCAGTTCAATCGCTGTGGTCAAAGTAGTAAATGCTGCATCTTTTATAATAATTTTTTTCAAATTGTCTCCTGCAGATTGTCCTTAGGGACCTTCAACCTAAAGAGGAGATGCATGATATCGTCACAGTGGTTACAATGAAGAGGTGAAGTCCACATGTTGGAATATTGTTCTATCTTGCAGAAGAAGCTCTGCAGTAGTGTATCTCTTTACTAAAACCGAATGTGTGCGCTCGTCTTTTTCAGGGACGGTTCTCTCCACGTCACTTGCACAGAACAAGGCAGCGGCAGATCGGAGGCTGTTACTATAGAAACAGCTGCAGCAGCGTCATAGGAAGCCTTCATACACTCGCATGGTGTAATGTTTTAACGTCTAAACCACAGCACCTGTAATGCATGTGCTCTGTAGAAAGCCTCGGGCATTTCAAAACGATCACGCGTTCCCTCAAACGAGTTTTTTTTTCTTCCGTAAATCTGACATTTAATAAAAAAAGAATTTTGTTCATTAAAAGTCATATTTGAGTGCTTTTGAGTTTGAACTGTAAGTGTTAAGAAATGCCACACAAGTTAAAATTTTCAAAAAAAAACATTGTAATTCTGGATTTATTAAGAACTGGCGTTTATAACTATTGGCACCCTTTAAATAAAACGATAATATAAAGATTGTAAAAAAATACACTTCCACTGGGGGGGAAAAATGTAAAAGGTTTGCATGAAGTTTCTCTATGGCAGGGCTCGTTACAACCTGACAAACATTTCAGGTGCCATATAAACAAAACTTATTTAAATATAAAATAATAAATGCATGCACGCCACCTTTATAATAAGCTACTTGCAAAACTAGGAACACTAGGAAACCCCTTTACCACCTTGCATCCGTCTTCTGGTTGCACCTGCAGTTAAATATATTGTCAGTGCTCTGTTTTGAAGGTGGAGTAACGTATGCGTGTGGTTTATTGATATAATCATCCTGCAGCTTAGAAGGATATTCATGCAGGCTTCATATAACAGCTGATGCAGAGAAATGATACAATGTGTCTTTATTAAAAAAAAAACAATTAACAAGAAGGTTTTTAAATGGATGATAAATTAAATCAATATACATGGTTATTAAATTAATGAACTAACAAATGACACCTAATATTTAACAGGAAATTTTGGTTAATATGTGAGGTGAGGCGGTTGTAGAATGAATACGAACAGGCAAAAACAGCATTATTATTATTGTGAGAAATACTTTAAAAATAATTTTAGTCCACAAAGTAATAACTTTGTGACGTGGCATAAACCGGTGTGACTGTAAGCACCTGCAGTTATTTTCCAGTAACTTTTATTAGGTAATAAAATAACACATTATCCACCCTTTTCTTCCCTCTTGAGGTTAATATACCTAAATTGCGCCCAAAGGATTTTCTCAATGCAAAGACTGTTACAAAGTGCTGACACTGGAGACTCCTTCCAGGATTGTTATATGAATAAACGTTTCCTTTCTCATACCAAATACTACTTCATATTCTGTAAATCGCTGTGCAACACCTTTCACTAAGTGTTAATCCAGAAATTACAATATTGGAATTTATGGATGAATATAAAACTGCTGTCGAATTACTGTTACAAAAAAATTCATCTTTCGACCAATCAGAATCGAGAATTCAACAGCTCTGCGCTATAAAAAAAAGTCACCACTGACATTTAATTAATTAAATTTTTCCTGAGCAACTTTTTACTCCCTACTCCCTACTATGGTCAGTTCATACACTCTTCTTTTTATGAAAACATTTGAGAAGTGAATTTGTTGATTAGGCTGAACCCCGCTATTGATTTTTGGTGGTCATGTCCTCTCCAGCAGCCAACATCTTGTACAGCTCGCTCAGCTCCTCAGGCTGTGGAATCTTGGAACCTGGAGTCATTGGCAGATCAAAATCAGACGACACCTGTGAATCTGAAACTGGTTCTTTCTGCTCTCTGGCATTGCACTGGTTCTGGCCAGTTAAAGCTGTTTGCGTTTTAACCGGCGAGTGAAAACAGTTTCCTGTATACGTGGTGGAATGTTGTACAGGTTCTGTGTCAGGTTGGCTGAGGCTCTCTAAAGCAGCCTCTGATACATATGTCGACTGAGAGGATGTCACATGGCCTGACTCTGATTCGTTGTCATCACTGAAAAGCTCGGGGGACTGCGATGTCTGATCAGTAGACAGAGTCTGGCTGTTCTGACTGTTCCCCAGCTCACAGCTGTCATCGGTCACGACCGGTTCTGCTGTGAAGAATGTACTCCAGCTGGGCGGAGTCGGCTTTAAAGGGGGCGGGGACATACCTAAGCAGGATGGAGTGTGCGTGGCATCCCCAGATGCCTTACATGCAGGTACAAGTTCCTCCTCCTCCTCCACTTCATCATCATCATCATTGGACTCCGTGCAGTCCATGTAGTTGGATGTCTGTACTAGAGCCTGCTGCTGTGGTACACTTTCTGTCTCTGTGACTTCAAGATCTGATTTTTCCAGGCTGTGATGCTCTTTTTCCTCATGGACAGCAAGCTTCTTTCTCATTGGTGCAACAGCGAGTTCCTCAAACAGCTCGTCATCGCTGTCGGCGCCTGGGAAACAGTAGAACTTTTATCCACTGGCTATGTGGTAAAAGTGTAAAGACACGATTTAAAGTGATCCACAATATTGACTTCCTGACTTTGATTCGATTCTCAGAATATTTTCTAAAAATGTATCCAAATGCCAACGAAACCATAATGAACTCAATAGAAGAAATCGAGAAATGCGTGATTGCTGAAGCTTTAGTGGTGAAGTTTTTTTGATGTTCTTTTTAATACTGTTATCTTGTAACCTTAAACACACAGCGATCAGGAATAACATTATGACCACCTGCCTAATATTGTGTTGTTTTTGGACTTCGTCAAACTCGCTCAAGTCCTTACGCTTGCCCAATAAATCCCACTGACTACCGGGTGCCATGATGAAGAGATAATCAGTGTTCTTCACTTCACCGGTCATAATGTTATGCCTGATCTGTGTATAATGCCTGTTGGGTTTTGTCATTTGGATCCCAAAGGCCATCCATAAAAGTACATAATATTTGAATTCCAACAAAATATGGGGAAGAACATAAAAGCGACTGATTGTGTATGATACACTGTTATACCCTGTGATGTGGACTTTGTTCTGGCTCGTTTTAGCTTCCCAAGAGGCTTATAGATGACAGCCATTCCTGAATGTTTTCTACGCATAATATTCAGTCTGGAGAAGAAAAAAAAAAAAAGAAACAGCATGTAGATCAGCTGGATCAGGCAAGCAATCTCAATTTAGTCATACATGACATGCGTATGAGGACTTACAGCTCCATCACTTCCTCTACGGTTCGGCCCATTGGAACCACGTTAGGGTAAATATGGACAGGATTGATGTATGACAGGAAATCCTTGATCTGATTATAGAGGGATGGAGGTACATACACTGATGGGTTGTAATTATTGAAAATATAATGTCTAATCATTTTGGTCTTCCTTACCTCGGAGTATGAAGAATGAAAGGAGAAACAAGCCCTGTAGGAGCTTCCACCCATCCTACAAGAAAACGCAGGAAGGTGTTTATGCATCTTTAACCATCGGTGATGATTGATTTGAAGCCTTGCTTCAGGATGAGAGTCAAACAGACTCCTCCAGTTCCATTTAAACAATAAATGACTGTTTGTTATTAATTTAATAGTTGGACTTCCTGTAAAATCAACCAATGTACCCTTTCCCTTCATGCTGTACTTTGATGTATTCCGAATGTTGTTCCTCCTTCAGCTTTTGAACTGAAACAGCCTTGTAAAGTATTTAGATCTTAACCACACCATAGTGCACAAGTTTACACTCCATGTTTTCTAAACAGATGTTTTGTGATTAATGTCCAGACATAATATAAAGAAAGCAGTGCATGTTGTTTCATTAAGACCTTCAAATTTATGCACCTGCAACCATACACACATGGTATGGCATCTTATTTAGCAGATCTGAGAGGGGCTTTATATATATAATGTATACAGTATGTACTATACAGTATACACTATATGGTCAAAAGTATTGGGACACCAAGTTACTAACACTTTTGTGGCTGATTGAGCAAAATCTCCACAAGCACACTCCAAAATCTAGTGGAACATCTTCCCAGAAGAATATAGAACTGCAAATAGGGACTGAATATGGAATAGGAGGTGCAAGCACATAGGAATGCTCTGGTGACCACAAACATTTTGTCTATATAGTTTATATAGATGAGGTGTGTTGTACTTGACGATGACGTTGGTCTTCCTGGTCCTTTCTCCAAACCACATAGTGGAAGGTTTGATGCTGATAATGCGTAGCGGTGTACCATCCATAGCTAAAGAGCCACACGGCAATCTGTTTGCCCTGAACAACTCATCGTCCTGTCACAAACAGAAAATAAGTCTATTGAACGATCAGCTGCACATGATTGGTGCACATTAGCAGTACAGGAAGTGTTACCTTGGGGTGCCTGCAGGCATGAATCTGTGTTGCTCTGTTACTGGTCACATGATCCAGAATTTCTGGCATTTGTCTGTACATGTTTAAGCTGTTCACGTGGACCTACATCGAAACCCGAGATCCAAATTACAATAATATAGAAATATACTAAATGTTTTTGTCACATACCTAATTTGTTGATTTTTTTTTTCCCTTCATTCTTAGTACCTGCAAATTGAATTCTTGTCCCAGGTTGGTGAAGAGGTATTCATACCCGTATGCTGCTTTGCAGTTTAACCAGACCACATGGTATGGACTCAGACAAATCCAGTCTTGAACCAGCTTCCTAATACCATTTAGGCAAGCCTCCTAAAGTCACAACAACAGTTACATTACATTCAGTACATATATTGAACCAGTTTTTATTGATAATGCAATAATTAATGAATAATGTAAAAGTCTGTACTCCCATTAGGAACTTTTATAGCAGCAAAACGTTTAGTCTGGTGTTAGGAATTTACAGACGCTTTCTTAATTACATTATACAACAGCATTTTTAAATATCAGATTATTCAGTTGTTGACTATTATCATTTAACTTAAATTATTTCAGAAAAAAAGCTGCTTATTGCAATTCTAATGTTAATGATGGCCGGAAATAACACGATTCATGGACATTTAGTCTCACTGTAAACGGATGGTAGGTTGGATCGTACTTGCAATAATTGATTAATCACCTCTTTTTAATGGATACTGGATAAATAATAAACAAACAAAAATAACACTGCATGCGAAATAATACTGAGCTTTAATACAACATTTTTAAAGAGTACTGCATCATGAAAATATGCTAAATGAAATAAATATATATATTAATATTGAAATATTGATTAAAATAAAAGACTTGCATTCAAACTAAAACAAAAAGCAACATTCCAAATGAAAAAAAACGATTACATCCAAAATAAAAAATAAAAAAAAGGCACTTAGTGTCAGTAACTCTCCTCTAGAGGCCGCTCTCGTATTATATAGCGCAACCTGGAAAAACTATCGGTATGTATTTTTGCCAATAGCCGATGGTTTCAGCAATCAACTATTGTTGTCGATTAATCGGTTGACATCTAATATGCATGTATCCTATTTTTCCAGGTTTTTATGGGTGGACACTATGCTGGTGTACATATGTAATTATTTTTGTTTGTTTGTTTGATTTTCTTTTTATTTTAAGGTTATATTAAAGGTTTTAAACAGGCATTTTATTTTTATTCCATCACACCCTCATCACTTTGGTACCACTGAATGCAGTTGGTATTTAAAAACATTCAACCTTCTGCTATAGTGTCTCATAGGGATGATGTTCTTTCCTTTGGTTGTAGCTTAATTCTTTTTTATATTCTTTTTTTTATTATTTAGTTACACATACTTTATCTCCAGAACAGTCGAATTTTCAAAGAACCATCATTTAATAGATTTTAAAACAAAGAGCGTAATTATTGGTTCATATTTTAGTTCATTTTCATCTTATTCAAAAAAAAATAAATGCTCCGAACATTTCCTTCTTACTAGAAATGCTTTTGTAGATAAATTGTAATTAATAATTTCAACAGCATAACTGTAATATATGGCCAGTTTAGAAATACTCACCCTACTTGGGATCTGATAAAACCTGGGGTCGTAGAATGTGCTGTCCAAATACACACTTTGAATGTCTTTTACTCTAAAACAAAGTTTGGAGCAAACAAATACTGTAATAAAAAATTATTTATAGATAAGATTAGGCATCAAAAAGAACCGAGCTGCAACACATAAACTGTGCTGTACAACATATCACACTGAAAACAAAAACCTTTATTGTACTGCTTTACATTTAACCCACACTATATTTACAAAAGTCTGTAAACACCTGACCAAACATTAACCACTGAAACACTACATCTTTTTAACCCTGTGGTTCTTCTTAGCATCAGAAGTGAATGTTATTCTACATTTCACTGCATTTTTTCCTCTTCACTTCCATTAGTGTGGTGCAATCAAGTCACCCTGAAATGCCATCACGGTCCTAATCACTAATACACTTTTACAGAGAGATAAAAGAATTGCCTGAAAGCCCATGCATTGCAATTATTTCCAGAATTTTCTCCTGGAGCTATCTGGCTCAGAAATCATATATAGTTATGCTGTAAACCTGCTTATGACTGAGCAACATAGCATTAGGAGGTGAAAATGAGTCATGCCAAACTATACCCAATGCTACACACCTGTTTCCAGAGTGCAAGTGCTCCATCCTCGCTGCATCTCCAGCAGCCAGTCGGAAATCCCCCGTGTACAGAACGGTGCCCTGAGCCCCCTCAAAGAGAAACCTGCAGGAAGACACCGGCAAATATACGCAATTACATTTAATCTGTACACTGACAATACTCATTAGTCTATGGTAAGATGCACCAGGAGAAGTAAAAGGAGTGATACAGTACAATTAATTAGATCACAAGGTTCTTAGCAATGAAAGGGAGAATATGCAAATGAGCATCAATTAAGATGTTAAGGTTTTCGTTGGAAGTGATGATGATGGACAGGATTACAAACGCGTTTTTTAAGAGGGACGGCGCATGTAGGATGTTTCGGAGACGAGGTGAGGGAGGAGAGATTAAGATGGTTTGGACATGTTCAGAGGAGGGACATGGGGTATATCGGTAGGAGAATGCTGAGGATGGAGTCGCCAGGAAGGAGGAAAAGAGGAAGGCCAGGGAGGAGGTTTATGGATGTGGTGAGAAAAGACATGCAGGTAGTTGGTTTGAAAGAGGCAGATGTAGTGGACAGAGGGGTATGGAGACGGATTTCTTTTTTACAAAATGTAAAATTACTGTTATCACAAATACATTGTATTTAGAAAGTATTCAGACCACTGCTTTCCCCCCCATAATCTATATTTAGTACCCCATAATGACAAAGTAAGATTATTATAGAAATGTCTGTAAATTTTTATTTTTTTATAAAAAAAAAAAAAAAGTGAAATATCACATGTGTAAAAGTATTTAAGCCTTTTACTCAGTACTTGGTTAAAACACCTTTGGCAGCATTTACTTTGAGTCTTTCTGGGTATGACAACAAGCTTTGCACACCTGGATCTGCTAATCTTCTATGCGAATCCTCTCAAGCCAGGTCAGGTTAGATGAGGACTTTCAGTTCTCTCCAGAAATGTTTAACACTGACACATTTTTTATAATTTTATTGTATTTTTGTACTTAAAAAAAACCAAAAAAAACAAAACACAATTACGGATGTGGAATGACTGCAAAAGTCATTATTCCTGGTTATCACTTACAGCAGATAGAGCAGCTATGAACAGTCATAACCCTCACCAGCCTCTTTTTCCCCTTTCTATTGAATTTAATAGCTAGTCTGCCATTACATCTTCTTGTCTGTAGTGTTACTATAGAAACGATAATTATTCGAACAAGCACATCATTATAAACCTGTGATTAGCCTTGCAGTCGTTAGGATTTGATGTCGGAGATCAAAAAGTTTCGACACCTTTGAATATCTCAGAATTGTAACAGCGCCGTTATATAAACATATTTACGGGTAATAATAATAATAATAATAATAAATAAAAAAACCGCTTACATGACCGATCCGGGGCAATGTCCAGCCGGCAACAACGTCACAACTATATCTTCTACCTGGGAATAAAGACAATTTTACAGTTAACAAACCATCAACATATTGACATCATAAGCAGTGTGACTGATATAAATTACGCAAAGAAACGTCTACAGAAATCCATAGAGAATGCAGTACAAAGTGGACTACATCCACAGGGCTTGGGATTTAACATACTATATTACATTTCCAACTGGATATTGTTCCTCTTTGCATGCAGATATGAGGACACTGAGGCAAAATTGTACAATATGCATGATAAAGCTCAATAGTGAACGAGCTCCTCTATCAAAAGCCTTTGTTGTCCAAATGTTGTTTGGGATGGGTAATTATTCATAATTATGTCAGTTGATTAGACAATAATTGTCATTACTTGCCTCTCCTGTAACTTCATCAGTCAGTGAGATATGTGTTGGACTGTCCAATTCAAGAGCAACCTGGGGTAAGATATTTTCAGAGAGTAATCATATGTATGAGATGAGCACATGTAGATGGGCATATGTATACATATCCCTAAAAAAAACCCAAAAAAACATTTTCATAGGACTTACTATGCGTCCTTCCCAGAAGTCATATTTTGGATTGTTGAGTAGGAGCTCCTTTGTGACAAACGAGCAGTACAACTTTACAGTTAGGCTAAAACAACAACATCAAGTTTGGTCATTGATTAAATAAAGAATAAAAGACAGAAGGGGGTTATGTTACAGGAAAACAATCAGCAACTACTCTAGGGGGTGTACATTTAACAGTTAAGTGTTACTATCTGAATGCACATTAGACAGTTGCGATGTTCGTGGGCTTTTTTAAAATACGTGTATAGGTGTATTTAATGCTGGGGAACCTCCATGAGACAAGATACTTCCTGTTATCACTTATTTTATTGTAGCTACAGTTATTTCCTCATCAAGAGAGGCGTCTCTCAAAGAGGAGTCAGATTTAACCTAGGGTAAGATCCAAAATCAATCCTCCATCCATCCATCCATCCATCCATCCATCCATCTCTCTCTCTCTCTCTCTCTCTCTCTCTCTCTCT
>MU551697.1:9718565-9826317 GCA_024362625.1 Silurus asotus | reverse complement strand
CCCCCCCCCAAAAACACCCCAAAACAACAACACACACACACACACACACACACACACACACACACACACACACACACACACACACACACAGTATATGATTTATAGGAGAAATTTAAAACACTCATCAATACTGATACTGTGTATAATATGAAGGATGAAAATATATCGAAGGTGGCAGACATGAGAGGAGGCCACTTTTTATGGCAGACAATAAATATTTTAATTATTTAATTCTAATTTGATGCACCATGATTTTACAGCAGATGGCCAAACGCATATGAAAGAAATGCTTAGTCTTACAGACTTGGCAACCTTATAGTACAGGAAGATACAGCGACATCTCCTGGTTAATAGGAAATATGACCCGGATCATTTTCTGAACCCAACATGAAAAAAAATTGTTATAATTTTTCATGTTGGGTTCATAAAATTATCCACTGTCTAAAAATATACAATGAACGCGAAAAACAAATGCTGCATTAGTTTATTTTATTAAACATTATGTTTACAATATGCATTTGTTCTTCGCGTTCGTTGTCAGTAAACCCCGGGTTTAGTTGCGGTCGGCCATCTAAATAAAAATTCCTGAGCAACTTCCGGTTTCATCACTGTTGTTAAGGTAACCGTAAACAACAAGAGGTTCGGTTGAAAGTCAGTTTTAGATTTTCTTGGAATATAGAAATCAACTATTTTACTGGGTGAATATAAAATGTTTTTAAGTAAAAAAATATTATAAATACTTCCTGCAATGCAAAGTAAGGAGTTAGATAACTAGATTTGTAATTTATCAGTTATGAAACAGAGAAAGAACCTAAGTGATACTATGATGCTCTTCTTCTCTTCCTTTTTCTTCTTTATTTACTAATGAAATAAGTAGGAGAGATGGCCTGTGCAACTTTGATGAACGGCAATTCTCAACCCAAGTCTATAAGCCGAGCTCGGATGTGGACTGATGAAGTGGAGAATCTCTACAGGTTCCAGCAGGCAGGATACAGGGATGAGCTGGAGTACAGGCAAATTAAACAAGTGGAGGTAATAAAACTGTCACCGGAACTGTACCTCATCTACCAGTTCTTCGTTCAGTAAACACTTAATCAGGGTCATGGTGGATCAGACGCCAAATTTGACCTTGGGAATCAATCAATAAGACATCCATCCATTCATCCATCATTCAGTCAATCAATCATCTATCTATCTATCTATCTATCTATCTATCTATCTATCTATCTATCTATCTATCTATCTATCTATCCATTGATCCATCTATCTATCTATCTATCTATCTATCTATCTATCTATCTATCTATCTATCTATCTATCTATCTATCCATCTATCTATCTATCCATCCATTGATCCATCTATCTATCTATCTATCTATCTATCTATCTATCTATCTATCTATCTATCTATCTATCTATCTATCTATCTATCATGTCCAGATGTTTGTCAAGCTATCTGTTTTGAATGAATCTGTTTTGTTTTGAATCTGTCTGAATTAAATGAGACAACAGTTTAAAGCAGGGCGTGCACACGTATACACACACACACACACACACACACACACACACACACACACATACACTTATACACTTTTCCCCCCCAGAGGGACTTGTGTGTAATTTTCACCAGAGAGGAAACCAGAGAACACAAAGGAAAACTCAGAAAAGATCTCTAATTTCTCAAGTATTAATTCAATCCTGTCATTACCTGCACTTACATTGTGCTCTGTACTTTTCAGATTGAACGCTGGCCAATGTCAGGATACGTAAAGAAGCTTCAGCGACGAGACAACACCTTTTATTACTACAGCAAAAGGCGGGAGTGTGACGACAAAGAAGTGAACAAAGTCAAGATGTATGTGTACTGACATCATCAACCTTCTCTGGCACTTCTGTAGCTTAGTGATTTTTGATGATGTCAGCATTTCATTGTCAAATCAAATAAACCGACTTATAATCTATTAAATTGTGCAGTTTTGTATCAGTGTGTGTAAAAACCGCGATTTCTTTTATAATTTATCAGGACAACTGTCATTGTTATTATTGTTAGTGTTGATGCATCTCATCCTGTGTTCATGGTGCTGTTATACAGGTTTTATTGTATCTTTATCATCATTATGAAAAAATATCATAATATATATATATATACTGTATGTGATTTTGATATCGAAACCAGCAAACAGAGAATAAAGTTAAGATCCTCTACTGTAGTCAGTGCAGCTTTAATAACAGGTCAAGATAAAGCAGTTTTTTTGCCTCAGGCTCTTTTTCACACTCGTGACTCTCATACAAAAGATACATTTGAAAGATAAAATTTTTTAACCCAAATAAAACAAAGCTTTAAAAATATTACATTTGTGACAAATACATTAAAACAACTATCACAAATTCAGTAACAAAGAAAATGTAATTCGTACTTAAATACTTTGAAGTTTTCTCATTTGGGGACAATTTAACTCTATCTATCTATCTATCTATCTATCTATCTATCTATCTATCTATCAATCCATCCATCCATGTATCTATCAATCCATCCATCCATCTATCAATCCATCCATCCATCCATCCATCCATCCATCTATCTATCAATCCATCCATCCATCCATCCATCCATCTATCTATCCATCCATCCATCCATCTATCAATCCATCCATCCATCCATCCATCCATCTATCTATCAATCCATTCATCCATCCATCTATCAATCCATCCATCCATCCATCCATCCATCCATCCATATATCAATCCATCCATCCATCAATCTATCTATCTATCTATCTATCTATCTATCTATCTATCTATCTATCTATCTATCTATCTAACCATCAAATCTATCTATCTATCTATCTATCTATCTATCTATCTATCTATCTATCTATCTATCTATCTATCGTCTATCCTCAAAATTGTATGGCTTTAAGACTACGTCATTTCCGGTTTCGTTTGTCTACTCCCGCTATAATAATAATGCTGCACTTTACCCTTAGGAATAGCGAGGCTTTCCGGTAGTCTGACTTTTTTATTCCGAAAAGCTGATTACATTTATGAAAAAGGATTTATTTGGCTGAGTAAGTCCGCGTTTAACACTTTCTCTTGATAATTAGCTGTTTAGCTTTAACTTGTTAAGCTTTAATTTGCTTTAGCCTGTTATATCACATTCTGTAGTTTCGATGTTTTCGGTTCTGTTTTTTCCCCACCCGCACTCGGTAAGTCCTGCCTCCTGTGTTACTATTGGCTGTATGTACATTCTGACACCCAGTTCTACGGCGCTACAGTGATTAGTTTTGACCAATCACAGCCGAGGAGGCGGTTTTAAACGGAATACGGATGGGAGGAAAAAAACCGTTATAGGCAACCTATATAAATGGCATTTGTTTTTTTCGGGAACCTTTTTACAAATTGAAGAATAAATAAATCCAATGATGAATTATGAATATAATTTAATAATATGACTTGCCGAGTCAGAACAGATGAACTGTTTTATTCAATGAAAGTAATAAAACCACACCTTAAAGCAGAGGATATAAATAGGGTAATATGATAGAATGTGTAAATGTGAATATTAAACTTGTTCTGATCTTTACTTTGCTGCAGGTTTTTTTCTGCTGGGAAAATAAACAACAAAAATGTTTTTCACTTAAACATCAAACATTTAAAACCCAAATGAGAGAAATTTCTGTCTAATTTCCAGGTAAGTTCTTCATGTTAATAATGATTATTTGTTGCAGTAATATAAAAAGCCCATGTGTAATAGTGTGCTTTCACTCTTCCTAAGCACACTGTCTTCTATACATGACTTTTCACCCACTACAAGTCAAACAGGAACCATTTCAATTCTGCTGATTTCAGCTCACATGACATGCTGGAGTGGTTTTTATGATGCACTTCTCAGATCTGAGCCCTGGGGCTGAGCGGAGATCACAGCATCCTTCTTGTTTATTTATTATTCAGTAACCCTGTTTGTAATCATTGAAAAATTTCCTTGGGCATTCCCACTGCTCATGAAAGTTCATAGAGTTATTTTCCTGTGCAAAGTAATTCAGAAGGGATTTTACATCGCAAACACAAAAGGCTGGACAGTTTGATGGGATGATTTCAGTATGGTGATATAATAAATGTACACTTTTCTAAAGATTGTCCTAATGTCAGTACCTCTGTTGATATTCGTTGTAAAAAAAAAAAAAAAAACTGCTTTAAAATAATATAAAAATAAAATAAATCTTTCTAAGATTCTGACAGTTTTGATGGACCAGAAGCTCTGAGCTCATAGTGACACTTTTGTTAATTGGAAAAATGATCAATCATATCATGTGAATCTGAAGGATCTCTTCAGCTTTGCGCTCATGCAACCCGAGCTTTCCAAATTCGAAGATCTGTAATCGATCGTGAATTTTATTGTAACAGAAACGACAACTTGCAGAATGTCGTGGATTAGCCCCACCCCTCATTTTTACATTTGGCTCCGCCCCCTCACAATGTTTCATTTAATTGGCTTTGAATTGCTTTTTTTGGAAACATGGCCACAAATTTGTAAATAAAGTAAAGAGATGCACTTTTAAAACTTATGGCAATAAAAAATATATACTTATTTTAATGATGCACAATCCAGTCTGTCATGATATTTAATTCTGATGTTTCGCTGAAGAAAACACAACAAACCTGTTTAGAGATATGATCCTGGCACCTGTTAGTGGGTGGATGTATACACATTTGGTCCCCAAAGTTGACGTGTTAGAAGCAGGAAAAACGGTCGAGTGTAAGTATTTTAATGAGTTTGACACATTGTGACATCTAGACGTCTGGGTCAGGGCATCTCCAAAACTGCAGCTCTTGTGGGATGTTCCTGTTCTGCAGTGGTCAGTGTTTGGAACAGTGGTGAACCGGTGACAGGGTCATGGGGGCTGAGGCTCATTGATGCATGTGGGGAGGGAAGGCTGGTCCCTGTGGTCCGATCCAACAGACGAGCTTCTGTAGCTCAGATTGCTGAAGAATTAATGCTGGATGGGTCAGAACTGTTTTGGCAGAAAAAAGGGACCAACACAATATTAGACATGTGGTCATAATGTTCTGCTTGATCTATGTATATGTTCAGTTTGAGGGGTGACTAATTGTTTATCATGATGAGCGAAATAAAAAGAATCAAATGAATAATAAAAAAAGTCGTACAAATGTTTGGTATCGGAAAGTCCTTCTTCCATCAATTAAACATTGCGATCATGTGCACTTGCTGCGATATAAAAGGGAAAAAAAAAAACTTTGGATAAAAACCCATACACCTATAACATGTCGGCTTCTGCTGTTAAACAGATGTTAAATGGCTGATTGTTCCTCAGAGAGCTCAGCACTGAGGATGTGCGGCTGCCGAAGGAGCATGTAGTTCCTGCCTTTATTGGGAAGGAGAAAGAGAGAGAAGCTGGGAGAGAAGAACATGGAAGACTTCACAACACGGACTTATGGCACCAGTGGCCTGGACAACAGACTTCTGTTTGGGGAAACTTCAGCAAGGGTAGGACTCTTGTGTGTCTGTGACACGTCTCGAGTGTTTACAGTGTTTTTAACACATTTTACCAGTGAGCTGCTGTGGTTTTCCACCACCAGTTTGGTTTATTTGTAACTAAACCCTAGGATATTGTTATTATATAATGACTCAAGACTCCATTTTGTCATCAAGACTCTTTTGAGGTTTTCTTTATAGTATTTAACCTCTGTAGAATTTAATATTTGCTCAGTATGACATCATTTTACTATTTATTTGCATTTATTTATTTTGTTATATATCTGTACACCTGAGTATTTGTACTTGTATTTCGGTATTTATTTCTTTATCACTGTTTATTTAGTTATAACCCCGCTCCTGCTGTAAATACAACCCTCAGTGCTGGCATGTCATTAAAAAGTAAAACAAAAAAAAATCCCAATAATTAGCTGCAGCATAATGCACACTTGTGTCGTTACATCGGGTGAGTTTTTCCTGCTAGGATCTGGTGGTGTGACAGGCGCATGATCCGGATTGATGCACTAGTTTACAAGGCAAAATAATAACAATCACGATTGGTGTGTGTGTGTGTGTGTGTGTGTGTGTGAGGGTGTGTTTGGGGTGAGTAAGGTCTAATATTTTAATGATAGAATAGTAATTCTCTGCATAACATCATTTATTTTAATGTCATCATTTCGTCAGATATTGACTCGAGGCAAAAGTCCAAAATCTGGTCATATCATATCATATCATGGGAGGTTCAGTGTCATGAAATTTTAGATCCTTAACCTAAGAATGGAAATGCTGTGTGATAATTTGATGTTTACATGGCAACTTGAACCTACTGTATGTTTTTCTTTCCAGAATTTACATCCTGTCAGTGTGCACATGGAGTGAATAGAAAGACATACAGTATAGTGTAACTTTATAAATAAAAGTTACACTATACTGTATGTCTTTCTATTCACTCCATGTGCACACTGACAGGATGTAAATTCTGGAAATATATATATACCTTCTTTTTTCAGCTGTTCCCATTAGAGGTCGCCACAGCGGAACATCCGTCTCTATTCTAGTCCGCTACCGCTGCCTCTTTCAAACCAACTACCTGCATGTCTTCCCTCACCACATCCATAAACCTTTTTCTTTCTCTAATAAACTCATTTCTAATGCTGTCCATCGTAGTCCCTCCCAACGAAAATCTCAACATCTTCAGCTCTGCTACCCCCAGCTCCACCTCCTGTCTTTTACTCAATGCCAATGTCTCTAAACCATACAACATCTCAGGTCTCACCACAGTCCTATAAACTTTCCCTTTCACTCTCACAGATACTCTTCTATCACAAATCACTCCTGCTATCACTCTTCCCCACCCACTCCACCCTGCCTGCACACTTTTCTTCACTTCTCTAACACACTCTCCATTACTTTGCCCTACCTCTTATTCACACACATGTACTCTGTCTTACTCCTACTGACTTTCATTCCTCTTCTCTCTAACAAGTATCTCCACCTCTCCAGGCTCCTCTCAACCTGCTCCCTACTCACACCACAAATCACAATATCATCCGCATATCATCATAGCCCATGGCGACTCCTGTCTGACCTCGTCTCTCAACCTGTCCATCACCACTGCAAACAGGAAAGGGCTCAGAGCTGATCCTTGTTGCAGTCCCACCTTTCACCTCGAACCAGTCTGTCGTTCCTACTGCACACTTCACTGCTGTCACTTTGTCCTCATTCATGTCCTGCAGCACCCTCACATACCTCTCTGACACAACTGACTTCCTCATACAATACCACAACTCCTCATCACCTCTGTTCCCTTCACCAACATGGCCATTGAAATCTGCCCCAATCATCAATCTTTCTTTCCTAGGTACACCTTCCACCACCTCATCTAACTCACTCCAGAATTTTTCCTTCTCCTCCATCTCACAGCCCACTTGTGGAGCATAAGCACTGATGACATTTATCATCACCCCTTCAACTTCCAGCTTCATGTTTATCACTCTATCAGAAGCTCTCTTCACCTCCACTACACTCTTCCTGTACTTTTTCTTCAGGATCACATCCACACCATGATAGAACAGTTTAAACCCACCTTTAATGTTCCTGGCCTCACTCCCTTTCCACTTCGTCTCCTGAACTCAAGTCTACCCTTCTCCTCTCCATCATATCAGCTCCCTCTCTCCCTTTACCAGTCATATTGCCAACATTTAAAGTGCCAACCCTGACCTCTACTTTCCTCCACTTCTCTTTCCCTGCTGTCTCTGTAGACGTCTCCCTATTCTCCTTCTCCTCCTTCGGCCAGTAGCTCAATTTCCAACCCTGTTGTCTAATGAAACCCGATCCGGTATGAAATTCTGATTCTTGGTCCACATATTTGATTTGGCACATGTTTTATGCTGATGGTGTGTGAGTGTTGAGTAAAAATTAAAACTGATTGACGGCTCACATTTCCCTCCATCTCTGTTTGCTTTTCAGGATCGGATCATCAATATAGTAATGGGTGGACTTGCGTCTTTACTAGTAATAGTAAGTTGTGCTGAATTGATCTTAATAGTTTGTATTTAAAATGATTTTGAGTCCTAAAGGTTTTTTTCCTTTTCACTCAGGTGACCATTATCAGCTCCTTCGTCTTCCCCATGCAGCCTCCAAAGCCATTGAACATCTTCTTTGCTGTGTGTATCCTGCTGATGTGCATCTCAGTGCTCATTCTGGTAGGTGAACACCACCATATAGAACATTATGATAAAAACATAAACACACCTGTTATTAATGCAGTTATCCAATCAGCCAATCAGGAAACAGCAGCAAATCAATGCAAATAAGGATGTTATAATTTTTTAACACAGATCGTCCCCAAGTTACGATGGTTTGACTTTTTTTATCTTACAAACTGGTAAAAGGAACATAAACTCAGGGTACTCTTTACCAAGTCATGTAGCAGCTAATACGAGTAAGGAGATTCCATTAATGTTTACACCAGAATCAGGAAATGAGTGTGATCTCTGGGCCTCTGTGGCACGGCTGTTGGTGTCAGACGAACAGCTTTGAAACTGCTGATGATCTGAGATTTTCTCACACAACCGTCTCTAGAGTTCACACTCGCAGCCTCATGCAAGAAACATCTGTCGGTTTTGTCTGTGTCAAATAAGATTGGCCAGGCTTGTTTAAGCTGACAAACATAATATCAAGGATATCTTTTAAAAAAAAAAAGGACTGTTGAGGACTGTCTGAAACAGCAGGAGGGGACATCAGGTAGGACTTCTGCTGCTCAGGAATCTGAGGTCTAATAACATGTATATTCAAGATGCTTGAAACCCTGGTTGTCTCTTTCTGTTAGATCTTCTGGTACAGACAGGGAGACTTGGAGCCTAAATTTCGCAACCTGATCTACTACATGCTGTTTTCAATCGTCCTGCTATGCATATGTGCCAACTTGTACTTCCACGATGTGGGAGGTGACAAAAAGGCCAACGCCTTATCATAGGGACACGAGGAAACCCTGCAACGGTGGAAGGAGACGCGCGTCCACGTTTCCTTTCCTCCAACCTCATGCGGATGTCATCAGGGCTCAGTCTGCCTCCAAAGGCCTTTAAGCAGACCAAAAGTATTCTAGACGTGAATATATGCGTATTGTGTAGCACGGCGGATGTGTATGCAGATGTTTGGCATCCCCGAGTGCTTTATATATTCCTGCATTGCTGTATATGCCAACGTGATTGCGAGACTGTTCCTGACTATATAAGCCATGATTAGGTATGCCGCAGAAAGCATTTATTTGTATATTACACATACATTCTTAAATCAAGATCTAGAAGCTCTTCAAAATCTTGAAGCTGAAGCACTTGCCATAACCGAGACGCAGCCAGAACCTGACAGAGGGGGGAAACGCTGTTTGGGTTTCTGCTCAAGGTTTCTGTGTCTCTGCACACTGTGTTATTTGATATGGCCAAGATTAATGATTGTTAATATTTAATTTCTAATGTGAATTTTATGTAAGAAATAAATCCAAATTCCCAAACATTGATGTATTTGTATTTTCTTACTAGAGAAAAGTTGGGCAAGTTTTTCAATGGTAAAAGTGCAAAATATGGAGAACAAAGAATATTAAATAAAACAAATTGGAATGAAAAAAAAGTCAAATGAAAAAATAAATAAATGCAGAATTAAATATATACTTGTACAATAAAAACGGACCTCATTTAATTATTGCATGATTTTTTTTTTATGATATTAAACTTTACTCTCATTGAAAAATCCTCCATTAGCGTGAGATTTACACGCTCTCGCCATCCAGACAGTTAAATTCTCCAAACGTTTAGCTGAAATACTTTGCCATGCCTCTTGGTGTTCTTCAGTAGTTGGAGATGAAATCCCAGAGCAGTTCTATAGGATTTAGGTGTGGTGACTGGGCAGGCAATTCCACGTTAGATATCACTTACAGAGCCTGGCCACATGTTTCGGGTCGTTGTCTTGTTCCAATTAGTTGCAGTCCAGAAGGAATTGCATGGTGTTGAAGTACGGAATGGAAGCCTTGTTGGTTTAGTTTTCCTTTCACCCACCTCCATGTTTGAGTGTGGGGGTGAGGCAGGCTGCTCTCAACATCTCTCATCATCTCTCATGTTCTCCTTCCTACATAAGTTTTACTATTAGAACCATAAATGTCACATTTGGACTCTTTCGTTTGCAACGTGTTTTTGCCGTTTCCCCTTGTGTGTTGCTTATAAACAAATGAAACATGCGTGTCTCAAAAACAAAAATTGTGTGTATGAATGCCTTTTTTTTTTTTTTTACTTTTAGAAAAAAACAAAAAATGCCAAAAGCACGGCGAATAACGTTTCGTTTATTCAATAAATAAACACAGGACCATACACTCACATAGAAAATGTAACCATTTTGATAAATTAATATCTGTCCAGTCAAGAGGACGCCTTGGTGTTTGGCCAAACACGCTATAAGAACAGAACATGGAGACAGTGCAAAATTTCATAAAATGTGGAAGAGAAAGCAGGACCTGCTTAAAATTGTCAGGTTTCAGTGTAATGCTTTTGTTTTCAGTGGACCGTAAAAAAAGAAACGTGTGAATGAATGCACGTCCTCCATAACCGCATTCTGTGGACAGTTCTACAAATATTCAGACTTTATACAGATCCATTAAAGTAAACATTGTGTGTGTGTGTGTGTGTGTTTTCTCCCTGTGATTTCTGCTAATGACGACTGGCTCAGTGTGTTCGCGTTACATCGAATGAACGGGTTTGGCAACATGCAGGAAACGAGATGCGCATGTTTCCTGACTCTCCCAGTTTATGGTATTCATAATACTTGCCCTCTACAGCAGGATGTGTTGAGAACGGTGGCTCGTTCCCCCACAAACACCGGACGTTCTCTTTGCATTAGACACACAAGAACGACAGCACGGCTTGAAACCAGCCTCTGGTACAGCTGCTCATCAGTCTGATCCTTCCTCCTGGTTCTGTAGAATGGGATCTGTGGAGGAAAACAAATTATTTCAATTTTATTTGTAGAGCCCTTTTAACGATATTGTCCCAAAGCAGCTTTACACAGATACATGTGTAAGGTTATACAATTTAAATGTATATATTAGTGCCTAAAAGATTATCCCTAACTGTTAATGTGAATCATTAACATACACATCTGGATTAATGAAGTAAAAAAATATATAGTCAGCATCAGTGATGAATTATGACCTGTTAGTGTACCGACGGGGAGGACAGAGTCAGTGGTGATGTCACTGGTGGGGATGAAGCTGCCGGGTGATGGGACGATTAGTACCGTGCCGTCGCCAATGCCACTGCCCACCACGTCCTCCTTTAACGCCGAACTCTAATGTAGAAAACAGAGAACAGGACAGATGTGGTTACATGTGTAGAAAAGACTGGGGTCCAATATTTGTATTTCATTCATTATTATTTATAATGGTCCTTTTTATAAGGATTATAATAAATAAATAGCATATTACAGTTTTTCCTCAGTTGTTCAACCTCCACATCTTTTAGTCACTTTGTGCATCATGAAAGCAATTTCTCAATTATTTGATTGAATTGCGAATGCTTTGGTATATTCAAGTAATCGACTGTGTACGCAAAATATATTATACACGTTTCACATAAATATTCTCAACCCCTCAAAACATTTAGGCATCAGTTAATTGCAACTGATTTGTGCAGATGAATCTTGAATTTCACTAACGAAGGGAAGTGTATGGCATCAGATCATCAACCGATGATCAACTCGCTCTCTAAATAGGTCAAAGGTGAATCGCGTGAACCTTCAATTGGCGACAGACAGTAAAAGTGTAAATCCTGCCACAATGACAAAAGGACTTGTTATTCTGATTACAATATGATGCTTATTGACACAAATACTTACTTTTACGAAATGAACTGAGAATTTAAAGAAAACTACTGGCTTTTGCAAGAAATCCAATGTATTGTGCTGTTTGTACCAATTGTTTTGAGGAAATGCATTAACTTGCAAATATTAAGGATGATTCGAGAAACGCTTCTAGGCAACTGAGAAAAACAGTATGCAGACAGGTTTCTATCAAAAGCTCGATTTATACAATATTCTTAAGATTAATAAACAAATAATAGTAATTTTACTGATTTTGAATAATAATTCATATAAAAAGCAATTTGCAATTTTAGTTATCTTAGTAGAGTTACTGTATTTATTAATATTATCTACTACTTATTTATAAACATTATTTATCATGTTACAGAGGTGAAACTCAATATCAAATTCTAAAAAACAAGTCATTATTCCGTCTTTGTTATTTCTAGATCCGAATAATATATAATTTTATATAAGGCAAAACAACAATCTTCTAAAATCTAAGGAAAAATGTATAATATGATACAAAACATGAACATAACAGTTACACTGTATTGCCAAAAGTTTGCAGACACCTGGTCATAAGTATGGTATGTGCTTTCTGATCGTAGCATTCCACATTTAGTCTCAATTCGCTCTTATAATTCCCTCCGCTCTTCTGGAAGATGTTCCACGGGATTTTAGCGTGTGCTTGTGCAGATTTGTGCTAATCAGCCACATGGGTGTGAGTAAAGTACTGATGTACAGGTACTGATGTACAGGTACTGATGTACAGGTACTGATGTAGGTGAGGTGAGAAGACCTGGGGTGCAGTCAGTGTTCCAATTCATCCCAAAGGTGTTTAATCAGGATGAAGATCTTCCACTCCAAAGCATGCAAACCACAGGGCTTTAGTTTCAGTGAAACCTGACAAGTGGTTTATTATCATTAAAAATTAATACTGTATTTTTCCGGACTATAAGCCACTACTTTTTCCTCACTCTTTGAACCCCATGGCTTAAACAAAAAAAAAGCGGCTAATTCCAGGCGAACCAATGAAACTCTTTATATTAAATCAGATGCGCTCCCACTGAATCGGCCCGCACCACATCATAAATATGGATAAGGTTCCTCTGACGTTTGACCTGCCGCTCACTCGAACTGTCTACAGGAAATGCGAATCATTCCTCACGCTGAAAACAAACACACTTCGCCTGTGTTCTGAGCTGCACGGCATCGGGAGAAAAGCTTCACCGAGGGTGATTTTTAAAAGCACGACGATGCCAAAAAAAACTCCCGAGAAAATAGTTGTGAAAGGAAGGAGGAAGACAGTGAACAATGACTTTCTTGGTAGGCTACTGTTTAGATACAAGTCATGTAACAGACACTGTCTTGCATTAAAGCCTGTGTAAAGTTCATTAGTTTCAGTGTAGACATGCGGCTTATAGACAGGTGCGGCGTGTTTATGTACAAAATAAAAATCTTTATCAAATTCAGTGGGTGCGGCTTATATATGGGTGCGTTTAATAGTCCGGAAATAACGGTAGTTCAAGAATGTTTTACACTGATCTGAAGAAAGACTGACTGAAGAAAAAAACGTCCCCAGTACCTTATCCATTGAGTTCTCTTGCATGTCTTCAGAGTTCTGTTTACTTGACTCCTCCCCTTCCTCTGAGCACTCCGGCCCCTCTGCGGCCTCCTCATTGGCCAAGTCCTGCGCCGATGTCAACTCTGATTGGTTAAGTGGGTCAGGAAGGTCTTCTGATGTCACTGTCTGGATTATGATCCCAGGTTGAGACATTTGCACTGTAACGTTGTCGCTCAGGTTGTCTCCCTGATCATCAGATGTAAGAGAATTACAATGAAATCAATCATTCATCATCAGGACATCCAACCATGTGTAATAGAGGTCGACCGATATGGGATTTTCTCTGGCTGAAATTTAGAAATCAGGGCAGCCGATGGCCGATATGTGATGCTGATTTTTTTTGCCCGATTTTCTTCTTTCCTCTCATTAAATCTAACAGTTAATTAATAAGAAGTGATACAGAAAATTGCTTAAATTAGAGGCGGAGCTTGTCGGCGAGAAATTCAGCTATTCGGCTTAGCGACTGAGCAGACGAAAAAAAAAGGTACTGATGAAAGCAAACAACTTTCGGAGTAAAGAGGGAACACAGACAGTCATTTTTGCTCTTGTCTTTGCAACTTAGCAGACATGATTGATAAAAACGACCCAAATCTGTTAGTAATGATCGCAGCGGGTGAAAACGCTGCTTGCTTTTATATATTCACAGACTACTGCCACCTGCTGGTATGGGAGAATTATGTTCTCTTGCACAAGTGCAGTTTGCAGCACAATCGTCCGATGCCGATTCATTCGAAAAAAGACAGAAAATCGGCCAGAGTAATTCAACTGATCAACTGGTCGACCTCTAGTTTTTAATGCATTCGAGTAAATAAAAAGACTCACGGTGAGGCTGTGCAAGATAATCTGTTCTGGTGAGCCAGGAGATCCAGCTGCTGCGAGTGTAACGGTAGAATTGGCAGAGAGCGTGAGCGGCAGGCTTTGATTGGACCCTGTCTGGAGGAAATAAGTACCAGGGGTGCCTGTGGGCTGCAAGTGGAAGGACTGAAGAGGAAGAGAAAAGAAACCAGGAGTAACAATAAAAAAAGTCTTGATTTTTTTTTCTCTGTAATAAGCACATAGTCCAACATGGATTCACTTGCACCAGTGCAAGAGTCATTATGACATTATGAAAGAAGTATCTTCAATTTTTATACCACTGCTTAATATTACACATTAATAAATACATTAATCCTCCCTTTATATCACAGCATTGAATTCTCCAGGAAATGTGATATTTAGAAAGCTGATGAGCTCAGAATGTTCCTGGTTTGCATTAATGTGCACCAATAAACAAATTACATTTGAATAACAAGGTTTGGGTATAACCTTCAAACTTCCATATATATTTTAACACTCACTGGCAGGAGTTCGAACGTCTGTAACGCTCCAGAGTTTAGCGTGATCGTGCCGCTTTCAGAGCTCGCACTCGTACTATCCGATGAAGCTGCACACAAGAGACACAAACTCAACACACTGCTCTGAGCTCCGACACAGTGTACAGGGTTGAACACAAGACACAGCGAGTTACAGGATTACGCTCACAGACGTGTGTGATCTGGACAGGGATCTGGACAGGGATCTGTAATGCAGTGACGGGGCTGGACGAGGTGTGGACAGAGTGCGAGCCCACCACCACCACTTTGTTCACCGTGGACGAGGGAGCTTCGACGACGTCCTGCAGTCCTTTCAGCAAGACTGTAATATCACACACAAAGATTTTTGGCTCGATTGACATTCTTTTGACGCAAGCTGAAACGTGTGTCCTAAAATAGATTTATGATGAAAGAAAAGCTCTTTAATTTCATTTGTGCATTAGAGAAAAATCAGACTGCAACACTTAGTCTTCTGCTTCTTTCGGGGTCTCCACAGCCGATTATCGGTCTCAATACCACCCTGTCCTCTACATCTGCCTCTCTTAAACCAACCATCTGCAGGTCTTCCCTCACCACATCCATAAACCTCCTCCTTTTCCTTCTGCCTGGTGGCTCCATTCTCAGCATTCTTCTACTGATATACCTCCATGTCCCTCCTCTGCACATGACCAAACCATCTCCTCTCTCACCTTGTCTTCACAATGTCCTCCCTGCACTGTCGCTGTAATAAACTCGTTTTTAATCCTGTCCATCCTGTCATCACTCCTGGCGTCTTCAACTCTGCCCCGTTCAGCTGCGCCTCCTGTCTTTTTCTCAATGCCACCGTTTCTATACATACAACAATAGCAGGTCTCACCACCGTCTTAACAGAACACTTATAATTATATAATTAAAACTAGAGGTAATCCCAGAGTTACTGTATAGATGCGTTCCGATGACCCCATCGTAATTTGTAAATATAGTAAGTCGAGACATGGCCTAGCCTACCCAGGAGTCTTAAAGAACGGTGATCAGTATGGAGCAGTAAACTCTAATCTGTTACTAATTCAAAACCGTCATAACTCTGAAACTACTGATATATAAAGCTATATTATGACTATATAATTCATATTTTATTCATACATTATGCTATACAATGTTAAAAATATATAGCTTGCAACCAGCTGTAGCTCAATTTGATCTCTGTAGCACAAAGAATTAACAGACAATTTTACAAAGCAGATTTCCGGAACGCTGGGTCGAGATCTAGAGTAACTAGATCTAGAGTCTCATGTGTAATATGTGTACTCTATATAGTTTGTTTTTGCAGGGTTTTTTTTTTTCGGCTTACCAGGAAACGGAAGGTCTTTGTGATTGGACACTTGTCTTTTAATGGTCCACCACTTGCTCCGGAGCCACTGAGGAGAGCGAACACTGCTCCATCCCTCAGCCAAAATGTCCCAGTTTATTTCGTTCTCATCCTCCACTGCCAGCTCGATTATCCTACACACACTTTCAATTAATATCCACCAGTCGCTTCCGGATAAATGACAAATCCAAACACCGCCCATTGCACCAATGCTTAGGTTTCTCTCTCTCTCGCTTTCATACACACAGACCTGCGGATGAGGTTGATATCGTCCTCTTTGGTCCATTCTGTGCCTCCGCTCTGCTTCCAGTTTAGGTAGTTGAGCCATTTGGAGCGACACTGTTTCTCTGAGCGCGTGCCAACCAGATCAGCCACTGATGCCCACGAAACGCCCTGAGTCACCACATCACCAGCCTCTGTACCCGTCAGCTCATGCACAACCTCCGTCAGCCTCCTCTCTTCTTCCTCTGTCCATTTACCTGAGCATAAGGGACAGGATTATTAAAAAACTATTCACTTCATCTCCTCTGATCGCCTTTATTTCTGAACCCACAAGAACCAGGAGTTTTTAACTTCTGGACCATAAGTGACGCTGATAATAAATGTTTTTCAAAAATACAAGACCATGAAAACCTTTTTCCATGAATTTGACTTTTATTACTTTTTCACTCACTCTAATTTCTCACCATATTTATTTTTATTTTACAAATAAGTTTCTTATTTATTTATTTATTTATTTATTTACAACATTTGTTTCCGCCGATGCGACTGAAGTTAGAGTTGAGTAAGGCCCTTAACCCGTAACTGCTCATTTGTATGAATGAGATCTTTTTAATTCACGCTGGATAAAGGCGTCTGTCAAAAGCATAAACGTAAAAATTTGCTAAAAGCAATAATGAATTTTATTGACAGTGTTCTTGAATTGTAAGCTGTGTTTTTTTGCTCTAACCTGTATGACACGTGTCCTTCATGAGTCTGCAGCGGTCTTTCACTGACGAGGCGCTGCGTCCCAGAGCTGCCCCGATGGTGGCCCAGTCGTTCCCATGCTTCTGCCTGAGTCTGATCAGATAAACACCAACACTTCCTTAAAAACAAGCAAACATCGAATCCCCAGACTCAAAACACTGTGATTAAACAGCACTCACTCTTTCAGCTTTTCAATTTCCTCTTGCGTGTATCTGCAAATTAGAAAAAAAAAAAACAGTCTCTCAGTATCAGTGCAGACGTGTGAGTGCATGTGTGCACTGAGAGTCTGCATACTTACTTGCCTACGTGGTTGCGATTGTCATACATGCGCAACACGCGCCTGTAAACGGCGAACAGCGGACGATTCAAACCCCACGCGATGCTACGGTAAAAATCCTTTCGCTCTTCTTTCGACATCTCAAAGATGATCTCTGAAGGGTCCTGAAGCCCACGGTTCTGTGATCACAAGGGACGGGAAATACAGCTGGTAAAAATGTCCACTAAACAGAAACTGTTGGAGTCAGGTCTTTTTTTCTCAATAGGACATTATTACTAAAATTAAGCGTTAGTGAAAAGTGTAGTGAAAATTTATGAACGATGAACATTTAGCACAAAAAAATTATACAACCGATGCAAAAGTTTTGACTCCCCTATGGACTTTGAATTGATAAAAAACAAACTTCAAGGTGTTTTTAATTAAATTTATTATAATACATTTAAATATTTAAAAGCTATATCTAGAGGTCGACCAATTAATCGGCACTGTTTGATTACTGGAACTACTGGCCAAAATCCCTACTGGTAGTTTTTCCGGCTTGCGGTCTGCTGTCGTTACAAGAGCGACCTCTAGAGGCGAGTGCTGTTTGTTATCTTTACAATTTATTATTTATTAATTATATAGTTATATGTATTAATTCATATATTCATATTTATTTCATTGAGCACATTTTTTGATTCAGTACTGTCCTGTATTTTTGAAGTATTTTTCCTTTACACAATTTACTAGCAGGATACATACAATATTGTTTAAATTATTATTTTCATAGACACCTCATTTCTTGTCCTTTCTCCTAAGAATGCTTTACAGTCAATTTTAAAATCTGTTAGGGTTTAACAGACACATTGCTTTGTGCCCCCCTGTCAATCACACTGGAACTAGCCAATCAAATGTCACTATAAGCCCAAATATGTGAAAGGAGGCAGATCACGCTTTTGACAGACCGAAGCAGCATGAGCAGCAGTGGCAAAAGATCACTTCATAAGTCTCACAGGAGTTCTGGGTTCCTTCATTTTCACCCGTGAATGATTTATATTTTAATATCGCTGCTCCTATTGTATGTCCCTAAATAATTCACGAGGTGATCTTACCTTGAGGTAGTTTTCAATGTTACTCATCAATATATCAATCTCCTCCTTTGACCACATCCCCTGTTTCCACTTGTGACCTACAAGAAGAGTGACGTGTTAGACAACTGATCATCACGCCAGCACCAGGATCCTGCCAGTTTACAGTTCAGTGTTGATTGCACCTTTGTTCACGAGAGTGTTCTTGTCCTCTTTCGTTGTAAACCAGGCTTGGCTGACTGCCGTCACGTCTGTAGATTTCCTTGCGGAGGACAACTTCTCATCCTGCACAAATTCAGACAGAGCACTTTATTAACCATGTCTTCAGTGTCCAGAAAGCGAAATGTCACACGTGGACTAAGTGTCTCCGGCTTAACACGTATACATGCACACACACGAATACCTGCGATTGATCTTCGTTCTCCTGATCCAGATCTTTCATTTCCGTCGCTGTCATCGTCACCTCAAAGCTCTCCTCGCGCTCTGAAACTGAAACGTGAATGCCACGTGTGAATGTTTTTGCCTCAGAGCGTTCATGATGTGCCTTTTTAAACTGCGAGGGCTTACGTGGAAGTGCGACCACCGAGTACGCAGACGGCGTGGACGCGGGGTCGTCCGTGTCCTCACTGGACAAGCGCAATCGTTTGTGAATGGGCTCGGCTTCCTCGTCCGACCCCACCGGCCCGTCATCTGGAAAAAACATTTCAGGGCAGAGAGTAAAGTATCTGGGATTTGGTGTGTGACTCAACATTGGCGTTAATTCTAGAGTTAAGAGAGAATCAAAGGATTTGTTGATACTTTTTGCGCAATTTAAACTCTAACCACAGAAGAAATTTTTAATCTGAAGCCGATTAATTCGAATAAATCCAAAAGGATGATAGACTCCAGTATTAAAATGCAAACTTAGACATTTGTCTTTTCAAAAGCGTGGAAAGCATCTTTTGTGATTCGCGCTGGATCTCTGCAATAGTGTCAAAACAGCGACCTTGGAGCTGGATATTCCTCTTCGGGAAAAGAATGAAGTCCGAAGAAACCAAAGAGCTCGTGACAGGGCACTCACGTGGTCAGAATATCACCAGTTGCACAGCTCCGGCTGTACACAGGATTATGTCTTTGACACACTGACTTATGAAGGTCGGTGCTCCCTGTGACTGCGTGGGCAGCCTTGTGCTGCCATCTGTTGGCGTGTTACAAAACTAGTCAAAACCTTTTGATGCCACCTTAGAATAGAATGTTGGAGACCTTTTTTTTTTTTTTTTTTAATACCTTTTATTTTTATTTAATTAAAACAGAAGAGTAAAAGATTTTGAATTATTTAAAAGATAAAATGCATAGTTCTTTTTAATATGTTTCTACTTTATTTCGAGGTTCCTATTTAATATTTGCCATGTTTGTCCAAAGAGCCAGATTTTCCTCACGTTGATTCTCTTCCACAAAAAACGTTTTCAGATGAAACTAATTTCGATTTAATGTAAAACTTAGTATAGGATTTTTGCCTGAACTTGCTCAGGTGCATGATCTCCTTAAATCTTCAAGAAGACACACGTCAAACTGGAAAACTCTTACATTTACGTCCATATTTCAAAAACTGCAGTTTTTAAGTTGTTTTTGTTAATATTATAAATTTCATGTGCTTATATACACCCAATGTATCTTCAAGCTCATATGCGCACGCACGCACACACACACACACACACACACACACACACACACACACACACACACACACACACACACACACACACACACTAACCGTTCTGAGCACAGTGCAGGATGATGGTACCATCAGTGTCCTGGGTGAAAGTGACAGAACTGACAGAGTCCAAAGCCACGGAGCCTGAGACATTTCCTGCGTTCATGCTCTGCCTGAAACACACACACACACAAAACAACACCAAAATGATACATGTGATCCTGTATGGAATAATATAAAGCAGGAACACTACAAGTATTCTGTGGACATTGTTTTTAAGCACACCATCATCATGGCCTTGTCTCAATAGCAAATATCAGAACCAGATCAGTATCAGGTATCAGAGCAGCTTTGCTGGGATTTAAACTCATCACCTTTACGATCAGAAGCCCAACACCTTAAACACCTTCCACTATTTATATCACTATTACAACAAAACGGTGAAATCCACTTCACATGCGTGGAGTCTATGCTCTATAAGCTATAAGACCGCGCACACGCACACACACACACACACACACACACACACACACACACACACAACCACACACAACCTAACATGATATTCAAACACATAAATCATGCATCATGGCAGAGGTGTGACTTTCGACATAAATAAATAAACATACACAATGAAATAATTGAGTGCAAGTAATAATAATAATAATAATAATAATAATAATAATAAAGTAACTATTTATTTACATTAAAATGTTAAAACATAGATTTGTTTTGACATCTTCAAGGTGTAAAATACACTTCAGTAGTCAAACAAATAAAGCAGTTTATCACAATAACAACAACAATAACAACAAATACATTTCACATCCTTGCAATCTACTAAAAGCTTTTTTTTTGCAGAAAGGAGATCGAATAAACGTTTTGTACTACACATTTGGTCAAAGTAATATTACTAATAATAAAACAAATAACTTTGTTTACATTAGGATACAAAAACAATAATGTTTTAAGATGTTTAAGGTGTAAAATACACTGTCAAATCTAATGAAGCATTATTATTATTATTATTATCCTAATAATAATAATATTTATTTCACATCTTCAGTACAGAGTTTCAAGCATTGTATCTGTACATGTTACAGATGTAAAATATTTCTCTAATAGATGTGACTATCATTATTTTTTCTGAGATTGAGTGTAAGTGCAGTGTGATGTGCTATAATGTGATGTGCTCAGTACACTGTTGATGGTTCAGTACATGAGCAGCTGCAGGCAGCAGAATAAAGAAGCAGAGAAAAAGAAAAGCAGACGCCATGTTCGCTCGGAAATTCAGCTCTACCCCGCCGCTGACTTCCACCTCAGTGTGTCACAGTCTACATGCTCCAAGATTTCATCTCAGAAACGCGCTGTACAGAAGCCGAACTCGCCGAGGACTCATTTTAATGTTTGATTTTACTACTTACTTCCTGTTTTGGGTCCGGGCACTTCGCAGGGACCAGGATGAGCAAAATACCAGGATGGAGAAAAAAAAAAAAACGAGGCTCTTTTCACAAACCGGAAATGACTAGTACTCACTTCCGGTTGAAATATCACTAATTTATCGGTGGATTTAATATCATTGATTATTAATATAAGACCCGAGATAATTTTTTTTAATACCTTCACAGAAAATAGATTTTATTAGTATTTTAATAATTATAATTATTTTTGACACACCGGGTTTCGCGTTCGGATATTATTATTTATTTTGGAAACAGCACCACCTTGTGTAGACTATGATTATTGCTGGACATTTGTAGCCAGTCCTGTACAAATTATGCAATTACAAATATATTAATACCGTTCCAGACCGTTCCAGACACATTATAAACCTTTCCTCTGCTCTTAAACACTTTCAATATTCTTACATTTACGTATTTTTAACATATAGAATTCGTGAGTACTCACAAGTGGATATTTTCTATATTGGTTTAAATATTTGTATTTTATTTTTTAGGCTAGAAAATGCTTATTTTTACTGCTAAAATAATAAAAAATAACTCTTAACAATACTACCTATATACCGCAAAATCCGCAAAACAAATTTAGTTATGTTCCGCATAGAGATCGCGAAAAGCTGGACCGCGATGTGGCGATGTATTACTGTGTATTTATATAGTTATAAAATACATTTCACCAAATAACCATTTAAATATTAATGAATTTTAATTAAATATTATCCTAAAAGTAATCAAATAAAATAACAACAACCATAATAATAATAATAATAATAATGATAATAATAATAATTATTATTATTATCATTATTATTAATTATTATTATTATTATTATTATTATTATTATTATTATTATTATGAACAGGGTATCACACAGGATATAATTTTTATTAGTTTTATCATCATCCTCATTATCATCATTATTATTTTGTACATATTAAATTATATTATTTAAATATTAAATTAAAATATAAACTTATTCATGAGTCTTCAGTAACTTCAGTGGTGGTGGATCTGGCACAAGGTGTCAATACACACTGAATGGGACACCTGTCCATCACAGGTCTTCATCATCATCATCATCATCATCATCAATATTTTAAAGGAAGAAGAGTTCATCCATGAAACAATAACAGTAATAATAATAATAATAATAATAATAATAATAATCATCATCATCATCATCATCATTGTTCTTGTGACTACTATATAATTATAATAATAATAATTATTGTTGTTGTTGTTGTTGTTATTGTTTTTGTTGTTGTGTAACTGATGAACACACTGTTCCACTCATGTGCAGCTCTGTCTCGTCTTCCTCCTCCTGCATCTCCTCGGACAGTTACAACTACACTACACTACACTACACTACACACACTACACTACACTACACACACTACACACAAACACACACTATTTCCGGTGTCGGGGTCTCCGCCATTCGCCAGATTGAGTGGGTGACGTCAGAGGCGCTGGCGGTCAGAGTCGCACGAGCGCAGCGGAGAGAAAGAGCAGCGGCACTGAAAGCTGCGCGTCCCCGGTAAAGTCCGTCAGCATCCTGAGATCACACACACACACACACACACACACACAGACTCGGAGACAGCTGACGATGGAGTGTTAGTAACGCTCGGCTCGCTCTCGTTAATTTTTCCTTCTCGGGAAGATGGACAGAGGGACGCGATCGTGGTCGTGGTCGTGGTCGTGGTCTCGTCTCGCGCGCTGCGTGCCGCTGGTCCTCCTGTGCGCTCTGCCGCGGGCGCGCGCCTCATCAGCCAACCTGCCGTCGTGTCGAGAGGTAAGACAGAGGAGACCGAGGGGGGACGCGGTGCGGGTTATTTCCTCCGAACCGATCGTACCAAACAATATACAGATGGATGCGATGAAACAAACAGAGAACTTGACTTTAATATGGGGTTCAAATGATAATAATAACAGTAATAAAAACAACAATAATAATAAAAATCACCACAGGGCCTGAATTTAAATTAGGACAAGGCATAAAATAAACAACCTGTCACGGAGTAAACAGAGTAACAGACTCGCTTTCCCTTTGCTCTTATGAACCCTCGATCCCTCCATCCAACAGGGGAAAAAAAATTATTAATTTTATTGTTGGTTGCAAATAAATAAAAATCCTCTAGGCTAGTCTTATAATAAGATGACGCAGTATGCAGCCGACCAATCAGATTGAAGCGCACTCCACCGCCGCTTCCTTTCATCTCTCCTCTGATGTGTAAGTGCGTGATTTAATGTTTGGCCATAAATACTAATAAACACACCTGACCTCTGTAACCTAACCCATTACAACAGTAGTGTAACAGGAACTGTTTGTGAAAGCCGATTACACACACACACACACACACACACACACACACACACTCTTCCGGTTTTGGCAAAGCGATGTGTCTGTGAATCTTCTGTCACACCTTCAGGACAGGAATAGCTGCTCTTAGACACCAGGCTTGTCCACTAAGCAATTTTTTATTTCCGATTTCTCTCATCAGTATTAATATTTTGAAAAAATAAATAAATGCAATCCTTCTATTTCAACAACAATTAATGTTATTATAATCCTAAATTAAAATTAAGTTGATTTCATGATTCTGTCCTGAAGGTTGTTGTGAGTTTTTCCTGCTTTGGCATCATTTAGACCACAAATGATAGAATGAAAAGGGAAACTCGGCTCTAAATCACTCAAATATTTATATAGAAATATTTGGGAGGTATGTTGTGATTCTGGCGTTAGTTTGTTAGTTTGTGCCTTGTTTCCATTGTTCCTGTGAAAAGCTATGGTCCTTAAAAAAAAGCAAGCACTCATGAGCTTCTTGTATAGTTTTGTTGCAGAATAATAAAAAAAAAGTGGTTTAGAAGAAATAAAGGTTGCATTAATGGCATTTATAGACTCTGCACATTCAGAGCGATTCACAATGATCTTATTTATATACGTACGCAGTTGTGAGTTAGGGGGCTTTGCTCAGGGGCGCAGCATTGACTGCTTGATGGTGTTGGGATTTTGAACTCGCAAGCTTTTGATCACCATCGTAACCATGTAACCAGAACTTCCCCTCGAAATATAAGAGCACCTGTGAGACAGTCAGTTCATTGAACTGATGATGGTGATGGTGGTGGTAACACAAGGAAGTAAAACATCTGGCGGAATACTGAGGTCAAAATGAAATGTACCTTCAACTCCTTTATCATTAGGTGAATGAAGAGCACTGTGAGCGATGGATGACAAGCATTGCATCATTATTATCTTCATAATCATTACGGCGCTTTAATCCATGTGCCCTTTACATAAAATAAAATTACTGGAGCTTTGTTTTACAGCTCTCTCTCACACACACACACACACACACACAAACACACACACACACACACACACACACACACACACACACAGACGAATGGGGTCTGGTGTAAGAGCAGCAGGTGCACTGCTGAGTTAAGTGCCTCCATCTTTTCAGTGTTATAATAGCGTGCTGTAACCGAGCACTCCCTGGAGAGCAGCACCTGCCTCGCTGTAAAACAAACTGTGTGGCTCTTTTAGAAAACCATTACCAGACATATCACAATTTAGCTTTGTTACGTTACACACTGCCACACACTGCAGTCTTTGCCTATAGCATTTATTAGATATGATAATAAAAATTATAAAATTAGTTGTTCTGTTTCCCACGCAGACATGTCAGGGATAGACCATCAAAGTCAATACAGAAAACGTAGACATTTTGAACAGAGTATCTGTGAGATCTTATGATAAAGGTCTTCGAGCTAGCCAAAGATAAATTAAACAGAAGCTCATGAAGTTAGCCACAGTGGGGCGAGTGCATCAGGTGTGTGTCAATGGCTTTTTGTTTGAGAGGGCTTATGGGGCCTTAAACAGCAGGAGAAAGTATTTTCACTGTGTGCTTTAGACGAGAGGACACTGATTAGCATGACAGAGCTCACAGCCTTATCTGTCTGTCTACACACAGAGAGGGTGAGAGCGAGAGAGAGAGAGCGAGAGAGAGATGTTTATAGCTTCCAGGCCTGCTGTCACCTTATTTTTTTGGACTGCTATCAGTATATGTCAGGCTTCAATTCATTACTATTCACACACTGCTGGACAAAAGCAAATGACTGTCATGACAACAGTCACGAGGCTCCCTGTCTTCTCCCTGGCAACCGCGGTGGACCACAAACCGGTCATGTCTGTATCACAAAAAGCGCATGTCGGTGTGGTCCTGGTAGTTCATTCATAAAACATAAGCACTGCTAATAGTATAACAAAATACATGCATCAATTGATGCTTTGTTTAATAAATCCATCAACCACAATGATAGGTCATATGTTAAAGCAATTTTATTGTGCTTAAGGGTGCAACATGTGTCAGAGAAAAAAAACGAAATAATCAAATCCAGAGCCCAATAAATAATTTATTATTAATAATATGACCTATAAAGAGTTGTTCAGTCAAACAGCGTAGTCTGTTAACAGCATCAGTTGTTAAGCAACGTAGCAGACAAAGAGTAGAATATTCTGTGGAAAGAATAGTGGTGTAAGTGGACTGTTCATTCAGTTATGCAGAGTTTATTTTAGTGATTAAGGTTCTGAGTTACTGAGCAGAAGGTCGGAGATTCAAGCCCTGGTATTACTAAGGTGCCACTCTTGGGGTCCTGAGCAAAGCCCTTAACTCTCTGTGCTCTGTGGTGGACCCTGCGCTCTGAACCCAGCTTTATAATATCCCTCGGACATGCAGAAGAAAGAATCTCACTGTGCTGTAAAGTACATCTGATAAGTATAAAAGCATCTTTCTTTCTAGAACCAAAACGATCTGTTTTATAAATGTTAATAAACGATATCGGCTTTGACTGATGACCAATTTATGCATGAGCTAAATACTCTTCTCAAGTGTTGAGAACATTTACATTTGCAGCATTTGAGAGACACCTTATTCAGAGCAACTTACAATGATCTCATTTATAAAACTGAGCAGGTGAGCAGCAACAGAAGCAGCTTGGTGTTGAGATTTGAACCATCGGATAAAAAGGGTAATGTCTTATCCAATGAGCAATCACTTCCCACAAATATCCCAAAATATCCCCTAAAATCTGGTCTTGAGGTGGAACTAGGGTTTTTATCCTCAGTTTTGAAGTTTCCTAAAAGTGTAAACGTTCCTTATGGTGTTGTGTGTCATTAAATACTTCATTTTACTTGCTGATTTAATGGACATTGGCTATAATTGTATTGATACTTTGGGTTAGCTAAAAAAATAAATAAAAAAATGTACATTTAGATGCATAGTGTATCAAACAAAGCAACATTTCTCATCAGGAGTATAATAATGTTTCTATGTGTTTTTACTTCATACACCACAATAGTTTTAGGGCTCATTTAAAAGATATTTTGTATGATAATACATTTAGGACTTGTTATACCTGGACATATAAATACAGACCTTGGATTTGTTTGAAAAAACTCTCACACCGCCTACATTCCTGTTAATGTGCATGGCAAATCGCGTATATTTGGAAAAATCCATTGTATATGTTTGCATTTTCACTTGAATTTGATGGACCACATTGTATTGTACATGCAACTGCAATTATAAGGAGAAAAAAACGAGGAACGTTTTCTGTTTTTATATCAATTCATTTAACTTTTTCTATCAAATAGCTTTTCACCGTACCTCGCAAAATGGCATATGGAATAGTTTTTGGTTTGTGTTTCAGAGAGACTACTACTTTGAGTACACAGAGTGTGACAGTACAGGTTCACGCTGGAGAGTAGCCATTCCTCATCAACAGGGCAGCTGTATCGGCCTACCAGAGCCTGTCAGAGGCACCGACTGCAGTAAGTCATGAAGTCTGCGTACAGTATGTGTGTGTGTGTGTGTGCTGGCGAATTCGTTTATATAGACCCCAGCCTCCTATAATTTACAATGTTCTTGCAGTGCTGCATAAAATAAATCAGTGTGATATACAATGCAGCAGTACAAAGCTGTGGCTCATGTATTGAAACTCAGTGCTTGAAATTTTTTATGAAGGATTCTTTTCCCAGATTTAACCAATCCATAATTACTCTTTTATTTTATTTTTTAGAAGGTATTATTTAAAAGTATTTATTTAAAAATGTATAACTTTGTTCTCTATTTTGTTTATTTTTTCATTGTGTTACTTGCCATTTTCTAAAGCACCGACGCATGTTAATGTGCTTTTTACATATTTAACCTTTATTATTATAAATATACAACAAATACCTTAGCTAAACAGCTCATTTGTTTCCACGGTCCATAATTTTGCATATTTATCAGCATTTTAAGTAGACAGAATATTAGACTCTGATGGAACTGCATATAAAGGCAGGCAAAAAATAAAAAAAGATTGAAAACTGAAAATCTAAAATCATCTAAACTAAAATAGGTAATAAACAATCATAAATTGTTTATCACTGAATGCTCAACTTTTTTTTAGATACAAAAATTACAACGAATACTATCAACGATTTTGTTATTTTTAATCTATAGGCTTAATGGCCTCATCCAGCAAAAGACTTTGACTTAGTTTAAATAGATTGAATTAAATCAAAGGTCAAAGGTTTTTGATTGAAATGTATAAATGTACTAGTTTGTGATGTACATGTGTTTGTGTTTGTGTGTGTTACAGCATTCTCATGTGAAGCAGGAGAGTTTTTAGAGATGTCCTCTCAGCAGTGTACTGCCTGTGCAGCAGGCTCCTATTCGCTAGGCAGTGGTGTCCGGTTTGACCAATGGGACTCCATTCCTGCTGGATTTAGCAGCTTGGCCACCTACATGGAGCCTGAGGGAGCCGGAGACGAAACTCTGTCCTGCAACAAGTTGGTCATTTTCTTTAAAAAAAACCATAAAAATAACTAAGCACTGACTTATTTGTTTGGATTTGGAAAGCTTACTGTATTCCATTTTTCTCACTGTGTGTGTGTGTGTGTGTGTGTGTGTGTGTGTGTGTGTGTGTGTGTGTGTGTGTGTGTGTGTGTGTGTGTATGTGTTTGTGTGTTTGTGAGTGCAGTTCCACATGGACACCTCAGGGTACTCACTTAGAGTCGAATCGGGACGAGTGCACGGTTTCGCTCGTGTACGCAGTGCATCTGATGAAACAGGGTTCAGTCTCCTTTGACTATCAATATGTTGACAACAACATCTTCTTCGAGTTCTTTGTGAGTTTAATTGATGTTTTACATGTGATTTTTTTTTATTGCTGATAGTTTGGGTTGTTTGTTGAAGCAAATAAGCGTAAAGCTGTTTCTGAAGCCAGGTGTGTGTGTATGTGAAAACAGATCTCTGGTCCACCAGAAAGTGGGGGAAGGGGTTGCCCGAGGTGTTCAGGTGTACACACATTGACGTTTTACACTCCAGGGTCTAGGTGTCCAATAGCATGATTTAATCTGAAGACATTACTTCTTTCTTGAAACTTTGTCTGTAGAGACGTGTCTTTTACCACCACTGAAAATGTGCTAGTGCCAGATATATGGAGTGAAAAAAGCATTAAAATGCAAATAACCTGTTGAATAATTCACAATTAACATGAACAGTTGTGCTTTAATGACTTTAGAATTACAATTAGCATGAACAGGTCTTCATCAATCTCCAAAAGTTAAGAACATTAACAATGGTGGAATAAATAATAAATAAATATTTAGATTAAACCAATTCAGGATGGGTTCCCTTATGAGTCTGGGTCCTCAAATACTTTTACAGTGCAAATGTATTAATTTTAAATGTATTTCTTTAAAAGCGCTATACAAATACGATTAATAAAATTAATAAAATAGACTTAATAAAACATAATAATTCATTTTCGTCAGTTAGAAAAAAATACTAAAAGCATATTTATTTATTATTTTGGTTTTCCTGAAGTGTCAGATATACACACACACACACACACACACACACACACACATATATATATATATATATATATAGTTATAGTTATAGGTATAGTTATCAAGCCCAATGCAGCATTGTGATTTCCAATATCTCTGGTAAAAACACTGTTGTTGTGCCTGGGTATTACAGTGACATTATATTATCCACCCAATTGTTTTTTACAGATTCAGAATGATCAGTGCCAGGAAATGGACCAGTCGGCTGACCAAAAATGGATCAAACTCACATCTAACGGTGAATGGGGAACACACACGGTCAGTGAGCTTCCTGTTTTTCTCATGTTTCAAATCCCAGTTGTAGATTTGCCTTGAATTTTTTTGTTACTTATTCAACTAACAAGGACAGTACACTTTAATTAGCATCAATATATATATATATATAGTAAATGTGTTAGATGTGGCCAAATGGCTAAAGATCATTTTCTGTGCAGGTTTGATGTGTAAAAAAAGAACAAATGCGTAAAACAAATCCACAGAGCAGCATTCAAAGAAAAAGATTACATAACACATTAGATACTGTACATACAAATGCTTGCTGTTATAGGTGAACTTGAAGTCAGGCACTAATATCTTATACTGGAGGACCACTGGCATTTTACTGGGAGGGAAACCTGTGAAGCCCGTCCTGTTGAAAAACATCCAGATTGAAGGTGTGAGACATTCTGTTTTCAAATCACTTTTATTCCATTTTTTTAGACCCTTTAAGGCAAAATTGAATGTGTTTTAGTAGCGAGTTTATTTGATTTGTACTTTACTATTTGTACTAGATTACAAGATTTAATTCACATGAAACTGTCAAATCATCTCCATAGTATAAAACAACAAATTAAAACAATTATTTTGTTCAGTTTACTTGTTGCAAGTGTGGAAATAATGTTTTCTGAAGTCATGCTGTATGTAAATTTGGATAGTGGCCCGGTACTGAGTCGTGACCCTGTAAAGGCTCTGGCATGGAGAAGCTGGTGTTGGATCTGTGATTATCGCAAATGTTGAGCTATTTTATGGGTTGCTCAGTAGCTCCTAGTTTTATAACCACAAATGATTGTATAAAACTGTAGAAAGATCATTACTCATTATCTTACACTCCAGTGCTCATGTTAGTTCTCACTCTCCAGTGTTCTGTATTGTTTAAAGACTGTAATCAAACTCTTGATGTCACACAAATGAGGATGGGTTCCCCTTTTGAGTCTGGTTCCTCTCAACGTTTCTTCCTCATAACATCTAAGGGAGTTTTTCCTTGCCACAGTCGCCATGGCTGCTCATCAGGGATAAATACACACCATTTACCTTAACTCTTAAAATTCTGTAAAGCTGCTTTGAGACAATGTCTGTTGTGAAAAATGCTATAGAAATAAACTTGACTTGACTATTTGGGGAACTCTGATTTAAAGAATCCATTAGGATGCTAAATAGGGAAAATGTTACACATTGGTAATAAATGAACACAGAACTGTATTAGCCATTAAACAGAAATGATCCATGATTGAAAACTCTTTCCCCACCCAGTATTTTGTGCTTTTAAGGAAAAACTCCATGAATGCATGTTCAATGAGGCAAAAGGTCAAAAACGTGGTGACTGCTTGACTGAATTCTTTATAGATACTATAGAGCAAAAATATGGTGTGTGACAACATATAATGTTAGTAGATATGGTCTGAAATTGCAGAAACATGTAAGTTATTTGCAAATAGTGCATTGATCATTTTGGATGTGTGATGCAGGTGTGGCATATACCTCTGAGTGTTTCCTGTGTAGACCTGGCACCTTCAGTAAAACCCCAGGCTCGTCCTTCTGTGATCTCTGCCCTAGAAACACTTACTCGAGTAAAGGCGCCAGCTCATGCACCTCATGCCCAGAGACACAGTACTCCGGTATATACACACTTATTTAAGATTTTCACATATTGCAGATGATGCATTCTTGTTTTATTTAGGAAAAACCACTATAGCTGTGTGACATTTCTCTTCCTGGCTCTTTTTTTAGAGGAAGGCTGGGCGGAGTGTAAGGAGAAGCCGCCGTGTTCAGAAAAAGATTACTTTCAGATCCACACTGCTTGTGATGCCAATGGCAAAGTAGGACATCAATGACAAATATACAGAAACCAACTGAAATATTTTTAATAGAGAGCTGGTTGGATTATAGTGTTGTTGTTTTTTCGCAGACGCAAGTGCTGTATCGATGGGTGGAGCCCAAGGTGTGTGTGGAGGATGTTGCCAGAGCGGTCACTCTACCCCCTTCAGGAGAAAAGGAGGATTGCCCACCTTGCAATCCAGGCTTTTACACACACAATTCGTCTACGTGCCTGCCCTGTCCTCCTGGGACATACTCCAATGGCACCACAGGTACAGACACACTGCATTTCATTATTCATCCATCACACACACACACACACACACACACACACACACACAGTTACTCATTTGCAGTTCAAATTACCAGATTACCTTTTTTTTTCACCCAGAGTGCCAGGCATGTCCTGCAGGAACTGAGCCCTCATTAGGATTCGAGTATAAATGGTGGAATGTTTTACCCAACAACATGAAATCCTCCTGTTTCAATGTGGGAAACTCGAAATGCGACGACATGAACGGTGAGAAGAAAAATCCTTACAGCTGCTTGAATCTGGAAACCAAACATTTCTTTAGTTTGTTCTAAAGAAAAAACTTTTATGTTACTCATAAACGTTTCGTGAAGTTCAGCACTGTTAACTACACACAAAAACATCCTGAGGAACTCTTTCAAATCAATCACAGTCTTTATACTACAAGGCTATGATTTTGATGAATCTGTAGATGATTTGTGTGTGTGTGTGTGTGTGTGTGTGTGTGTGTGTGTGTGTGTTCAGGGTGGGAGGTCGCCGGTGACCACATTCGCAGTGGAATTGGAGGGTCTGATAATGATTATCTTATTCTCACACTACGAGTTCCTGGATTCAAGTGAGTCAAAACCCCTTTCAGACAAAGAACAAACCCAATGTATTAAAAACAACTGTGTTTTTCATCTGACTTTTTATCAATGCTCTACTGTGTGTAACAAATAAAACAGGACAGGGCCTGCGTTTATAGGAAAACAGGGTGTCATATACCTCTTATACCAGCCTGTCATGTTACTGCAAAACCACAAAGTCACAAAGCTTAGAATATTTTTCCAGTTAATGATTCTGTATTAATGATTATATATATTTAAAGCTGTTTATGTTCAGTGTCTGGCATACAAGTTGGCTTTGTCCTGCAGCCAGAAATACTGTCAGAGCTGCCGTTCTAGAGAATGATTCCACATCTTGCTGCCTTATCCGATTTGATAGCGCAATTTAACAGCGCTATGGGATAAGTACAATTACAACAGACAAGAAAAACGTTATGACTAAAAACGTAATTATAATATGCAGTAAACTAAGGATTTGGTGTAGTCACATTTCTATCTAATAAATTAACAAATGTATCTATTAGCCACATTTTCTGTTCTTTTCTCAGAATGAAATAGAGTTAGAATACTTTTTTGATCCCATAGGGACATTGTTGGATTGCAGTCGCTCCCAGTAGAATTGAAGTATAGATTAGAGTGAAATCCAAAAAATTCGATAATTGAAATAAATTGACATATTACATTATATATTAAGTGAAATGTAGCAGTGTAATAGTAGTGAAACAGCTGGAAAAAATCAGACTGCAATTATAGGTATAATGATTGTCTGTCTTGTTTGTGGCAAACAAACACGCTGCCAATAATATTTACAGCTTAAACATGAAAAAAACTAAAATATTGCTTTCAAATCAATTGATTTTTGAAGTCCAGTTAGCAGAGAAATTGCTGCTGTGGTTTAGCGGCTCATTTACGTTCGGAGATTTTTACTTCCTCTTTGTCTCTTTTTTCATCGTAGACTTCCAACGTCTGTCGCTGGAGTCACGGCGAGTGAGTTTGGTCGAATCACATTTGTCTTTGAGACGATCTGCGGTGCAGACTGTGAGCTCTACTTCATGATGGTAAAAGCATTTCATTCACACGTCTTTATCCTGCATCCTAATAAATAATTTCATATGCAGAGGCTATATTGTGTTTCTATAGAAGTAGCTCCATCTGTGTGTATGTTTTATGCAGGATGTGAACAGGAAGAGCACAAATGTGGTAGAGTCTTGGGAAGGGACCAAAAGCAGACGTGCTTACACACACATCATGACTAAGAATGCATCTGTGTCTTACACATGGGCTTTCCAACGCACCAACAAGCCTTTAGATGTAAGAATTTAATTAATCCATGTAACACATAGATTATAACAGGTTTGAACAGAAACAAACAGGTGTCCATTCCGTCTCTCTCTCAGGTTCGTCGCTTTGTGAGCGACATTGCGAAGATCTATTCCATCACCATCACGAATGCTCTGGACGGCTCTGCCTCGTCCTGCCACGCCTGCGCCATAGTGAGTCAGGAGAGTGGCTCATCCTGTGTCCCCTGCCCGGCAGGACACTTCATAGACAAAGACACAAACCAGTGCCAGGAGTGTCCTCCAAACACCTTTCTCTCTGGACATCACATCTACGGACAAGAGGCCTGCCAGCCGTGCGGCCCTGCTAGTAGGAGCAATAAGGTGTGCGTGTTTGTGTGTGTGTGTGTTTGTGTGTATGTGACTGCAAAGCAAGAATGAATATAAAAACATATAGTAAGTGTATGTATGTGCTTTTCCTTGTACAGGAGCACTCCTTATGTTTCAGCGACTGCTCCTTCTCCCATGTGGACCAGAACCGAACATTAACCTATGACCTCAGTGCCTTAAGCTCAGTGGGATCCATTATGAATGGACCAAGTTTCACTTCCAAAGGAACAAAATATTATCACCAGTTCAACATCAGCTTGTGTGGAAAAGAGGTAAACACACTGCTAATACTGTATGTAAACATCCCCTAAAACAACCATAAAATCAGAGGGGTCACAGGAGATATTTTCGTGGCTACAATGTCAGAAGATTTCTAGTTGTTTCATCAGATTTGTTCTGTCTCTCCGCTACAGGGGAGGAGGGTAGCCATGTGTTCCGATAACGTGACAGATCTGTCCAGCAAAGACATGCAGAGCGAATCAGCTGCCTTCAACAATTACGTGCAGACTTTTATCTGCCAGTCAACCATCATTCCAGCGGATGGGCGGGGCTTCAGGACAGCCATTTCCTCCCAGTCCATCAGTCTAGCCGATACCTTCATAGGTATTCTACTTAGACTTGCAGAAATGGAATTTAGTGCATAAAAATACTTTCATAATAAAATTGAAGCCATATTTTTGGGCAGTCAGGGTAAGCATCAAGTATATCAAACTGTGAGACCTTTTCTGATGTGTGAAAAGTCATTGGGAAATCCAGCAGCCTTAAATGTTTTAAAAAATTTTTATCTGATGTTATAACCCTCGCCATAAATCTCTCTCCCTCTTCCTATCATTCCCCCCCCCCCCCTCTCTCTCTCTCTCAGGAGCCACAGTTGAAAGCACGCTGAATGGAGTCAGCGTTAGAACTGACATGTTCCCTGAAACTTCTCAAACACTTCCGGATATCAACTTCTTCTTTTAGTGAGTTCAAAATTGCTTTTAAATGTTGTACCTCAAAAGTTCAGATGAAGATGTCAGCTTTGGTCACTTCTGACTTCTGAGTTTTGAAGAAAACCGTCCCATAAAAACAGTTATATAATGGAGGTGGGAAGTAACGAAGTACAAATGCTTTGTTACTGATTTTTCTTTTCTGGTATTAGTTCTTTACCTCATTCAGACACTTATTTTTCAGACACTTTTTATGTTCACTCAATTTATATCCCATTTTTGCACAAATATCTGTACTTCTTCTTCTTACGCTTTCAAAACAGGCGCCATTTTCGCTCATCAACCTGTTTACTGTCATTGCACAGCTTTTTCAATCTACCAATGGTGTATCATTTCCTGACTCTCACACACCACAGATGTAGTTTATGAAGCTCACAATGAGATAAGCAGAAGGGATTACCGTGGATGAGACAGAGGGAGTCAGTGATGTAAACATGACTGAGAACAGAAACATTCCTGATCACATGATCAAAATCTTTTTTCTGATTGTGTTCTATATGGTGGTTGTTCAGCCTGGATACATTCATTAGGCCCAAAACAATTGAAATTAGTTTTGTGGTAATATATTTATTAGGGCTGTCAAAATAAAAAATAAATAACACGTTAACGCACATTCATTTTAACAGCACTAATTTTATTAATGCGCGTTTAATGCAGTGTGCATTTTAGTTTGTCAATTTTTATTAAAATTATAAATAAATATAAAAAGGCAAAGTTTTAACATTTAACTCAACATGCATTTATTCATGCATCCTGTGTTTACTTAGATATGTATTAAAATGTTTTAAAAACACAGAAAAAAATCATTTTTAAACAGTAAACATTTGTTTTTTATTGATGCGCCAAGTCTCAAACCAGCACCAGAATCCTAAAAAAAAAAACGGAAACGAAACTAAAACTTTTCTTTATCGTACAGATAGAAGCAATACATTATTCGAATCTGTAAAGGGTCTACTTTTTTTTGTATACACTCATAATAAAAACTACGCTGTGCTTTTGTAAGGTAAAGAAAACAGGCAGGGGGCGCTCTCTGCTGTCTCTGTCTTCTCTCTTCACAGACACAGAAATAAAACACCCTGAATCTCAATGAATATTTGCCTCACATACATAATAAATATATTAATAGAAAATGTTTACTTTTAAATAATCCAATTTACATAAAAAACAAAAATTCCTGATCCTGTAACCCGTATGGAAGTTTGAAGATATGCAGTTTCTCCGGTATCACCTCATTAACCGTCCGTGCGGTAACATAGCAATAGTTCGGTGTCCTGATGATTTTACGTAATTAAAAACACCATAATGACTTTAAAACCTAAAACAAGAATATTTGGTCTTCATGCTTTATGTTGAGTTTTGTTTTACTAATAATAAACATACATTTGCTTAAAGCATTAATATTTGTCCATGCCTATGTTAATTAGAGGATTTAAAACATGAAAAGTATTAAGTTAAGGTACATTTAAAACAGATGAAAATGTCATGAGTTAAGTCATGACAATCATACAATTAATCATGATTAAACATTTTAATCGATTAACAGCCCTAATATTATTATGACGGGAGGTCATGTGACCAGGGTGACACTAAAACAGGTAGTAGAAATGGCTGATTTTAATCTAAGGACATGTCAAAGCCTAAACTTTTTTACTTCAACTTAGGTGAAAAAAAGTATAGTCAGTACATGAGTATCTGTTCTTCAACTTAAGTGAAGGATGTGTGTACTTTTGCCACCTTTTTGTACATATATTTAGCATTGGTTTGTCATGATATTGGAGTTAAATACACATATAAAGAAAAAAATGTATTCAATAAATTAACAAAAATTGTTATGGGGTCTACAACATTTGCCAAAAAATAAAACAACTGTATAAATATTGGTTTATAGATTCCAATTGAATAGACACATATGATTAAAAAATAATTTTTTTGCGTAAACCAAGAGGATTTAAGATATTAATCCAAATACGAGACAATTCAAAAAGTATATTTTGACATGCATGTGGTAAATCAATTGTTCAATAGTGAAAAAAATCTGATTATTGCGCGAATATATAAATTATATAAAAAATGGCAGTTCTATAGTTTTAGTACACTTTCACAAGTGAATACTTAAAATTTAAACCATTACTCTACCCTGATATGTTTATCAGAAATCAACGAATAAGAAGAGTTTTCTATCTTACAGTTACAAGTTCAGTCTTAAGACATTCTCCATGGAATAAATTAGTGATCAATGAATTTATATATATAATGTGTTTTGCTTTTTACAAGTTCCCCGCAGGTGACGGCGTCCTGTGAACACGGCCGCAGTGCTGTCATTACACTACGCTGTAACCCCAAGAAAGGAGAGCGTGGAGAGCTTACTGTACCGAGGTGTGTGTTTAAACAGTGTGTGTGTTTACCAGCATGTTTAAAGGTAAAAATCTGAATACACTTAAATCTTTACACGTTTGTGTCTTTAGTAAGTGTCCTGCAGGTACGTGTGATGGCTGTACCTTCTACTTCCTGTGGGACAGTTCAAGTGCATGTCCCATTTGCACTGAAGCAGACTACCACTCAATAGAAGGAGCATGCAAGGGAGGCATGCAGGTAACTTGTCTTTTCCTTCACATGCTCTCTCTACTGCTCTTGGAGGAACAGATGATATGTTTATTTCTCCTCCATGTCCAATAGGACATTCTGTATGTATGGAACGAGCCGAAGCTGTGCACAAAGGGTGTGTCGCTCCCTGATAAAAGCTCCACCCCATGTGAAGCAGTCCCACTATGGCTGAAGGTTGGAATAGGGGGCGGGGCTTTCATCGCAGTCCTTCTCATTTCTCTCACCTGTTACTTCTGGAAGAAAAATAAAAGGTGACTAGCATTTACTAATCATACACTAAAGCTAAGAATAACACCATGACATGCCTTTCTGACTGTCCGAAACCTGTTTTATTTTCTTCTCGTTTGTCCCCAAAAGGTTGGAGTATAAGTATTCCCGCCTGGTGATGTCAGCCAATAAGGAGTGTGAGCTGCCAGCGGCAGACAGCTGTGCACTGGCGGAAGGAGAAGGCGAAGAGAACGAAGATGACGTTGTTTATTCACACACTCCATCACTGCTGGGGAAACTGAAGGCTATCGCCAGTAAGGTTAGAAGTGGCATTAATTTTAAAAATTATCTCCGAACACACGGGTGCTTTTAATGCTACATTGCTGATGTGTCAAGATGAAATATGGCCTAAGTAGGAAGGAAGTGCAGATTTCAGCAGGTGGTGTAATCGGAAAAAATAAAGTGGCTGCTGCTCTGACAGCAAATCAATGAAATCCTCATTATCCTTAATCTAAGGTACTATATGTGAAGGGTAGATTTTTGTTGATAGACGTCTGGTAACCGTTACCAGTGGACTACTAATGTTAATTTATTAAATAAAAATTAAAACATTAGATTTAAAAGATTTAATTAAATAATGTGTTGATTTAACTGACATAAATATGCATTAATTTATCCAAAGAATGCTTTATTTAATCGAATGTGTGTAAATTTGCATACTTAATATGACCTCGAAAATCTAACAGTAGAATAAAATAATGTTCACTTAAACATGAAGAACATTTAGTTGGAATTTTATTAATGTTTGATAAAAAGGTTTTTTAGACAATTTTTTTAATAAAATGTTGATAAGGTGCGATGGGAGGGGCTCAAAGGCCTGTTTGAAGTCACCTACTTTCACAGCTAATGGTGATCACGAGTGGCAAATGAACCACTTTGCTTTTTTTTTTTTATTTTTAAGTAAGAAATAAACGTATAAGCGTATAGATGCAATTTGTTTTAAAAAACCATTGTATGTGCTCCCTCTTAAAAACAGTGTATGGTGACATTTTTATGACACAATTTTCCCTTACAAATTTGGTCGTTTTTTCTAAGATCACATGATCAAAACGAACCCCAGCTACTAAACTCAATGCCGAGTAACTCTTGTGTTTTGCGTTAAACAGGGCGAAGCAACGAGCAGTGAATCAGTGCAGCTGAAGTCATCTCAGGCAGAGAGATGGGTCTGGGGTTAAAGCGATAGAGTCAGGAGGAGCAGAACAACATCAGCACCACCACCAACAGCAACAGCACCAATAACATGCTCTTCTCAAAGAAAGGGAGAATGAAAGAGAGAGGGAGAGAGAGACTTGTAGTATTCAGGCTCTCCTACATCTCTTTATTCAGCCTTTTTTTTTACATATCTTCTAAACTCAGTGCATAAACATATACATACTTCACTAGATGATCTTTTGCATCCTAAATGAGTACCGTATATATTTTTAACTAAACATGAGATAATATATTACACAATTCAAATGGAGAGCGGATTCTCACAGAATTATTATTCATCTCAAAATAAATCACATACTGTTGCTAAAGCCACAAAAATATAAACATGCCAGTGTGCACTCTCAGTGAGTGTTGTGGGTTGTTTCGCTTGGTGAAAAGACCATGAGCCAAAAGATATGAGATGAACATGTGCAGGTTTTTTTTTCTTTTATTGAAACAAATTTCTGAACTGCTCCACAATGTCCTGTTTAAAGGATTTCTGTATTCACTAATTTTAAGTTAAAACAAAAATCACTGGATCTCATAACTCTTTCATTTCCCAATGTCAGTTTATTACTGGTTCTTTTTTGCTTTCCAAAACGTTCTCAAAATTACAGTCGAGTACAAAAGTTTGCATCCCCCATGCAGTGTTGTTGTTGTTGTTGTCATCAGTGTTACTACCAAGAAAATAGACAGACAGAAAAAAAACCCTGAAAAATTCTTCAAAACACAACAATTTTGGTGTGATCTTCCTTTTTTTTATCCTCACACATCTGTTCTTTGTTGACCCATAGAACAAGTGGGAAATCTTTTTTTTTTTTTTTTATCATATCAATATGTTTTGGGTAATCATTAAGGCTGTACCAAATCTTAAGAACGAATGTTCTTCAAACTCCAACACTTAAAATAAAACCCAAAATGACCTAAAAGAGAATAGAAAAGAGTTTATTAAAGACAGGTAATGTGTGGACAACTTAAATTATATTTAGTTAAAAATCAAATTTTTTTTTCTTCTATGAATATATTACTAGTAAATATTTTACTTTTTTTTAATGATACTGCAACGTCTGTAAAATTGAATGTAAAGAACCAGTAAATTGTTAGCTCCACATTTTATTCATATACCGCCTTATTTTTTTGTTTTTGCATTACACAGACATTTGCACTGGACTGTGTCGTGTAATAACTCGAGTTGGTTTACTTTTCAACACCAATTAAGAAACTAGTTGAAAATGCACACACTGTTTATCTGACAGAGGGAGCCAGAGACAGAATCCATTCAGAGCTCTCACTTCACAGCACTAGTTACTGCTCCTGACTTGCGTGAAACCCCTTAACTTTGTGTTAGTATGGATACTGTGGGAGGCAAAGCGCTGTAGCCTAGGTTTTTCTATTTCCTGTTTTGTACTGTTGTGTAATTTGAGTTGTAAAGATGTTCTTGGTTTCTCTCTTTTCCCTTACAATGTTCAGCTGATGCTTTAATAAACTTTCAGAATGCTTTACAATTGAGTTTTGGAAATCATTGCTTATCACAGAGTGCATTACTGGTATTTTCTCTGGTATTTGTACTAATGGTGGATCTAATTGTGGTAATGGGACCTGTAGGTGGAAAAAACATCTGAACACTCAAATGGAAAAAAATCATTCAGAGGAAAAAATATTTTGTCTAGCATATGCTCTTCAGTTTGTCCCTCTGGGGAAATACATTAGCTTAGTGCAAAGCTTTATACCAGTAGGTTTGGGTTTCCACGTATAAAAGTCAAGCTCTATATAAAACTCTTGAGAAACCGTTAAAAACCCCAAACGTAACAAGCTGGATATCAGTTCTAGTGTCGATCATGAGTTCAGATTCACGTCTGTATGGCGTTTTCTACATTCCCTCTGTGTCCTCATGAGTATCCTGTGAGGTGTCCTATATCCTCAGATCTCCGTAATGCAAGCTGCCAGGAGGTGAAGCTGCTAAACAAAATGATTAGATGTGAACGAGGGTGTATGTGAATGAGTATGTCCTTCGAGGGCCCATCAGCAAATTCTAGGTGTACACCTGCACATGATTTTCCAGTGATACACTGTATATCAAGCACCGATATAATCAGGATAAAGAAGTTTTATTAAATGCATCAATAAGTGAATGATTCTCATAGACTTGAATTGGGCTTTGGCATAAATGGACTCAAAACACTTTGTGGTTCTTTGGTTTGTCACTAAAAGGTGTATGTAGAACCTTCAACAAAAGTTTTCTTATTTGGAAAAAAATTCTCAGCAGAAGCAGCAATGGCCAGAAATCAGTAAGAAATCCAAAAAAATGGCATAAAAGTGTGTACGATTCCAGGGGGCTCAAATGTAAACAGGACATGAACAGGACAACATTATTAATTTGTTTTGGAACAGTGCATTCAACTGTTGAGATGCTTCTTTAATTCACTCCACTTCAAAATTTTCTTTAAGGTTTCCCGAGAAAACCTTGCGATTGAGAGTTTCACTTTTAAGTAAAGCATATTTATACTAAGAACATGAATGTGCAAGAAGGGTGGAGAGATACCCGAAGACTCGGAGTATACATGGGGGCCTAAGCAACAAAAAACTGTCCAAGAGAATATAAATATCTTTAATCTGGGTAGCCCCAAAAACCCAACATTTTTAATATATAGTTATTTATTATATTTAGTGTGATTCTGTCCATCACACTAAAGGTTACTTTTCTTCAAAGTAGCCTTTAACTATGTTTTCCCTTTCAAAAGTTTGAAACTAGTCTGTTTGGAAGGTTTATCATTAACCATGCTTAAGGAACCCCATTTGATTTCTCATGCACTGAAGCCCTTGAATGAAAACCTTTGACATTGTATAGACCGGAGTATAATCTAAAGTTCAGTAGATCGTTAAGGGTTCTTTCACTTCCTACAGGAGCTGAAACACCCATGGTACTCAGAGAACTGTTGCTCAAATCTACACCAAACATTTAAAGGTCCTTCAGTGACAAATTAAAGACACATTGCTTCTGTATTTAAATTAAAATCTGTTCACCACAAAACCAGTTACTAATGAAATCCTCATTTTGAAACATTCACTGTGCCATACTCAAACCCCATAGAAGAACAAACTGAAGAATGCGTCATGCTTGTTGAGTTAACTTGATTAAATTAGCTTCCTTCTGTCATGAACATGGTCTGAATTCCAAAAACATCCTGTCAGGCCAGCACTGAGAAAATGACCAATCCCGAGTCAGCATTTTTTACTTTGGAGTTCTGGGAAAAGCCAGTAACTTTATACTAGTCAGGGTTTAATTTCCAGGGAACTCTGGTTGCAAACTCTGGCCAGTCCTTACCTAATTGTCTCTCACACTTATACACACAAAAACGCACAGATTTGCTGAAATTTAGATGCAACACTTGTTTAAACACAAACCAATACCAGCATGATTTTGGAAGGTCTGAGGAAACCAGAGAACCGAAAGGAATCTCAAACAGATCGACACATACAGGTGGTCCCAATGTTCGACTTGGGATTTTTCGATTTTAAGATTATGATAGATATACGGAAAATGTTTCAAATATTTGAATTCTCATACGATATGTTGGGGCACTGCCAGGATGTTCACATCTCCTGGCTTGTAAGATGCCTTACTCTCAGCAGCAATCGAAAGAGTTTACTTGTCTCTGTATTAGAGTGTGTATTTTTTTTTCCTGTTTTTGGTGTTTTAAAGTCCAATTTTAGCTCTTGGTCCTCCAACAGACAATGAAACAGAGCACGTACGTCTTTACCTTCCACTGCTCCCATATACATATATAAAATTGTCATAATACAATTTTGCATATTGCAAATTACAGTATATAATTTTAACAATTTGAGGTACACTACCCCTATACTGATCAACATTTCTTTAAGACTCCTCGGTAGGCTAGGCCATGTCTCGACTTGACTATGATATTTTCAGTCTCCATCATAAGTCTAGGACACACTGTATATATGTATTAGCTCCAACTCAGGACTGAACTGGAAGTCTTGCAGTTCTGAGATAGACAACACTTGGCCCCCTTATTTTGTTCATTCTCTTGGAAAATAAAATATGGTGCTGCATTCGGGAAGAAAATTGATTTTTGCTTCTCGCACCAATGATGAAAATTTCCACTCAAGTCATGCAGCAGATAAATCTCCTCACACTGACTGGATTTACTTCAGAAAATCGAAAGCAGTCCAGTTTTGAAGTGCACAGTAAAGAAGAGGCCCATGAGAGAAACAGGAAACAATCGTTTTCCTTTTGGGATTTCGAGTATATATTAGATTGTGACTTGATTAGAATATCTAATAAAACAGTCCCATGTACACCAGGGACAGTGGGAAATGATTAAGAACTTTATGCCGCAGTGTGTATCAGGTTTATAAACTTGGATTGTTTCCAAAATGAGGCTTTTGAAGTGCCGGGTTGTTTGTTGATCTGATGCAAGTCCTTTATCGATCTCTGTGTTTGTTTTTCTCTCTCTCTCTGAATCTCTGCACTACTTCACCTCGGTTGGAAAAGGGTAACTTTGAAGATCAGTGAACATTCAAACAGAAGAAACCAGACAGAAAGTGAAAGCGAAAAAAGGAAAAGAGCAAACCGGTCCACTGTGGCCCAAAGGCAAAGTGTTAGTTTGGTGAAAAACTTTTCTGTGCCCACACACAATGAACACAGACACATACACACTTGTGCAAGGCAGCACAGGATTATAATCATCTATTTATAGGATAAACAGGGCAAGTGAACAACTATACAGTTAACTCTTCAAAAGAGATCTGTGTTACATGCTTTTTATAGTCAATATATGAGAAACGATGTATGTGTGTAGGAGCAAATGAGAGAAAGAGAAAGTACATCATTGTACAAATAGGCAGTCTTCAGTGTTGTGTAATAAATCTCATCTTGTCCTCAGTCAGGGAATGCATTATACAAACAGTGGAGCGACGGTGGCTCATTAATCCTGCTGTACATGAAGAGCCAAATTAATTTTTTTCCCCTCCAAAAGATTTCATTCGTATCATCTGCTTCCTTTTAAACATTATTTTTTGCCTATTACAATTCTTTGCCATGTATTTGTGAATATGTTTTCAAATACACACTATAAAATCTTACTGGATTATATATATAGACACACAGTCTATAATTCTTGGTAGTGTCCAGAAATAGAAGGATGCAGGAAGCATGATGGACTATAAAGGTCTTGGTGCTGCAGTTTATGTTTGTTAATGAGGTTTAAGTCTTTCTTTTAGGCACTGTACTTCTTTCCCGCTCTATGAATCTGTTGGTACATGGTCATGGAGAACGCCATCCCGAGGAGCTGGGAAAAAAAAAACGACAGGAAATGACATCAGTGGTTGAGCTGAAACAGGATATCGTGTACATATTAAACTGTCATTAAATGACTGGGACTCTGTTGTGAAATAGAATAAAATAACCTACTTGCTTGCTCATATTTTTGGGTGACATCTCCCCTCTTTTATATTCATGAGCTCAACTGGCTAGTGTCACTGTGATTGACTACCAAGTGATATGCCTCATTTATCAAGCTGCATTTTCTGTATAAATTGTTTTATGGCCGACTTAAATTAGGCATGAAGGAAAATCTTGTAAATCCTGTAAAAATACAAAATACCCTTCTCCTGCTCTTGAGCATGTGTAATTCCTACTTGTTTCGAATACTTATTTGTCTATACATCTCTAAATGGCATTAATATATACACAAAGTGAAAGGTTGTGCGGCGTTTTATACTTTTCACATCGCACCTTGAATTCAGGGTCAGCCACGATACAGCGCTCATGGAGCACAGAGGGTTAAGGGCCTTGCCCAACAGTGGCAGCTTCGTGATGCCAGAGCTTAAACCCCCGACCTTGCGATCAGTAACCCAGAGCTTAACCACTGAGCTACCATCTCTTGTTGGAGGTACACAATTGTATAAGATGTCTTTGGATGTGGTAGCATTATATTTTCCCTAGAAGGCCCAAACCTGTTCCAGCATGATAATACACCTGTGCACAAGGCCAGCTCCATGAACATGTGGTTCATTTGGACATTTGGAATTGGAGCAATCGAAATGCTTACTACACCCCAGGTCTCCTCACCCTACATCAGTTCCTGACTTTAGTAATGCCCTTGTAACTGAATGAGCACAAATCTCCTCAAGCACACTCCAATATCTGGTGGACAATCTTCCCAATTATTATAACAGCAAATGAGGACTAAATGTGGAATAGGATGTTCAAAAAGCACATACGAATCTTTATGGTTAGGTGTCCACAAGCTTTTGTCCATATATTGTCTATACATACTTATATAAAATCTATTTTAAGACAAAAAAGCCATCTTAACTACAAAGACTGTCAAGGAATGTCTGTATATATTAGACTGTGGAAAAAAACAGACATACGATGAGGTGTAAATAGCATGATTAATGTTATTAAAATAATTAATAACTCCTGATGCCCTGTGCTGGTTTGGCATTTTCTAGTAGCAGCAAAACCATTTATTTTCTCCTCAGCATTTGTATAATTTTCTTCTGATCTGAATTATATTGCACTGAATTAAGGACACCAAAATTAACCAACCAAAATGTGTCAAAAGTACAAATACTGCCTCACAGAAATAATACATTTTCTGCTAATTTTTTGTCCCATTTTTTGTACTGTATCTGTATAACGTGTGTGTGTGTGTGTGTGTGTGTGTGTGTGTGTGTGTGTGTGTGTGTGTGTTGCCGTAAATACCTGTATGACCAGCACACACATAGCAATGGTGCCCAACAGGTGTTTGTTATCGTCCAGCCAGTCCACAACCTTCTCGTAGCATCCCTATCAGACAAAGAACAGACAAAGTTTACATAAAATCTATTTACATATAATCTGATCTAGATTTTCGCATTAAAACCATAAAAGAAACCTCCAGGCGAGTCGGTTAAATAATTCCGATGTCTTTTTCTCAAGTCTGCAACTAATGAAGTGACGTTTTTTTTAGTTCCTGTGTGGAACCGGTGGTGGTGTTATCATCCATATGAAGATGGGTTTCCTTATAAGTCTGGTTACTTTCAATGTTTCTTCCTCATACCATCTCAGGGAGTTTTTCTTGCCAATGTTGCCACTGGCTCTATCATTAAGGATAAACTTAAAGACTAATACATAAATGTTGTAGTCTACATTTGCAATCTATTTATTTCTGTGAAGCTGATTTGGGACGATGTCCATCGGTTAAAGAGCTAAACCGATACAATTTAATTACATTTATATGTACACTATAAAATTCCCATGGTATTCCCAATGGAGTTATCAAAAGGAGTCATAACAAGCTGTCAGTTCTTTTATATTATATATTATATTAATTACTTGTTCTAATAAAATCCAACATAAACACATCTCATTAGGTAAGTCAATACTTATTTGGGTGAGCCAGTTAATTAGATTGTTAGAGAAAACACAAAGAATTCCCAGTACCATATTGAATATGATACTGAGTTGTATATTGAATTCACCAAATCTAGATTCGCCCAAGAGCCAGCAAATATTGGGAATTAAAAGGAATGTATCATGATGCACCCAAGATATATATGTTTCTTTGCAGTTTATTGACAACACAAACAAATCAAAGTTTCTTAGAATTAAGTTGAAGTTGAAAGCAACTTTCCTGTTCAAAAAGTGATACTCTCACAAAGCTTACCTCGGCTGATGTTACTTGGATTTTAATATAAGAATTTTACTTCACTTCACACTTTCTTTAAGAAAACATAGTAAATCAATGAAAGCAGACGAACAGTGTTCATGTGCTAAAAATCCTATTAAGCTAAAACATGTTCTTTTAATGTATTTTCTAAAATCAATCATGACTTAAGATACGCAGTGTGTTGCAGAAATCAGACGACCGTCAAGTTCAGTGTGAAATTAAAAGCACTCACAGGAGCCCAGGGTGAGTGTGATTAGATCAGCAGCTGTTTTTATTTATTTATTTTATTTTTTATTTTTTTAAAGAAACTCACTTGAGACCAGAAGACGTTACTGGCGTTGCGCCCGCACTCTTTATAATGCTCCTGACAACATCGGTCTGGGACTGTCTTGTCAGGCAGGGCATCATGCCAGTCTGTGTGCCCAATTACACCACAGCACTGCCACTATAGACACACACAAAGCGACAGACACACAAAGAGAGAGAAAAAGAGAGAAAGAGAGAGAAAGATTTAAGATTGTTGCTTCCTCCAACTATAATGGAAAATTTCCCAAATGAATAAAATGTACTGTTACTCTTTGTTTAATATATATATATATATATATATATATATATACACACACACACACACACAGCACCTTGTCCCATATTTTTTTTTACAATATTTTTACGTATTTTTTTAATAAGTTGGTCTCTGCACCTGAACTTCATATGCTGCACTCCTATTATGTTATTGTATATACATTTGTACATTATACATATATTAGATTTATTTATTTTTATACATTGTTATTTGCACTTCTGGTTGGATGCTATTTCACTGGCCTATCTATAACAGTACTGTTGAATTCTTGACTCTGATTGGCCAGAAAATGTTGATTATTTTCTATATCCTATTATTTTCTATAATGTAAGACAGTAATTCCAGCTGCAGGACAAAATTGAAGTTTTCTATTAATATGCTCGCTCTCCTGTCTCACACTTTCTTAGACACAGAAGTTTATGATAATTTCTTCACATAAATGTAGTTTTCTTTTTGAATAAATACAGGAATCTCCAGTGTCAGCACTCTGTAACAATCTTTCAAGTCTTCAGGATAGTGGAGTTCCTGGTTCCTTGGTATCATTACACGATGCATGACAAGAGACAAACAGAGGCTGGCTAGGGAACGACTGTTTACAGAAAGCAACTGGCTTTTTACTTGTCACATATACAAAACAATACAGTTGCTGTACAGAATACCAATTTTTTTTTCTTCGCATATCCAATTTATGCTAGGAAGCTGAGGACTGAGTGCAGGATCAGCCATGACACAGTGCCCCTGAAACACAGAGGGTTAAGGGCCTTGCACAAGGGCCCAACAATGGGCACCTGGCAATACTGGAGCTTGAACCCCGACCATCCATTCAATAACCCATCGCCTTAACCACTGAGCTACCACTTCCCCAGCTGTTGTAATCTGAATAAGTGATTACTAAATATAGTTTATTAAATGGACACCAAAATAATTTCATTAATAGATTTGAGTTGGCAAACTGCAGTGGTATATGAGAAAACACCGTGGGACAAGCTGTTGTAGAAAAAATAAAACTGTGATAATAATAGTGACTCACTAAGTCAATTCAAGCTTCATCACACGACTCAGGTGGAGTTTATTTTTCCAATCTACAAATAATTGAATACAGCTGTTCCTTTGTTACTTGGACTACTCCAGTCTACACAGGCTCAAGATGAATATTCACACTCGTACTGTGTGATGGACTCGATCCAAGTCTACTTCAAGCACTGTGTCTCCGTAAAAAGCATTGTGCGCACACACAAACACACCTCGGACTGGATGATGTTCCATGCGTTGCGCAGGCCGATGTTGTTGTCGGTGTTGTACAGTTGCAGACCCTCTTTCAGGTCCTGCTGTGCATTTTCACTCACCTGCAAGACAGTTACATTGCTTTCGTTCATGCTTTTAAACTGCTCATAGTCAATAAGACAGGAATAGCGATAAACACACATCATTCACTTTAATTCTTAATATCTATTGTGAAAAGCACTAAAGAATTAAATAAACTTGAATAATTCAGTTGACACGCGAAATCTGCCCATATTTAACTGATGTCATGATGAGATTTCCAAATGAAGGGAGATTTCTGGACTTGCAAGTCAAATAATAGTTAATTTATATATTTGTTTTATATTAAGCACAACATTTTTGGGTAACATCAACAACTCAGTTGAAAAATTCCAGTTTAAGAGCAGTGAAGTGCAGCAGCAGCACTCATGACCAAGTTGCCCTCTTCCGTTCGGATGCTTTTGAATATATATAGAAATATGAGCATGGCTCCTATGTAAATGCACGGTAGGGATGGTATACACTGACTGGACAACAGTATTGGACCACCTGATTTTTCCAGCCATGTTTGATGCCTCTAAAGTTGGAGTCACACGTGTCTGGATGCTGTAGCATTAAATTTCCCATTTCAGTTGGAGACCCTAGGAGACCCCAAACCTTTTCCAGCATGACAATGCCCATATACACAAAGACAACTGCATGCAGATGTGACTTACATGGGTTGGAGTGGAAGATCTACATTTGAACACCTTTGGGATAAATTGGAACACTGACTGCACCCCAGGCCTCCTCACCTCAACTACATCAGTACCTGATTTTATTAAAACCTGCTGAATGAGCACAAATCTCCACACCAAAATCTATTCAAACATCTTCCCAGAAGAATGGGGGGTATGTGAACAGCAAATAAAACTAAATGTGGAATATGAATCTCATGATCTGGTGTCTGGTACAACATTTTGTCCATATAGTGTGCATTATCAAGAGCACGTTCTCTTCTGCATTTACACTTACAGGCCACTTTATTAGGAACATTATTATCAATCATGTGGCAGCAGCACAATGCGTGAAATCTTTCAAATATATATATCAAGAGTTGACATTCATGGAGAACATCAGAACGAGGAAAAATGTGATCTCAGTAACATGATTGTTGGTTCAATACGGGGTGGATTAAAGTCTTTGAGAAACTGCTGATCTGAGGGGATTTTCACACACAACAGTCTGGTTCATGATCATTTCCTTTGTTTATTTTTTTCAACAAGAAATCTGACACTCGTTTTCCTCAATGGGTATCTGCTTCATTGCCACAACAGTCTATCCTAATATTGCAAGCAAATATCCAAACATTCAATTTTGTGTAACTTTTGTAACTGTAACAAAGTGGACTCTCGGCTTTCAGTTCATAAATGCGATATAATAAATATATTTCGATTTCCGTGTTTTGGGAATGTTTGTGCATTACCTTGTCTGTGTACACAAAGAAGAGAATGAGCAGAATCAACTCTGCCAGCAGAATTATCAACAGGACAATGAAGAACTAGAGGGATAAGAACAAAAAAGAAAAAAGATGAAGTATTGAGGAAAGTTGTTCAATAAGTGCAATTCTAATATATAGATAGAATAAAAATAAAAAAAACAGTATTATATAAAAATGATGGTCCTTGGTCTAGCACATGGTGAAAGTCAAGGCTGATCACTCACAATCAGCAACAGGCACTTGTTCTCCTTGATGGCGCCCATGCAGCCCAGGAAGCCTGTCACCATGACGATGGAGCCCAGGATGATGACCAGATTGGCAGCCGAAAGCGAAGGGAAGGAAGGAGAAAACGTGGCGAAGCTCCCCTGAGACATGGAGAGCCAGATCCCGACTCCCAGCAGGCCACAACCTGACAGCTGGTGAGACGAGAGGAGGGAAAGAGAGAGAAAGATGGAGGGATATTACTTTTTCAAAACTCCTTTATTTACTGAATAGAAAGTAATAGAAAAACAGAAACTCAATTTTAGTTTAAATTATAAATTAGAGCAAACATGAAACGGTGAGAAAAAGACGCGCACACACACACACACACACACACACACACACACACACACACACACACACACACACAAATATAATATGATACACCCATTCACACCTATAGTTCTACCCACACGTACAGACAATTTCCTAACACACACACACACACACACAAAAAAAATGTGTTAATTAATAACAGCACCGATCCAAGCCAACATGGTTTTGTTTTTTTCTCACTTGATGAGTTCTGGACTCACAAAAGAGGTGGTTAGGTAGGAATTGCTGGCTCAGCTGTTAAGGCATTGTACTCTGGATTGGAAGGTCACAAGTTCAAAGCCCAGCATCATCAAGCTAATACTGCTGGGCCCTTGAGCAAGGCCCTTAACTCATAACTTTTTCACTGTAAGTTGGATAAGGCATAAGGGTGCCTTGCCGAATGCCATAAAAAAAAATTTATATATATATATTTATAATATAATATACACACACACACACACACACGGCCTATGCAAACCATAGATTTTCTTTCTAAGCCATTCTGTTGATTTACATGTTTTTGTGTTTTGTTTATTCCATGTTGTTGCATCACCCAAGTTCAGCGACTCTGACATTCTCAAGTATAAAAAAAAGTTCTTCGCACGTCTCGAATTCTTGTTTCTTTATTTAGTAATTAATGCAACACACCAAACCATGATGCATCCTGGAGGTTGGGATCCTACACCTTTTGCCTTCTTTTCTTCCATCACACATTCTTTCTTGCCGTACACCTTTTCCATTTCGTGATTCTGTCCAGTAACAGCTTTATTCATTTCTAGATGCCAATTCACTAACGCCATTAAAAAAAAATAAAAATTTAATAAGGGAACAATGTTTTAACAATTTGGATCGATCCATTGATTTAACAACAAGGCGACGATTGAAATAACTCAATCAAAATGAAAACCATAATTACTATCATTGAAAATGCACTATAAATCCATAATTATTGAATAAACTGAAACATCTTTGTAACCCTGATGCACCAGCACAGCACCGAATCTCCCAATTTCTACTTACAACAATAGCATCTAAAGGCAATTATTTTCATTAAAGACAAGCAAAATCAAAATAATTATATATTGCTATAATCATGCAGCTTTCACAGAGACATGCAAACACAAAGAATGTTGGCTTTGGCAAAAAGTGAAGGGTCTGCTGTGACTGAAAGAAGTGATTTGAATGAATTAGTGATTGCTGTAAAGAGAAATTTATGGAATACTGTAAAAGTGTTGCACTGAAACACATCTTTATCCTCCCACTATGTTATGTTGCATGCTGTTCTGTGGGCTGTGCATGTGCATGTGTTTGAATTACACAGATCGTAAAACACAATTGGCATTAAAATCTGCTCAGACGGGTCGTTGTTATGGAACCAAAGGACTGATATGAAGAATTTTGAGAGCTTTTGAAAGCAGGTTGTTTGCAGGTTGTAAAATATAGAATGACTCTTGGTGAAAACCAGGATGTGTAATGTCAGGCCTTCCAGGCACAAGGTTATGTACCAAACCTGTGTGTGTGTGCATGTGTGTGTGCGCATGTGTGTGTTCAAGAATTTCTTATTCATTTGCACACACACCTCATAATCTTTGATGAAAAGCAGAGCTGCTTAGCCTGTGTTCAAATACCCAGCATGCATTTGGACTCCCGTGAGAAATCGTGAGAAGAATGCGGACTGCAGAGTATAAGATTAATGCGTCGAAATCGAAAAAAAAGAAAAAAAAGGAAAAAATCTTTTTTTTTTTTTTTTTTTAAAGCATTACAAGAAAACTCACAAAGGATATAAAGGTAAAAGAAAGAATGAGGAAAATCTGACAGGCCGAACAATGCATCTGTGCACATCATTGACAAACTGTTTTAAAATGATAAAAGCTGGAAATTTAGTATTCGGATTGCGCACACACACACACACACACACACTATACTGGGCAGGTGTGTGGAAAAGTGGAAAAGGCAGTTTAATGATCCTGCTCAATTTAATCCAAGATTGCTCTGGACTGTGGATCGATGAAAGGCTTTTCTTTTAAAGCGTGCTTCTGGTTCTTTATCTTTTTCTTGCTCACTTTTCTCCCTCTCAGTCATATGCACGCACACGCACACACACACACACACACACACACACACACACTACCAGACACGTATAAAGTATTTGAAGATAATAAAGTAGAGAAAAGAGCCCACAGATTAATAAATAATAATGGAATCACAGTTCCAACAAAAAAAAAATTGCTGCTTCAGCAGACTCCAACTATACGTCACATACGTCTCCTTACACACCCCTTTCTTTAAAAGGATCACCACTTAGCGTGTGGGTGCGCGTGTGTGCATGTGTGTGTTCTGTAAGTGTTAGTAGTGGAGGACTAGCCAATGCTTTAGGACTCTTGAATTAAACATTAGAAAGAGAAGACCATCAGGATCGCTAATGCTTAATGATTCATAAAATATAAATGGTCATACACAAACATACAAGCTCGTGTATGTCATTTTATCAAATGCAGATGTAAGTATACTTATGAAAAGATCTCATAGGGAAGAGGGAACATAAAAAGAACATTGCTGTTTAATACAGTAGAGTGCGAAAGTTTGTAACCCTACCGAAGTTTCTGAATTACTGTCCCACTCATTGTTTGTATTTTTTATTTAATTTTTTTTATCTGTCTGATAGACAAAGCATTTAGTAGATTTAGCTAAAAAAATAGTTGAGATTACCAGTTAAAAAGTGTCCTGCCTTCTTAATACTCTTAATACAGCTCAAATATCACCTATTAATATTCACATCAAACGTTGGGATGGAGGGAAAAAAGTGCCTGATGGGCTGGTTTGAGTATTTCAGAAACTCCTGGGATAATCCTATACTTATTACAGGCTATATAAAGGCTGTACCAAACCCATGAGAGACCCACACAGACATGCAGTCAAGCTCCAACCTAAACTAGGCCAGTGGATCGACACAGTTCACTCAGAACTTGAGAAATGCTCTCGGTATACGTTAATAGTACCGTTAAACTAAATCCGGCTTAATTAACGCTATCTTCTGAAATAAACCGAAGTCAATAAATGAACGAGTGTGAGAACGCAGCATGGGAAAACCAACAGTGCTAAAATAAAGTCACGTAGCGTTCGATTACCGCAATGTTTAATTAGCGTTCGATGAACTCCTACAGAGCTGAACAGAATAAACTCCTGGAGTGTTAAATGTATTTCCACAGCGTTAAAACAATCTCCTACTGAGCTCCTGTGTATCTGGCTGGACGGAAAAACAAAAACTGTTGGAATGCACTCAGGGACTGTGATGAAGATGAGGGCTGTCAAGATCTTCACTAAAAAAAAAACCTATTAGGGAAAAGAAAATACACATTTCTCTGTATGAGCACAAGTTATTTGCAGACAGTTCTGGATTGGGGAGGAGAGGCACAGAGGACTTTAGGAGATTAGGAAAGGATCTTATCTGTCAGACATCTTCTCAGTGTTATTGGGGGTGTCTGTAAATAAACACTCTCCTTTAGAGAAGAAAAATGAGCAACGATGAAACAGCTGGTCTCGAGTCAATCGACTCAATCCAAAAACACTCTTTTCTCTAATCAAGCCATGTGTTCGATTAGCTTTGAGTGATCATGTAGAGAAGGTGCTCCAATGTTAGCGTAAACCTGATCCATTGGTATCGTCTCTTTGATCTTTCATTTATATATAAAAAAGATACATCAACATCAAGCTGATTATTTTTCTAGAAAAGAACAACCAGATGTGCGGTACTCCTCATATATTACAGCAATTGTAACAATTCTAAAAACGTAAATAATGTCATTTTTATCTATCTATAGTTGCTAAATGACCAAATGTCTGCAGAATGTCTGGTCATAAAGCAAAAGCTTTGCCATATTTAAACAGATGCATGATTAACACTGATAAAATTTTAACAAAATCTGGAAAAAACTCAATCCTTGGCCTGAAAGATTCTCCTATGCTGGTAAACGTGGAGTTACACCTCTTCCTTTGACTGCTATGAAACACGAACAATGGAGACTCTCCAAAAACAATATCACACAATATTTTATTGGTTTCTAAAACATCTGCTGGTCCCAGAGTAGGTTTCCTACTACAGAAATGATTTTATTAGAACATTAATATAAATTATTCTAAACAGTCAGAGCTGCTGTGAGAGAAACCTTCTGACCAATCAGAATTGAGATTGAAAATGTGCAGTTTTGTGAAAAGTGAATAAAATCTCTGGTATTAATTTGTGGGCTCTACACTGGCATTGTAAGGATTCTTACAAATAGGAATGAAAGAATCCATAATGTTGCCAGATGGAGCATTCATTGCTTAGCATGCGTGAAGCATATGGACACTTCTGAGTGATTGCAATTAAAAGATGATTTTTTTTTTTTGCATGTCTGCACATCATCGAACATCAAAAACATGCACTTAATTAAACGCGTTGCTAACATCTATTACGATCTTTGAGAAGACTGTACTACCATGATGATTCAAAAGTGCTTGAAAGCCTGTTACTCACCCAGAAGAGCAAGTTGAAGAGGAACATCATGTATTTGACACAGCACAGGCACCCGCGCGCCATCCTCAGCTTCTCCAGCTCTAGCAAGAAGACAAAAGACAAGTCCAGGTAAAATACCAGAAACTTTCCTCCACATGCCCTGTTCTGCGTTGCAGGCTTTACGCCTGCTGCCAGCGTGCCCTCTACGCTCTCCTCTGGACTCGTCTGTGTTTGAACCTTAGCACGGCGCGAACCGTAAAAAGCGCCCACGGCCAGGCGGTGCCCACGACGAGCAGCCTGGTCGAACTCCAGCTCGGCGCTGTCCAGGGACGGACTCGGCTGGACGGCCACAGCCACGCTGCTCTCACAGCGCTCCATCGTGCATCAAACGCTCAGGCATGCATTGTGTAGAGGAAGCAGTGCACAGCATCAAATCACTCCCAAAGACATACTGAAAATCCCATAAGTTGCACTCGGTAGGAAGTGTCCGGTCAACAGCCCTACATCCTCCGCTTCTTATTTTCCAAATCAGCAGCTATGATGCATCTTTTATATTTTACTCTGAGAAAAAAATGACCAGGTTTTCACTTCTTAGCGTGCTCCCTCAGCTCTCCTTTGCACAACTAATGCGTCGTCCTCACCTCGCTCTCTGCATCTGAATGTGCTCTGCTCTGTTCTCTCTCTCTCTCTCCCTCTCTCTCCTCCTCCTTCCCCTCCAGTGAATCTGCCAAAAGGACTGCGAGAGGTTTAACTGTCCCTCTTCTTGTGTAAAAGCTGATTCTCCACGACCAGAGTTTAGGCTAAGACTTTTACTGTGTTTTTTTTTTTTTGTTTGTTTGGTTGTTTTTTTTGCTTTTAAAGATTTAAAATAAATTAGTTTCGACCACCTCTAAAATCTATTTCATACAATTCCAGCTTCTCGTTGATGTAGTATTAAAGAATTCAATTAATGGAGATGCAAGCAAACTGCATTTTAACTGGTTTCAATAATAACTTTCATAAATGTAAAAGCCTCAGACTTTTCATATTTAAAAGATGAAGTAGTTGCCTGAATATATGAAATAGAGGAATTAAAATCTTTTAGCTTGAAAAATATGATTGAATCGTTTGATCAAACTACATTTATGAGTCTAATTAAATCTAGGGCACAATTAAAACGGCAATGTAACTTCAGCATGTCAGCAATGAAATTCACTAAACTGAATTTATTTCATGGAAAAAGAAAAAAATAAATAAAATAAAAAAGGTAAGCAACCAACCAAAAGAGTACACTAGTTAGACTAATAATTTAGTTTTAGATCAGGGGGTCTTATTTTTCCCACTAAGAACCACAGTGTGGGTGCAGATTTTCATTACAAAGAAGCCACACCAGATTCCACCCATTTAGATCTGCATTTTTAATGGACCATCTTGTTTAGTTGGAATAAAAACCTGCACCCACAGCAGCCTTTTATGGAAAAGACCGGACACCCCTGGTTTAGATAAATTGATAGAATGAAATAATTTATTTATAATTTAATAATCATCATTTAACGCGTCTGTTTTGTTTAGTAGATCCTTCACTTTACTGATCGTGCCATAAACTCTGAACAGATGAGACTTCTGTCCTGAAATGTGATGGAGAGAATAAACATATTGTTCCCCATCCAATTATATTTGAACATTCTGTCTAACAATAAAGTAATAATGATTGAACTGTAATAAATAGACATTCGGAACCATCCAGATGAGGATGGGTTCCCTTTAGAGGCTGCTTCCCCTTAAGGTTTCTTCCTCATACCATCTCAGGAAATTTTTCCTTTCCACACATGCCACTGGCTAGCTAATTAGAGACAAACTAAAACTTCTAATCAACCAGCTAATACATTCTTTTATAACTTTTAAAACATTGTGCATAGTTAAAAGTAAAATGTATGGATATAAATTGTATTTTTATAAATAAAAATGAAATGAATTGGAATGCTTTCATCATCAAATCATATCGTCAGACCAGAGAGAGACAGAGAGAGAAAGAGAGAGAAAGAGAGAGAGAGAGAGAGAGAGAGAGTGTTCATCTAATTAAATATCCAAGAAACACTCACCGCTTTATCATCTAACATCTCTAACTCTGTAGCTCGTCTATGGTCTGATGAGCTGCCTTCTGCTAAATAATTGACATGAAACACGTGTGATTGGACAAACTGCAGCAGAAGAGCTGCTAGACAAGCCGGGCTGCTGTATATTTAGAAAACTAGAGCAGCTATGAAGAGTTACATGTTTATAATTTGCAGGCTTTGGGAACACAAAAAGGACCTAAATAGTCATTAAACATCGGTCTACACAAACATGAACAAAAAAATTCATACAGTTCGTTTTTCTTTTTTTTTATGAAGAATTTTTTAAGGTCAAGGCAAGATCCATCAGAGTCTGGGACGTGGTTCCAATCTTCAAGTAAATAAAATAAATAAACGAATGCAAAATTTTGAACAAGAAATAAATATTTTGTAAATGTCAATTTAATATATATTTCATTTTAATAAATATGTTATTGTTGAAATGTAAAAAGCAAGTAGCTGAAGATGATGGACCCTAAAAAACTACCACTTCTGTGCCCTTGAACAAGGCTTTTAACCTTCAAGTGCTCAGGTGCAAGTGCTAAATAAAGTGGTCATATACAGGGAGTGCAGAATTATTAGGCAAGTTGTATTTTTGAGGATTAATTTTATTTGAGGATTTAATTTGAACAACAACCATGTTCTCATTGAACACAAAAAACTCATTTAATATCAAAGCTGAATATTTTTGGAAGTAGTTTTTAGTTTTAGCTATTTTAGGGGGATATCTGTGTGTGCAGGTGACTATTACTGTGCATAATTATTAGGCAACTTAACAAAAAACAAATTTATACCCATTTCAATTATTTATTTTTACCAGTGAAACCAATATAACATCTCAACATTCACAAATATACATTTCTGACATTCAAAAACCAAACAAAAACAAATCAGTGACCAATATAGCCACCTTTCTTTGCAAGGACACTCAAAAGCCTGCCATCCATGGATTCTGTCGGTGTTTTGATCTGTTCACCATCAACATTGCGTGCAGCAGCAACCACAGCCTCCCAGACACTGTTCAGAGAGGTGTACTGTTTTCCCTCCTTGTAAATCGCACATTTGATGATGGACCACAGGTTCTCAATGGGGTTCAGATCAGGTGAACAAGGAGGCCATATCATTCGATTTTCTTCTTTTATACCCTTTCTTGCCAGCCACGCTGTGGAGTACTTGGATGTGTGTGATGGAGCATTGTCCTGCATGAAAATCATGTTTTTCTTGAAGGATGCAGACTTCTTCCTGTACCACTGCTTGAAGAAGGTGTCTTCCAGAAACTGGCAGTAGGACTGGGAGTTTAGCTTGACTCCATCCTCAACCCGAAAAGGCCCCACAAGCTCATCTTTGATGATACCAGCCCAAACCAGTACTCCACCTCCACCTTGCTGGCGTCTGAGTCGGACTGGAGCTCTCTGCCCTTTACCAATCCAGCCACGGGCCCATCCATCTGGCCCATCAAGACTCACTCTCATTTCATCAGTCCATAAAACCTTAGAAAAATCAGTCTTGAGATATTTCTTGGCCCAGTCTTGACGTTTCAGCTTGTGTGTCTTGTTCAGTGGTGGTCGACTTTCTGCCTTTCTTACCTTGGCCATGTCTCTGAGTATTGCACACCTTGTGCTTTTGGGCACTCCAGTGATGTTGCAGCTCTGAAATATGGCCAAACTGGTGGCAAGTGGCATCTTGGCAGCTGCACGCTTGACTTTTCTCAGTTCACGGGCAGTTATTTTGCGCCTTGGTTTTTCCACACGCTTCTTGCGACCCTGTTGACTATTTTGAATGAAACGCTTGATTGTTCGATGATCACGCTTCAGAAGCTTGGCTATTTTAAGACTGCTGCATCCCTCTGCAATATATCTCACTATTTTTGACTTTTCTGAGCCTGTCAAGTCCTTCTTTTGACCCATTTTGCCAAAGGAAAGGAAGTTGCCTAATAATTATGCACACCTGATATAGGGTGTTGATGTCATTAGACCACACCCCTTCTCATTACAGAGATGCACATCACCTAATATGCTTAATTGGTAGTAGGCTTTCCAGCCTATACAGCTTGGAGTAAGACAACATGCATAACGAGGATGATGTGGTCAAAATACTCATTTGCCTAATAATTCTGCACTCCCTGTAAAGTGGTTATATAAAAAAAGTGGCCATATTTTAAAAACAAAGAAACCCCCCCAAAAATAAGGCATTTACATTTGTGGAGTTTGGCAGAAGAAGTGGAAGATTGGTGGTTCTGGAATTTCAACTCATGACGTTCCAATCAAAAGTTCAAGTCTTCCCACTGAGGAAAAAAATGCCAGAAATGAGCTGCCATGTTGAACAGATTACTTCATTTGCTTTCAACCCCAAAGTTACACACTGCAGCTTTAAAAAGTCACTGCAGGAAAAAGGTCATTATTGTGACTCGAGTGGTGGTGGTATGAGTTGGCTACTCTGCTGTGGAGAAGCTTGGCGCTGGTGTGTCAGGAGCAATGTTCTTACACACTGCTGTGAGGATTTGATATTAGAATTCACACAAACTGTCAGGACAGATAATCATCTAAACCTGATTGCCCTGAAGATAGCGTTAGCTCAACATGGCACCCCTGAGGTGGCCAGTAACACAAATACAGGAGATGAAACAAACCTGCATAGCTGTGGCTTTCCTTTATTGCTATTTACCCCACAAACACTAGAGTTATACTGGCAGCATACAACCACATGCTGTACAATATTACCTTTTCCTAGGAATGCACAGATTTGGGATAAAAATACACTGATATCAGAGCAAGCTACTGAAAGGTGATCTGAACCATACGCTTGCTGCAAGTGAGCTGACAGCTTTCTTGAAAAAATGCATTATGATTTCATGTGCCAGTGTCAGTTAATGTAACGCAATATAAGTCCGTGGATGAGATCAGAAAACAGGTCAAATCCGAACCAATGATTCCAGCAAGGGTGCTATTTTTAGCCGAAAGTGTTTGAGCGCGCACACACACACACACACACACACACACACACACAACATATTGCAATTTGCAAGCTGTTGGTGTGCACATCACCAAATACGTAAATGACAAATTCTTAAAGGATTAAACTAAGAGGTTGACTTTTGGATTAAAATTAAATCCAGATTGTTCTTGCCTAGACTCTGAGAAAGAAGAGGCGTGTAAATGTAAGAGGGACAGAGAGGGAGAGAGAGAGAGAGAGAGAGAGAGAGAGAGGGAGCAAGATGAAGTAAAATAAAAGACTAGCCACTAGCAAGGATGCCAAATGACCTTTTGTTTCCATGACAATAAACCCTGGGTCATATTCAAGTTGAGTTATTCTCCATTTCTACTACAACTTTCTTATAGTCAGTAATGAGCAATTCCACAGCTTTTATAGCAGACAATACTGTACCGTAAAAGACATTTTGCCATTGCTTTCTTTACCGAGTGAACCGAAGCAGAACTGATCACCAGCGCTGTATTCTGAGATTCTGGACCAGTCATTGAGTGTATTACAAAGTGACACCTGCACAAAGCTAGAAACAGGGCAGACGAGAGGTGCTGCTTTATTAATTGGCCATTTAAAAATTACACAAGCGCTCTTGACGCCTGTAGCAGACTCTAGAGCAAATGGTTTTCAGCAGGAAAGCGATGTTCTTCTGTGTGTTTTATAGCCATAATGTAGATAAAGTTAATAGTAGGAGTTGTAGCACATGAAAGCATTAACAATGTTAATAAGAATAGTGTATACGGGGTTGCAGAAATGTTTCGTGAGTCGGACAGACAGGCAGACAGACAGCGAGAGAGTATAATCCCCCATTCATCGTGGTGGTTACGTTTCAAAACCGCATGTATGTGTATGTAAATACATATATACATACACATACATACATATATATATAAAAAAAAGACACCAGATGGTAACAGACAGAAATATATTTGAATCAGTAGCTCAGATTTTTTTTCATTGATTTTCTCACATTTCTACATGTTGCACAATTTTCCTACAGATTTATCAATGCTAATTGGAATTACAACAAGCTCCACTAGTGGCCGATTGGGGCACCAAGTATGCTGCCTCATGCTTGCACTAAAGGAGGAGGATCAGTTAATTAGGTTGCCAAATTGAGTAAGTTAAAGAATTCTCTGCAGATTAGATCTTGTTTCATAGGTAATAATAGGAAATTCTTACACGTCAGTAAACGCTGACTGATAGTGTTTTACATTCAACAGCATGTATATTATATATGTATAATATATATATTATACATAAACACACACAATGACCAGTAATAACCACTGGTAAAGTGATTATCTCTTCATCATGGGTGGGATATATTAAGCAGCAAGTAAATATTTTGTCCTTAAATTTAATGCAGGAAAAATGGGCGAGCTTAAGGATATGACTGAGTTTAGCCAAGGGCAACTGGGTCAGAACATCTCCAAAACTGCAGCTCTTGTGGGATGTTCCTGGTCCGCATCTATCAAAAGTGGAAGGAAGGAACAGTGGTGAACCGGCGACAGGGTCATGGGCGGCCAAGGCTGACTGATGCACCTGGGGAGCGAAGGCTGGTCTGAGTGGTCTGATCCAACAGAGGAGCTTCTGTAGCTAAAACTACTAAAGTAAATGCTGTTGCTGCTCAATGGGTCAGGACTGTTTTGGCAACAAAAGGGGACCAAAATAATATAAGGCAGGCGGCCATAAATGTATGCCTGGTCAGTATATAAAAACACACACACACAAACACACACACACAATATATAATATAATAAAATAAAATAAAGCTGGGTTTTCTCATTGGTAAATCCTTCTTCCACCCTGAGCCAGCAAACCCTCTATACATATATTGTGTCAATTTCCAAGTGCAACTCCAACTGAAAGACAAACTTCTTGTATGGAAACGATTCGATTTCTAATTGGTGTATTACAAAATGCAGTTGCCGGTGGTTTTCTGACTCGTGTCATTCTTCATAGATTTAAAAGTTCCAAATAACACATTCTTTTTGGGTTAATCTGAGTTATACACTTCTACTGGAGTGAGTGTATTGGTGGAAGCAAACCCCTGAGAAGCAAACGCTATATTCTGAGGTTCCTTTTGTGATGCTGGTGTGTGTGTGTGTGTGTGTGTGTGTGTGTGTGTGTGTGTGTGTGAGTGTGTGTGAGAGAGCACTGTAGAATGCTGACTCGGTGTCTTTTAGCGTTTTAGCCCCAAGAGCTCTCATTAGAAAAGTGAGTCAGTAAGCCAACACTGTACATCAGCCACAGATGTTACACAGCTTTTTTATTTACAGGTGTTAAGTCCATCAGTGAAAGACATTTTATTCATTTTTGCGCTCTCTCTCTCTCTCTCTCTCTCTCTCTCTCTCTCTCTCTCTCTCTCTCATACACACAGATGTTGATGGCTGCTGTTTGTAAAGACATTAAAGATAAGGACAGAAAATGCATCAGATCTATGGGTCACTGTGTATGATTCTAATATCAGGACATTTTTAAGCATCTTTTGTCCATCTAACACGTACCTGCATCCTACACGTTCTGCCCCATACATGTCACAACAGGAGCAGGGCCCAGTGTGTGTATTTTTGAGGAGAACTAATTACACACACACTGAGCTGAAATCTGACGCCTAAATCTGACACTGGCGCACAAAACACAAAATCATGTCTGCCTGCAGGATAACTACACACACACACCTACACACATCTCTGTTGCTACTTTAATACATATTTCATTTGCCTTTTTCCAGACCTTGCCTATCAGTTATTCTACAAATATCCTGGTACAAACTTTCATTACAGCTTCATAAAACAGCACTGAAACGATTTAGTGATAAAAATGAAGTTAATCAATAATTCAACAGAAAGCCTGACTTTAGATGTTTTTAAAGCACACATTATACATACAAACAGTTACTCAGTTGCTCAGTGCTCTTGTTAACAGATAACATACTCGACTGAACGTTTTGTGTATTGTTGTTTTTCTTTACTAATCAATATCAATTCCATTTCCAATCAATTCTGATCAAATGTGTAATCCCNNCCCCCCCCCCCCCCAAATCAACCTTTATCAACCTTTTTTTCCCCAATCAACCAAAATAAACCACTTCTCTTCCTGTAAGATAAGACAATTGAAACGGCAATGCAATATACATTGTCACAAAGCAGCTTTCAGGAAAAACATAGATTAGAAATATAATTATTCAATTCATAAAATAGTGCCTGTAAGTTTATACCTAATAAGCAAGACGGAGGTGACTGAAGGAAAACCTGAGGTAAAATATCCTGGAGATGATATAAGAAAAATACCTAGGGGGAAACCCAGACTCTCAACGGTGTTAAGGGGGTTTTAGATGCATTAAGTAGGTGAGAAATTAAATACCTGGGAAATTAAAAACCTGGGAATTTGGGAAATACCACAAGTGAACACTAAACTACTTTGAATTATTATTATTTTTTTATTATTATTATTTAATGTGCTATATCATGAAGTATAGATTCCTCTAGTGCCAAAATACCAGAATACCAGAAGTTTCTAAATTTACTTGGTTCTAATCTGACTGGAGGATTCACTAAACATTGTATTTAGGACTTGGATTGACATTGGCCTAAAGTAGTTTGTCTACTGATCAATACGTCCAAATGATGAAAATTGAAAAGATTCCTGTTGTTCTGCCAGTGGCTAAATCATGCTAAGTGGTGATCTGACCTGCAATGAATGGACACACACACATTTCAGAGCAGATTTTTTTTGTTTTTGGGTAAGTTAACAGCCGAGGGGTTTCACAGACAGAAAAATGCACAAAGCTAGATAGCTAAACTTGTCTGTTACGGACAACTCCATTTTTGACAATTAAATTTTTTCCAAATTTATTAACAAAAAAGTAGCCTGTAGGATCTTATTTGTATCTGTAGTTGCTTTTGTAAAAAAAATTAGTCATTTTCGATTACATCTCTACTATATATATATATATCTGGCACAAGGAGTAGTAATAATGAAATAACAATCCTCATTTTCGCTCTTTGCTCCTTTGCAAGCTCTGCCTCACGGCAAAGTCATAAGCGTTCATGATGTTCAAATATACCCAAGTACACTTTTAGAGAGAACCAAAGAAAAACATACATTGTTGAACTCTATTACAGCATTTAGATGCAGTACTCTTGAGCAGTTGTGGGTATTGTCCATCTTACTGCAGAAAAACATTTCATTATTCAGTATTATAGCACTTGCTGTGTAGTGAAGCCTTGTAATTTTGAATGACCCCTTATTATCTCTCTCTCTCTCTCTCTCTCTCTCTCTCTCTCTCTCTCTCTCGGCCAAATGCGTAAAATTAGATTTGGTACAGCTTGAAATCAAATAAATAGCATGTGAGACCTGAGAAAACACTTCAATCAAATTCAGATGTTATTGGCCTCACACACACATCAATGCACAGTATGATGGGCAGAGAAAAGCTTTTATTCGACTTCACATAATTACCATTAGTGAAATTTTATGGACTGGTTAAAGATTGGAGAAATCTAATAATATAAGGGATAATATATTTCACACAGACACATTATAGTGTCCTATTGAGAACTACAGATTGCTGTGAAGAAAAATATTTTGCATGTTACATGATCTGGTACATTTTTTTAATCTAGTAATATCAAAAAGTATAGAAGTACAACATAGATTTTATTCAGACCAGCGCACATCAACGTTCGCGAACATTTTGACAGCAAAAATCTGATTACAAATTTAAATCTGATCAAGGCATTAAACTTACTGGGCTAGGAAATGGATGTCTTTAGGGTAGATTGTGCTTGTTAACCTGGCCCTTTTGCAACATCCAACATACAATCATTAAAGAAAAAAGCCTAGACAAATTTTTAACGCAAATACATATACAGCCAACAAATCTTAAAGTTTCTTAAAGTTGAGGTGTCAATGTTAGTTCTATGCAGCTTGCCAGAATTTAGCCACACTGTCATCTGACAGATTTTTCCTCCGACCATCTTAATTATTTGTAGAAATTACCAACAATTTTTATATGAATATATTAAAGTACAGGTTCCAGACCATCATCCTGGAAAAGGAAATGCATTTCAGTGTTTCCTACTTCCAACAAACATTCAACCAATTCAGCTAATTATTAGCACTTCCTGATTTCTCTGTGTTAGAGCATGGAAAACATAAATATGCACAACAAGCTCTTGTATACCTCTGTGCTGAAGTAATATATTTCATGCAATGACCCAAGGACATGATCGTGTTGACTAAAATGCTTTCATGCGAGACGACAACTTTTTTCCTCCAAACTGCCTTATAAAAAAACAAAAAAACCACACAGCTTTTTCAAAAGGTGTGAAAATTGCATGGCTCTAAAGCACAAGTGCAATTAAAACATGCTTAAACTGTGTAACATTGAATATTTATGCTACATCTCGAGCGTCGAGGTCTAGTGTGCTTTTGAATAAATTGAATGCTGTTACAGGTACATAAACACTGATTTTCCCATAAAGAGACATTCAACCCACTTCCCAATGACTAAGTAATAACCTCTGCAACTGAAGCCGCCCACTCCCCGATGTGCGCACACACACACACACATACACACACATCTGTCATTACTAATTAATCAGCTTTTGCAGTCTCACTGAGGCTCCTGGGTGTTGCTGCACTTCCAGGCCTGAATGTGAGGAGGTGTTTTAAGCAGCGAGTCTGTGTACTTGTCAGAGTCGGCTCGATTTGAACTTTATGTAACTGGAGGATAACATTTCGAGGGAGGTCAGGCTTCTGTGGCCTTACACAGGCTGCAGAAAAAGTCAAGTTCTGCTATGTGGGTTGATATACAACTTTAATGTAGTCCAACATTTTCTATATATATAAAAATAAAAAAAAATAAAAACCAAAAGAAGTCTGGTTTGTTTCAGTGCTCATATTTAGCACTACTGCACTGGGATGCTGCAGTGGGAGTAAGCATTGTGCTGCTTGTATGTCTTCACTTCATAAACTCTATCAATTGTCTGTTCCACTGAAGCCATTACTACAGTAATGTTAGTGAGATCCTCAGTGGCCATTGAACACCACGCGTTTTTCATGACAACAACTTCTGACTCGAAAGAAGGGAAGGTAAAGGGAATATTTGCTTGTCTATTGTTTTTTAATGGCGTGTCTGAATCGATGGCCATTTACATAGCAGGTCAGGGTGGGTGTGAAAAGATGTTATGGCATGTTAGAATTTTGACTAGAGGTTGTTCAATTAATCGGGCCAGTTTTTGCCGATTTTTTTATTAATCGACTTCGGCCTATTGTGCTGCAAATTGGGCCGATTAATAGGCAGGCGCATTTGAGACACCAAATGGTACGTTTCTGCGATTGCGTGAGAGAACATCACTATCATACAAGCAAGTGGCAGTAGTCTGTATATGGCATCCAAACAGGGAAACCGTAAACCGCAGCTTTTTTCAATCATGTCTGCTAAGTTGCAGAATCAAGACGTTTTTTTGTTCATGTGCTCATTCGCTAAACTAATAAGCCAATCAGATTCTCTTTCTCATGTTGTACAATAAATGTTGAACGTAACCAATTATCTGTATCATGCCATTCATCATTTTCAGAATTAGATTTTATGGCATGAAGGGGGGGTGGGGGTGTACATTTTGGTAGTACTTTCAGAGTAAAAAAAACAAAAAACTATTTTGTTTTTGAGTGAATTGCAGTCCAGTAATATATGTGTTATGGTCATGTTCGTTTTACAGTTATGACATTTTGGGGGTTCTTCTCCGTTTAGCAGGAAGGTGTGTGTAACTTTGAAGTATGATGTAAAACAAATTTACTAATCAAATATGATCCAGTTATCCAAAATTCAGATTTTTCTTCAGAGAAAATTAAACAAAAATAGGACAAACAAACAAATTGTAAAACTTTTTTAACTTCTGTAAATTCAACTTTGCCAATATTGCTTAAATAATTGCAGCTTTGACTGTGTTTATGCCAAACTGTTCATTCTAAAATAGTTTCAATATTAATGCTGAAGAATTACATGATCCGAGTGACAGAACAAAACAAACCAACCAGAGTATAATAGAGCACAGTAACATGTTCTGTGAGGATATTTTAGTTTATAAGATTCTACTCACAAAACGATGTTGAATGCAATCAGAACTAATAATTGATTTCAGTAAAAAAATATGTTTTTACTTGAGTAATGGAATTAGTGTTATTGCTGCTGTAGGTTGGAACTTCACCCAATACAGGAATTCCCAGTGTTACGAGGGTTCGATCTACCATTTTGGGACTTTTTTCGAATTATCGATACAACATTGTAAAAATGTTTACGATTTTTCACGCAGCATGCAAGTAAAGTTTATACATTATAATACTGTAAATTGGTCTGTTTAGCTAAATGACCTACTGTGATTTGTTAAATTATCAACAAATTACAGTATAATACCGTATACTTATTACCATTCTTCACATCCCCTGAGAAGGCTAGGCCACGTCTCCACTTACGGTATTTTCAACTTATGATGGGGTCATCGGAAACACATCTCCTTTGTTAGTCAGGGACTATGCATGTGTGGGTTCTATATATGGGATTTAACATTAACATTATAGATAAGAGAGAAAACAAACAAACAAGCAAAGTCTTTTCTAATCTTTAGCTCTCCAGTCTGGGAGAGTCTGCACCCAAAGTATCCCAAGATTCCTAAGGAAGATAAACATGATGTGCTCTACTGCTGTTGTAGTCCTTGAGTCAACGTTTGATGTTTTGTGCATACTAAGATGCTTTTCTGTTCACCGTGCTTGCAACAAGAGCATATTTGAGTTACCATAGCCCCCTGTCAGCTTGAACCAAGCTGGCCATTCTAAATGCCCTGACACCTATCATCAACAAGGCGTTTCTGACCGCAGAACTGCAACAAATACTGGAGAACAAATACTAGACAGGAGGGGAGGAGGCTAAAAACATCTATAGAGGCCTGCAGGAAATTAATAAATATCATTTTTATGGCTTCACTATTAATATTTAAACACACTATTCTCCTGTACTGGTAATAAAAGAACAAGCATTAAATGTCCATTTTTAATATCAGAGCCCAAAATTACCGCCATGCCTTTGTCCTGGGGAGTGTGAAAAAAAAAACCCAGATGAAGACGCAAGCGCTTGCATGAGATGTCTGCGGGATCATAAAAAAAGCACTTGTGGACGCAGCTGGGCAGCATCTATCTCAGCAAATTCTACAAACTTGCTGAAGTTTACAACTAAAGATTTTGCACACATGGGCTATATAATTAACAAGTTGAAATTTCTTATGAAGAGTTGCATTGTACTGAACTAAAAGTGTACTCCAGAGCTTCAAATGAAAATGGTGCTGTCAGGTCTGTGGCCTTTTCTGTTTGCTCAGGGCTCCTTCTCACATGGTGGCGAAACATTTTATACATAATGCACATGGCAATACCACTGCATGATAGTTTTACTACTGCTCTATAAGCCACAGGGATACTTAGGGAATGTGTTTCATGCTGTTCCTATGCTGCTTACATACTTTTCTCTTTATCCTATTAGGTTTTATTGTAAGTAAATATGGTTTTACTATCTATTTTTCTGCATGATATCTTTATCGGGAATATTTTGTACAGTTGAAAGTGTGATCATCAAGTTGACCTGTAGTTTTATTGAACTTAACTATCGAGAGCTGCCACAAAACAAATCAAGAACATTATAACATTAACATTATATTAAAAATAACATCGGTTTACTTTCCAGAGGTGGATGTAGTGCATATAAGCAGAGGATTTGTACTTGCACTCAAGTAGAGGATTTTCTACGTACAAATCCTCTGCATATATATGAGTGAAGTAAAAAAAAATTCATTTCTACTTCAGGAAATACACAAAAATTCTTACTTTTAAATGTACATAAGCATTAAAAGTTAAAGTAGTGATCTAGGAGAACTAGAGTTTAATCCTTGATGCATTTCAATGTTTAATTTTCCTGCATTATGACTATTTCTATAGTTACTAACAAACACAGTAAGAGAATCTTTACTCCGTGGAAATACAATATTAGCTTGTGTAAGATATTATGCAATCAATTGTATTCAAATAAAAACATTTTCTAAAATATAAAATATAGGTGTTTGAAGAAATATTTAAAGATAACAAATTAAAAAAACATCGGTGATGCCCATTACTGCTACTAACTATACAGCGTGTACCATTTTTTGAAACATACAATCAAACAAAAAAAATTAGGGTGTGAGGTCATAAGAAAACAAATCATGTTGTGTTATGAGGTTGTGTGATGCGTCAAGACCCCCATCAATGAACTCTAGAGTTTTACTGACCTTTCACTACAGTAACAATTCACAACAATACTGCAACAGTGCCAAATATTTTTTATCAAGAATTTTTTTTTATCCTGTTACATTTTGTTTCAATGATGTGGAATGTTCACTTCCTTTATTATTAATGTTAAAGCACACATTAACTGTTTTTATCACCTTCTTGAAGCAAAGAAACAACAAAAAAAGGCTTGTCGTGTTACCAAGGAATCAAGGGAGCACAATGTTCCCTGCCCTGAAGACTCATGTGGTGGAAAACCGCTTGTTAAAGAATTTTAACGTCTCCTTAAATAAAACTTTCCGGCATCAGTAACGGTTACATGCGTTTAAAATGCATTTGTGTATCGAGCTCACCCTTGAAGTCCCTGTGCAATTTGAGACTACAGAATCAAAACATCTAGCTCTCATTGCTCCCATGTATCTATCCAGTCTTCCAACACGCTACAATCCGTCACGCTCCTTGAGATCTCAAAACCCGGGACTTTAAGTAGTTTCTAGAATAGCAAAATCCTCCAAAGGTGGTTCTCACATTTAGCTCCTAAACTTTGGAATAGTCTTCCTGACAATGTTCGGGGTTCAGAGACCCTCTCCCAGTTTAAGTGCAGATTAAAGATGTATCTATTTAGCGAGTCCTACACATAACACATCACATATCATAACATTGTGCTCCAGAACATCTGATCACATGCACATTATTAACTCGTGCTTGTTAACATCATGAACAGCAGCTACACTAATTACTCTCCACTACTTCTCTTTCTCTACCCATTCCAAAGTTGTGCCAGCTCCAGTTGTGTTCCACCTCATGAAGATTGTGGACCTTTAAAGAAGTAGATGACTGCAAACATCCCGAACCATCTAGAGACGTACCAGCACCATTTGGCATCACCTCATGTGACGTTTCGACATTGCACCTCTTTGAGTGTTTAAAGGCTCTGGCATGGAGAAGCTGGTGTTGGATCTGTGATGATCTTATATGTTGAGCTATTTTATGAGTTGCTCAGTAGCTCCTGGTTTCACAAAGTCAAATGACTGTATAAGACCGCAGAAAGGACATTACTCTTAATCTTATATTCCGGGTTAGTTCTCACTCTCCAGTGTTCTGTATTGTTTAAAGACTATAATCACAGTCTTGATGTCACCCAAATGAGGATGGGTTTCCCTTTTGAGTCTGGTTCCTCACAAGGTTTCTTCCTCATAACATCATAACATTCCTTTTTCCTTGCCACATTTCTCCATGGCGGCTCATCAGGGATAAATACACACCATTTACCTTAACTGTTAAATTCTGTAAAGATGCTTTGAGACAATGTCCATTGTGAAAAGCGCTTTAGAAATTAATGTGATTTGACTTCAGAGTAATGTGTGCATCAGGAGTCAAACAGTTCCTCAAAAAAAAAAAGAAAACAAGGCCATTTGAAATCTTCTGAGAACAATTTTCACACAATATATTGAATTTTAATGAATAATCAATGCGATTTCCTTTAAATCTATTTGCTATTTTTTTTTACATTACCCCAAAAAACCCTTAAAAATATATATTCTTCAGCTCTCAGCTGAAACTACTTTTTAAGGTCAGCTTGCCTTTTTAATACAGCATCTAACAGGAATGTGGTGGGGGATTTTTTTTTGGTCAAGGGCACTTGGACAGCTGGATCGGGCCAGGTTTTAATGTACGTAATCGCTCTTCCTCCCCCACTCCCTCAGCAAGCATGTTTCCTGCATCGCATGAACGACAAGTTTAAAAAGTGGAAAGCTGCTTCATTGCTAATTACAGCTATCGCCTGACTTCGTTAAGCCAGGATCAGTGTGAGTGTCTCTCTCTCTCTCTTTCTCTCTCTCTCTTTCTCTCTCTCTCTCTCTCTTTCTCTTTCTCTCTCTCTCACAGCTGGCTGCCTGCACACGGTTCCCACAGCACTCTCTACAATTAACCCACTGATCATTTTTCTCAAAAAACTCAAAAACATAAAAGATTCAACAAACAGCTGCTGGCACTAAACATCTGCATGAACTTAGTTATATAAGAGTTTAAAAAAATATAATAAAATAAATAAATAAAAATTTCAGCCCACTTTAATGCTAGACGTTTAAAATGATTTTTAATAAGGATAATTAATTTTTTCCATTAAAAAAAAGTGTGCACTTGATTTTATTAAAGACTTTAGCATACACACCACATTGTTTCACGAAGTTCTTTGGTTAGGTGAGAACACTTTCTCGGATCTCAGTGCATTCCTCACAAAACATGCCCTTTATTGCTTCTAAAGTGTTATTTTGTGGATGTAGGGGTGTTCACGTGTCACATAGATGTGCAATCGCTTGTGTGAGCTTGTTCCCAGTTCCAGGAAGCGCACTCAATCCCCAAATCCTTCTTTCTCATGAAAATAAATGCATGAGCTGCCCTGCATGCTTGTTTTTGTACTTTTTTGTACAGAAACAACAAAAAGAAGTACATTGTGGAGTGATAATTAATTTGCGTAACACATGCAGCAAAAACTCTGTTCTGCAAAGAGAATTGGAGATACCCAGTTTTTATACTTTGTTCTAGCCGAAATCTAGTTTTTTGTTTTGGTGTTTCTAACAATAAATTGAAATGTCCCTTCAAATAATTTCATATAAAAGCATTCTATAATAAAATTTACACAAATAGCTCTCTGATAAACTGGATTCAGGAATCTGCTGTGCATCACAACAACTTCTTTCCGCTGCTCCCTTTAGGGGGCGCCACAGCGGATCATCCGTCTCCATACCCCCCTTGTCCTCTACATCTGCCTCTTTCACACCAACTACCTGCATGTTTTCCATCACCATATCCATAAACCTCTTTTGTGGTCTCCTAACTTCCTCTTGGAATCCGATCAAACGATTTGCATCATTAGTTGTTTAGGTTTTTAAACTGCAAGGAGAATATCACCCATGCATGGAGATACTGGTGGTGTGGTAAATATACACTGATTGCTAAAATGACACAGTGACGGAGAAATCGGTGTGTGTCCGAGTGCAGATCTCAATCTCGTTCCGATCGAACTCTAGCACCGTTCGATTCCAATAAGCAAGTGATCTGACCCTCGATCGATCGAACAGCAGGAAGTGAAACAAACAAGTCGAGTATTTTTTTGCAGACTGCCAGACGTGATTAACCTGCATGGTCCAAACAGACCCTTAATTGCTTTGTTTTTGTGCAGCTGTGTATTTAAATCCACAAGAGAAGTTTAATTACATTGATCGAAAAAGTCTTAGGTACTCTAGTGTAGGTGTGGGACAGAAAACCACACAACCAAAGCATCAGTTTAGGTTTAATCACCGCTTAATTACTACGTAATGGTAAATGTTATATAACCAACACAAGAACTAGACTTTTACTCTGCGGCGGCAGCTCTTAAACACAGGCTCATGCGTTTTTTTTTTTTTTACACGTCTGCATATTCTCTCACACACACAAACACACACACACACAGGCACTCTGGAGCTTTTCTCTTGGGCATCAAGTACTTACATTAGTAATGTGGTTTTATAAAACTGTCAACACACATCAGCTGTCCTTCAGAATGTAATGCAGACACACACAAAGCTAAAACTATGCTGGGTTATAAAAATCTTCCACACGTATAATGTAAGGTATAAGTGAATGCTGTAACAGTGCTGTCACACACTCAGACACTCAGACACAAAGTGGATTTATTCCTCTTACAGGTTATACATCAATCTGCCAGTTATAGCAGCATTACGGGTTTTTACATTATCCGAGCGAAGCATAATCACGATACTTAGTCTTTATAGTTACATTCAGAATTGTAAAATATTAGTCGAATGAATTGTCTTCTTTTGGCTGATCCCTTTAGGGGTCTTCACAGATCATCCGTCTCAATATCACTCTGTCATCGACATCTGCCTATTTCAAACCAACCACCTGCATGTCTTCCCCCACCGCATCCTTGGCCTTCCTCTTTTCCTCCTTCCTGGTGACTCCATCCTCAGCATTCTTCCACCAATGTACCCATGTCCCACCTCAGCACATGACCAAACCATCTTTATCGCATCTCCAAAACATCCTACCTGCTCGGTCCTCATCACTCCCAATGAAAAACTCAGTATCTTCAACTCTGCCTACACCTCCAGCTCCACCTCCTGTCTTGATGGATTTAGATTGTAAATGATAGAGCTATAAAGAATAGATATTTAGCGTCAGGATGGGTTCCCTTTTAAATCTGACTCCTCTGAAGGCTTCCTCCTCATACCATCTTTGGAAGATTTTCTTTCCCATTGCTAATGTCATATTTATTGGGAATAAATGTAGAGGAACTAATTAATGATGCTAAAATGATACACAATCTGTATAATTTCTCAGTAGTTAAGGCTCGGGATTACTGATCAGAAGGTCTGGGGTTAAAGCCCAAGTTTTGCCAAGCTGCCACTCTTGGGCCCTTGAGCAAGGCCCTTAGCCCTCCTTGCTCATATCATCTCTAACTCTAGCTTCCTAACATTTAATAGAATTTCATTGTATTATAATGTATGTGGGACAAGTAAAAAGCACCTTTATTAAAAAGCAACAATAACAACAACAACAACAACCCAAAACAAAAAAAAACCTCCTTTACTAAGCAACAGTAGGCAGCAGAGTGTGCTGGAAAACAGACTGGCCCCTAGAGGACAGATCAAGTAATTACAAATTCCATAAATTCCCAAGCTAGAGCTTTTACAGCTTTTCCTTACACAACAGAAAGTGGAGGGGAAAAAGCAAGCAAGCTTCAGAGCAGGAACATTTTTAATAAAAAAAAAAAAAAACACAACAATGCTTTTAAAGAGTATATTCAATTCTACTTTACCTCATCAAATGTTCTGACTGAAATATTTGATGTGAATTTCTGTATTAATATGACTAGTGGCTTTGAACAGTTCTAATGATGATCGCAAATTTTAAAATAGATTTTTGTTATTAGTGAATTTGATTTGGGAGTTAACTAAATTTATATGCTGTGCCATTATTTAAAAGCATGCTAACTGATACAAGAACTAGTATACAGAGCCTGTATATCGCTTTTATGCCTTTTGAGAGACACATGCGTGTTCCTTTTATTTTCTATGCAACAAACCCGAACATTTAACACTATGAAGCCAGACAAATGTATAAATTAACAGACGTTGAACTTGTTTTTGATTGAGAAATCCTCCATTAGCATGAAATAGCTTTACACACTGTAAGAATCCGTGCCTTGTGATCAAGTTCATCCAAGAGCAGTTCAATAGGATTTAGATGCAGTGACTGGGCAGGTCATTCCATAACAGATAACACTCCAGACGTACACTTTGGCTCATTGTCTTGTTGAATGGTGAAGTCAATTCCAGTTGGCTGCAATCCAGATGAAATTGCATGTCGGTCGAGTATAGAATGGCAGACATGTTGGTTCAGTTTTTCTTTCACCTGGAATATTTCTCCATCCTTCCATGCTCCAAAAAAACCCCAAACCATTAAGCTTCCACCTTTATGTTTGACTGTGGGGGTGAGGCAGTCTGCTAACATCTTCTCGTTTGTTTTCTATCTTATGTAAGTTCTTCTGTTAGAGCCACAATTGGCAAATTTAGACTCATCAGTCCACAGAACATTCTTCCAGTCACTCCCTGAGTTTTTGTCTTTAAACTAGTTTGTTGCATAGAAATAAAAGGCACATGCAGGTGTCTCAAAAATCTCCAAACAGGCATTGAATGATGTATCCTGATATATAACAACATATAGATACAACTTTGAATAATTTTTTTTTATTTCCATTTTGGTAAAATCATTACTGGCTTAATGTTAACATATATTTATACTAAAACTCAAGACATAATGCATTGGTGATGCACTTGATTGCACACAAATCCAAAAATGATCTAACTATCAGATATGGAGGCCTGTCTATACATTTCACCCCTGAGTGCCATGCGTGTGGGTTTTCCAAAGAGAAAAAAGTGTCATTGGTGCATCCCTAAATAGTTTAGAGAATCTGATCGCTTCTGAAAACATTTCCTTAAAAATCAAAAAAAAGGATTTGACATGACACCAGTCCTTGCTTTTTTACTGAGTGCTATAATCTGGAAAAAAGGAAAAAAAAAACACACACACACACACACACACACACACACACACACACACACAAATATAGTTTCTGATTTTATGCATTCATCGCTAGATTTTAGACTTTTTCGTCAATGGACAATTTTATGTCTAAACTTCTTAATGAACTCAGTATGGTTCCTGATTCATACCACAGCTGCCTGATATAAGAGCAGTGAAAGCAGGGTCGTTTGTCTCAATATCAGTGTATACAGCATGACTTCGAGTTGTCATGGTCATTTATATTTAAAGTCTCTGGCAGACACCTTTATTCAATGCACAGAAGTGATTCAAAGCCTCCATCCTGCTCCTGCTTTAGAGACTAAGAATATCATTAGTCATAAAACCCTGTTTAAGTGGCAATATACCAAAAATAAATAAATAATGAAGTTCTCACTGAAGTATTCCTTGAAGGGGTAAGCGTAAGGTTATGCTTTTTAGACTGATTCTACTGTTCAGGTATCAATGGGAGGTTAATTTCAGGAGATATGCACCAAAACAAAGAAAATTCTTCTCACTGATTACGGTTATTCCCAATAACACAATCACTAATCATCGTTCCATACACCCAAACACCAATGTCCTCCAAAGAACTATTTACTGTCCATTATTTTCCTCTAAACAACCAAAATGCTGATCATTTTCCCAATAATCGATCACTAAACACCATCATTTCCAACAGCCAACCAATAATAAGCAATTTCCTTTCTAAACAACAAAATTACTGATCAGCATTTAATCAATAATTAATCACTGATCACCTTCATTCCCAACAATCAATCACTAATAACCAATTTCATTCCAATCACTGATTATTATTTTCCCAATAATCAATCACTAAACACACTTATTTCCAAAAGCCAAACAAAAATAACAGATCATCCACCTAAAACAACCAAATCACTGATCCCCCATTTCCCTACATTACTCATTATTCTCCAGACTGCTAAATCAGTGCATGGAAGATTTCTTTGGTTTTGAGTCACTAATGTTACACCAGTCCTACATTTTATTGGTCAGGACATGAGTCACAAAAAAAACCCCCAAAAAAACATGCATTATCTATTTGGGGGTCGTTCACCAAACAAGTTTTGGAAGTTTCGAATTCCTTTATCTGTGGTGACCAAAATCATTTCTTCACTCGGACACAACTCTATTTTATTCTAAGTAACTGTATATGCATGCAAATTACACACGTGATGTTCCTGAGCATGCATGAGCTACTTTTACCTTTAAAAAAAAGGTTTATTTTTCCAGGTATCCATCAGTAAAGACATGAGGCATCATCTGAAACATCACCTATGAGGAATGCAGTGTTAATGGAAAAGTAAGAAGGCTGAGATAAAGTGGGAAAACCAAGTCATGCATTTTGACTTTGATGTAGAATGAGTTTGCAAATGACTCAAAGTAATCAGATCCATGTCCAGATGCTTACAAACATCCACGCAGGACGGAGAAACCGAGCACGCGCTTATTTTTGCTTTAAAAAAGCAACATAATAAATAATGTTTAAAAAAAAGTATTTGTGCATTTAAAGCACATCGATCACACTCACCTTTTTTTTGTAAATATTCCTTAAAAAAAGCAAACCCGAGCTTCTGTTTTTTTTTTTCCCCCCTAAATCTGGACTTTGAGTAATAACTTTAGTTAGTGTTTAACTCTTTCTCGCTCGTGCCTCATGTTCCACACGCGCGCGCCAGGGTAAAAATGTTTGATCGCTGTAAAAAGATGGAGAACATAAAAACAAATCCTTGTAAACTTGTAAATGCTCAACTGGTGTCCATTTTTCCCTTCTCGTACAACAAGAGCGGAAACAGACGTAGTTTGTTGGAAAAGATGGAAAGAGGCGGTCACTATCCACAGTAGGGAGGAGAGAAGGAGAGAAATCCAGCCACTTCCGGGCACTTCCGGTCCCGTGAGCCATATGTCCCCAAAAATAAATAAAGAAATATATATACATATATAAATATATATGTATATATATATATATGTGTGTGTGTGTGTGGGTGTGTAACACATTATGACATACACTTGGTGGTAGAGGCTGGGGGAGTTTGAGAGTCTGACAAATTGTGCACAAAAAAGGAAACAAAAAGGAAGAAAAAAGGGAAAAGAGAGGGAGAGAGGGAGAGAGTGAAGTGTGTAAGTAAGTAAGGAAGGAAGGAAGGAATGCATAAAAAGAGAGAGAAAGAAAGAAAGAAAGAAAGAAAGAAAGAAACAAACAAAATGAAAGAGAGGAATGTAAGAAGGAGGGCAAAAATAAAGAAAAAAAAGAAAAAGAAAGAGAAAAAAGAAAGTAATGTAGAAAGAAAGTAAGAAGGTAGGAAAGGGAGGAAGAGTTTACACATACATTTAATGTGAAAGTGATTAAAAAAATGCGTCTCTGAATCTCATAAATCATGCAATCGTGCAGCTGTCATCATAATAATGGCTTGAGGGCATGTACAGAGAGAAAAAACTTCCTAATAACTCTTATCACTTAAAAATAAAATAAAACAAACCCTAAAAAGAGCTCACAGGCTGAGGAAATGTATGTAGAGGACTTGGCCCTGGGCCAAATGGTCATGTGAAATTGAAAGTACTTCCTCTTTGAGTTATTTTGTTTACATGTATCAGGAAATAATAAAACATTATCTGGCTTTAGAATTACAGTAGGTGAATAAAACAGATAAACAACACATGACATAGTACTCATAAAAATCATTATTTACTGGTACAAAAAATTTAACCGAAATCAACCATTTGTGAAAATCTAAGCACACCTCATGATTCAACAACTTGATGAAGCACCTTTATCAGCAAGAACTTGCAGTAATCTTGTTCTGTACAACTCTATCGGTTCTTCACATCATTTTGGGGGAATTTTCTCAAAAGTCATTGAGATTTAAGGTCCTACAGCTGGACCCGATTCTGTTCTTTTTCAGCCATTCTGTTGCAGATGTGCTGGTGTGATTAAGATCATTGTCCTGCCACATGAGAGCTGTAGCTGTTAGACAGATTTTTTCACAATTGACTTTAGAATACTTTGGGATACAGAGGAGTTCAAGAACAATTCATGTCAAGCCCAAATCATCACTTCTTAACCACCATTTTTGAGAGTTTCTATGTGGTGTTTGTGTTGATATGTTTCACAAATGTGGTGTTGTCCATTATGGCCAAACATCTCCACTTTGGTCTCATTTGTCCAAAGAACCATGTTCCAGAAGCCTTGTGTTTTTATTCCAGATGGTATTTTCCATGTCCTTCTTTTTCTTTAAGAGAGAAGAAGCCTTTTACTGGCAACCCTTAAAAAAATAACCCAAACTTTTTTCATCTGCTTCTAATTTTACTGCACTTTCACATTTAACATTCTAACTGAGGCTTCTTGAGTCAGAGATGTAACTCATGTGTTTTTTGCAGCTTCTCTGAGCATTGCAATGTCCGATGTTCTGGTGAATGTTCTCGAGCGTCCAGTAAGATTGCTAACTTTAATGACTTGAATGTTTTGCACTTGTGAATCATTTTCTTCAATGTAGAATGATAGACTTGACATTTTATTTTGGAAATGGCCTTATAACCCTTCTCTCTCTCTCTCTCTCTCTCTCTCTCTCTCTCTCTCTCTCTCTCTTTAAAGTTATTGCTGCTGTATCCTCCTTGGTGTTGTATTAACACATGCCTGTATTTTTCAGACAAGCAAACTGCTAAAACTTGGTTTTTTTTAGAGGTGGCCACACTTGCTGATGATCAGTTAATCAAGGAACTTTTATAGAAGCAATAAAGGTTTACTTAGTTTTCCATGTTTTATTTATTTTTTTAATAATTGACAGTGTAATATGTCATGTGCTGTTCATTTAAGGCTGCCTTTTTATAATTGGGACAATATGATCTTTTATTATGTCCGTATACCTAAAACTATAGAATTGAAAGACGGTGTACTTTCCTTTTCACATGACTGTATATGTAGGCTACAGTATATATTCATAATCAGATCATCACAATTCATTTATATCAAATAGGAAATAAATCGCTGAGGCACAACAATGCGGTGTGACGTGTTTCCACCATGATTATTTTCCTTTAGCAGCACACCCAAAATTGATTTACTATGCTGGTATTTTTATACCAAAATTAAAGATTTAAGCTAATTAGGCTAAAAGAAAGCACTTTATACTTTTAATTATTTCTTTTTACATTTAACAACATGGAACATCTGTGAGATAGGTTCCTGTTATAAACATAAACATCCGACACTGGAAAAGCTGATCATAAAATTAAAAAAAAATTTCTCTTTACAGAAAATGTTACCATTTAACATTCTTGATTAACACCAGATTTTTGTTTGTTATGAATCTATGATTATACAATGCCTACAGTAAATGTGAATGAATGATTACTAATACAATGATATTGTATTAGAATTTATAAACCTGTGAATTTTAAATTACAGGCTGAATTGCCGAATCTAAGTGTCTCTCTCCCCCCCCATCCCCCCCACCCCCCTCTGAACATGTGATGGTGGAAAATTTAATGTAGTATAATACAAAATATCTGTTCATCATTAAATTATTTTAAATTAATTTAAAAAACGTAACATTTCTCATCCAGTTAAGATGTTGGACCTAGGTGCTTTTAATCAAAATATACAGTTGGAACACGTATTATTGTTCAGAGACACTTGCATCTTCCTTTGCTTATATGCAGTATACACAGTATAGATAAAAGGCAAAAACACACAAGAATTGGACTGTAGTAAAGTTCTGTGGAGTTCTGTGGAGTACAAATTTGAGTTTTGAGAAAAGACACACAGTCAATGGAGGTGGAAGCCTAATGGTTTTTGTGGATGTTTTAGAGCAGAGAAGGTTGGAGACTTATTCCGAGTGAAATAAAATCTGAACCATGGTGGCTACCGTTTCATATTTCAACACCATGCAAGTCCTTCTGGACTGCGCCATATTAGAACTTACTTCATCATACAACAAGACAATGACCTGAAGCATTCATCCAAGCTCTGAGCTTTATTTAGAGAGCAAACAGTCAGCTGGAGTGTTATCCATCATGGAATGACCTGCTCAGTCACTGCACCTAAATCCTATTGAACTGCTCTGGGCTGAACTGGATCACAAGGAGAAATATCGAACTAGTGAAGAACACCTTTGGCAAGTTTTACAAGAGGCATGACAAAGTATTTCAGCTGAAAGTTTGGATAAGCAAACTGTCCAGATACCAAGAGTTTGTAGAGCTGTTATTCTTGCTAAAGGATTTTTTAAATGAAAATAAAGTTCAACACCTGTATATTTATATATATTTTGGCTTCATACTATTAAATAACCTAGTAAGTGTCCCTCAAAAACCATAAAACACTTTTAACATGCACTGTTGATCAGGTCTTGCATCAGTTTTACAAGTTTCCAAACAATCACATAGCATTCAAATCTAACCATTCATTACAGCTGCTTTTGAAATATAATAACCCCATTGTTAGTCATAATAAATAAAAATCCTTATGATCGCTATCGATTTGGGGAAGTGTTTAAAAATTCTTCTCACAAGCGCTTCATTCTGAAAGTGTATAAATTATTGTGCAATTTATTTCAGCAAAATAATACATTCTTACAGACAGCAGTTTTTGGTGTTACTTTGCCATGAAAAGCTAGCAAAACAATTCCGTTAAACAATAAAATAATGCTATAAATAAATTATACATCAGTTTACGCATCGGTTAAAACATCTTTAAACCATCGCATACACACAGGCTTTTCACACCGGAGTCCGTTTCATTACCTCTGTCTTTAATCAATCAACAAAAATAGAATCAGGCAAATACGCTTAAAAATCTCTGCGTTTCTCTTCTGTGATAAATCAATCTAAGAAAAATATAAGAATAAAAAAAGCTAAAGCAGCATTTGAGGGTTACGTATGCATATTATCGTAGTGCAGTTAGCGTAATACTGTTCCATTGCAAGGCATCTCCTTCCTCATTTTTGATTTTTTTGCCCTTTAGATTATTACGAGACAAATTTCCTTCGACTTGCCTCTCTTTCGAATACACAGTATACTGTATATACATTGCATAATTGCCCAAGCGCCTGATAATACAGAATATTTTAAATTATTTAATACTCGAGCCAAAGCAAATATGGTCTAGTAGAAATACATTTCGTTTTGGGTGTAGGTCCAAATGTCGTAGTTGACTTTTCCTAATTAGTATCCAGTGTACAATGTTCACTTCCTCCTTATTTATTTTACGCAGAGATTAAACGATTGTGTGTGTGTGTGTGTGTGTGTGTGTGTGTGTGTGTGTTTTAAGCCCAATTCAGGCTGAATCCCTTAGACAACATGGCTGCCTCCAGGTCGCTGTCCTCCTCTCTCTCCTTCAGCCTCTGCTCCTCCAGAAGACCCACTAGAGAATCCCTCTGCTCTACAACATCCAGCATTTCACCCAGGATTCGCCTCTCCTCAGTCAGCTCCTCCTCATCCTTTAGATGGTCTGAAAGAAGGATAAAAACGATCTTGGTTTTAATTCTGCTAACAGGTGGGCACTGGGTGTCTTTTCTCGAGATGATCGTTCGTATGAATTCAAGTCAAAGCAGATCAAGTATGCTTTTAGATTAGATTAGATTAGATTAGAATCAATTTTGTCACAGTGCAGAGTAAAAGTAAATGGCTAATGAAATGCAGTTGGCATCTAACCAGAAGTGCAAATAGCAATAGCAATATAAATACAACTAATATAAATATTTAAATAAACAAATATACAAATGTAATACAATAACCGTATTATGCAATGCAGGGTGCAATAGATATCACAAATAATACTGTATTAGGTGCAAATGTTAAGATAAACAATATAAATTTTTAGCAGCAAATTTTGCAAAACAGCAATTTTGTTGAAACAGCTAATGAGTTTGATCATTTGTGTGTGTGTGTGTGTGTGTGTGTGTGTGTGTGTGTGTTAATATAAATATTTAAATAAACAAATATACAAATGTAATACAATAACCGTATTATGCAATGCAGGGTGCAATAGATATCACAAATAATACTGTATTAGGTGCAAATTTTAAGATAAACAATATAAATTTTTAGCAGCAAATTTTGCAAAACAGCAATGAGTTTGATCATTTGTGTGTGTGTGTGTGTGTGAAAGTTTTGTCCTATTGTATTGAGTAGTTGAATTACATGTGAAAAGAAACTGTTACACAGTCTGGAACTAAAATCGGGAATGTTTTGGTAAGTTTAATATTCAGTTCAATTCATGTTTATTTCTAAATGCAGGTATTTAATCCACCTCCTCTCATGGGTACTTCTTCTTCTTCTTTCATTTGATCATCCATCTCCATTTCCCTCTGTCCAGTAGATCTGCCTCTTTCAAAGCCACCACCTGCATGTCTTTCCTCACCACATCCATAAACCTCATCCTTGGCCCCTTTTCCTCCTTCCTGGAGGCTCTATTCTCAGCATTCTTTTACCAGTATACCCCATGTCCCTCCTCTGCACATGTTCAAACCATCTAAATCGCACCTCCCTCACCTTGTCTCCAAAACATCCTGCATGACCAATTCCTCTAATAATCTTGTTTTTAATCCTGTCCCAACGAAAATTTCAACATCTTCAGCTCCGCTACCTCCAGCTCCACCTCCTGTCTTTTACTCAATGCCACTAATCCATAAAACATCTAAGGTCTCGCCACAGTCCTATTAACCCTTTTCTCTTTTACTCCTGCAGATATTCTTCCATCACATCTGTGCAATTTCATCTCTTAACATCTCTATTGCACCCTCTTAATATGTGATGTTAGTTGAAAATGTGTGTAAGCTTGATAAAATTGTCCTAATTATGTTCTTAATTTGGCTCTGACAGCTGAAAATGTTCAAGCCTTTTTGAGTGTATGTATATTTTTATTTTTGTGTGTGTGTGTTTGCACTGACCATCCACTGCCATTCGTTCCCTCAGCTCCTGCTGCAGATGACTCTGTCTGTCCTCCAGCTCCAGCTCTCGAGCACTACACACAAACACACACACACACACACACTGCACAATCTGAGCAAACTGATACACCCCCCCTATAAACTGTGTATACAGTCACAGCCCCTTGTAATAAAAGACACTCACAATATCATGAGCTCTGATTCGTAGCGCACCAGTGCGTTTTTCTCCTGGACCAGTTTAAACCACTGGTGCATCAGGCTGGGATCGTCCTTCTTTCCCATTCCTAATGGGACACCCGAAGAAGGGGTGGGGTCAAAAATGAAGAGAGAGGAGAACATGCAAAGAACATGCTTGGATAAAAAGTAGCAAAAATATTTTCTAGGATTTACTAGATTTGTGTCTAATAATGGCTTGTTAGTGTGGGTTTAAAACAGAGAAGCAAGCAAGAAGGCGCCCACACACACACACACACACACACACACACACTCTCTCTTTCGTAAATCTTTCCAATTGCAGTTTTTTTTTATTAAAAATAAATAAATAAATAAATAAAGGTCAGGTGCACCATGCACATGCAGTCTGGAACAAACAAAAAATAAAAAGAAACCGAGGAAAAATGACAATAAGAAGGAAGAGAACAAGACGCACTTAGCTGGCGGAGTGGGGGTTCGTGGACTACGTAAAGGAAAAAGACTGTACAGACGTAAAACGAGTGGTCATGCTCCGTGCCTTTGGCTCTAGCTAAGTACAACAATCGACCAAAAAATAGAGGGAAGAGAAAGAAAAGAAGTCTTTAGTAGAAGAAGAGGATAAACATCCACAATGGTTAAAAGGCCACTAAACTGCTGTTGTGTATGATTTTGTATATATTTAAAGACCAAAACTGTAAAATAATGCTCAGATTACACCATCATATGTCCTCAAACCAATAGCTAGTTATCTTTAAGCTAATGTGAGGTAAATAGCTAAACTCAAGACCGTAGATTTCAAATAAAACTAATAATAAAAATAATACACATCACAAACTTTACAATTCTGATAGCAATCTACGCAAAGAAGTCATTTAAAAAATACACAATCCCTAACAAAAGCATGTGCTTCATCCAGCTAGCTGCCATTAGCAAGCTAGCTAACATTGTTTGCTAGCTAAAATATTTTCTAAAATAATTTATTTGCAGTGTGCAATAGTAGTAATAATAGGCTGCAATTTAAAACCAGACAATTACTTGTCTAATGTCACTACACACAATTTGGTGCAGTTTGCACATGATAAATTCTTTATAAATGTGTATTCACTGGTCTCTAAAGACTTCCAGCTACCACGAAGCAGACCAGAGCAAAGCAACACACTTTATAAATATTACTTTGCTAAATTATCACATATTTAAACAAGAAAGGCATCGTATCAGCCCATAATTCTATATCCAGCAGCTTGAATTATGAACTGAATAAGAACTTTAGGTGGAACCTGTGCTAGGTTGATTTGCCTACAAATTTGGAAGGACAGAGGTTTAGTTACCTTCTTGGGAACAACAAGGACAGAGGGAGATGGCTCTTCTACGAGGGGAACCGCAAAAGGGTTCAACTAGTGTCACAACGAGACAGAAAAAGACAAAGACAGAAAAGAGACAGAGCAAAAGTTTGAGGACATCAGATGTAGCACATGGAAGAATAAGAGGGGAATATCATGAGGTGAAATGATGAGATGAAAATAGGCTCGGACATGGCTGACTGACCTGCTGAGGAAGCCATTTTAACCTCTAGATATGAGAGTAAAACTCACCCTTGTAGCTTTAAAACTACAAGGTCACATTGTAAATTTACCCTCCTGAAAAACATTTGCATAACCCTGCATTCAGACCAGTAACATGTGCGCAAGAATTTAATGCAATTCTCAACTCTAATTAAAATCAGGTAGGACACAATAATATGGATAAATCTTATGGCACTTGATCCGACTTTCCTCCGATTACCAATAAACTTTTCACTTCCTAGTTCCCGTTATTTCTTATATCATTTGACACAGAAAGAAACTCATATAAGTCGTATCCTCTCATATACACCCTCATATACAGTGTCTGATTTCACATAGAACTTTTTGGTTTTCTCCCAATAAGTTAACATGCTGCTTACTATGATAATGCTGTAAAAAAAATGTGAAAAGAAAGAAGCTTTTATTAAATATTTTTTAATGTACGTGAATAAATAAAATAAAATTAAGACCAGAGGTGGGATGTATTGAGTACAAATACTTTGTTACTGTGATTTTTCTGGTATCAGTACTGTACTGTACACTAATTATTTTTTATGGACACTAATATTACTTTTACTATTTTTTTTCTTTTTTCACAAATATTTGTACTTTTTTCTTCTTACATTTTTAAACCAGGCTTGTTACTTTAGTTTTGATCAATTTGGTGAAATTTTTTATTTTTTCTTCTCATTGCACTATTTTCAGACCATCAGCCTATTTCTTGTCATTGCATGTTTTTTTCTATCTACCCCTGGTTTATCATTACCTGACTCTCACACACCACAGATGTAGACTAGTTTACTAAGCAAACAATGAGCAAATCAGACGGCAACAAGAAGTCTGGGGTTAACGTGGATGAGACAGAGGGAGTCAGTGATTTAACATGACTGAGAGACATTCATGATCACATGATCATCATCATCTTTTCTCTGATCGTGTACTATATGTTGGACGTTCAGCCTGGATTCATTGGGTAACACAATTAAAAAATGTTTTGTATTAATATATTGATCAAAGCTGTCTAAATTAAGCGTTAATAACATGTAAACACAAATTTTATTAACACATGATTAATGCAGTGCGCATATTTGTTTTTCTATTTTTGGTAATAATATAAATAAATACATTTTAAAGAGGCACATTTGTTTTTCATGACATCCTATTTTTTTATATATATAAAAAAAACTCCACCGAGGTTTATGTCCTTATTATTTTCTAATGCTCATTTCTAAGTTTCTTTGACTAACCCGTAACGCTGTTGCCAAGAATAATAAAAAAGCACGAGTTTTGGAAACCTGTCTGTGTTTATATGATTTCTGTTGCAACTGGAGTTAGCGAGCTCTCCCTTCACCCAGACTCAACGCGTTACAACAGCTTGTATCTAAACAGTAGCCTACCAAGAAAGTCATTGTTCACTGTCTTCCTCCTACCTTTCACAACTATTTCTCTCAAGAGTTTTTCTTTTGGCATCATCGGGAGAAGTTTTTTCGTGCAGCTCAGAACACAGGTGAGGTGCGTTTTTTCGTTTCTATTCGGACATTTAATTGGTCTAATGTTAGGGGGTTCGTTTTTTTGGCTTGAAGTTTGTGAAACCGGGAAAAACCCAGGAAAAATTCAAAAATAAGCCGCTTAGTTTTTTAAGCCGCGGGGTTCAAAATGTGGGAAAAAAGTAGCGGCTTATAGTCCAAAAATATGGTACATTTTGCCTATTCAGGAAAACAAAAACAAAAAAAAAAAACCAGCCCACGTCTACCAGCAACAACATTATTGGTCACTACACGCCTACAAGACACACTACACGTGACAGGAAAGATGATGTGAAAGTATGGCAACGGCCTAGGAATGACAGAATGATGATGAAAGATGGCATGTGTCCACAAACTCTCACACACACACACACACACACACACACACACAAGCAATCCGACACCATTTCAAAACTTATTTAGGATTGAAAGCTAGCAAAAGAGAGTTAATCGTTGTTAGCCATTTTAGCCATCAGCCATTCTACAAAGGAGAAGATGATTTTAAGAAATCCAAACACACAAAGCGAATGAAGAAAAGGCCTATTTTAAAAGCCTGGCCTATACAGATTCTTTAGCACAAAACATTTCTCTGTAAGAAGGAAATCATTCATGGCTTGTTGGCATTGTTAGCCTGGTCCTGATTACGGTAAGCTACATACCACCCAGGTGTATGTCCAGTACGTCTGAGGCACTAGAGTCCTCCCAGTAGTCTACAACAAGGACATACTAGTGAGCAAAGAACAACTTAGGTCTATTCCTCACACTTAATATTTTAATAAATAGCAATGCTGATGAATGTTTCAGACGTTTAATGAAGGAATATGTTCATGTTTTGAATGCACACACACACACACACACACACACACACACACAATTAAGTAATATTATTAAGAGACAGAGAACAGAAGACAGACGATACCAGCTTCTCCTCTGAGAGCCTTCTCCACAGCAATGCCCTTCTCCTCTAACTGCTTCTGCTTCATTTCCACCTGCTCCAACTGCCGCTGGATTATCTATGAAAACAAACACACACGTACACTTTAGTCTGAAAAATGACACACGATACGATCAGATAATCATTCTAATTATCAGAGGAGAGTCATTGATTTACAGCTTCGAAAACATCTGATACAATTTGTACTCTCGCTTTTGTAGACTTTTCTGGCTGCAGCCTGTAGGATCTTGCAGGTTGCAATTTCAGTGCTTCAGTGGGAAAACATTTTAATGCTGAGATATAATAACTTGATATATTGACCAGATAACAGAGCATAATCTTGTCTTCACTGTAGATTTGCTTGAAGCCAGATAATGGTGGAGATTAAACAATGATGAAGTTTGTTCGCAACATTCTAAGTGGAAAAGGTTTGTGGTTGTACATCTGACATGGCAATCAAATTACCTAGTTGGTTTTTGGCCATAATACCGGAGTAACAGAGCTACTCTACATGTAACATGGTAAGTGTAGTCATCAGGCTTCAGCATGTTACACTATAGTGGTAGTAGCTTAGTGGTTAAAGCAGTGGACTGGACTTGGACATGAGTTCAAATCCCAGCCTCAACAAACTCCCAATCCTGGGCCTCTGAGTTGGGCCCTTAACCACTCCGCTGCTCCGTTGTATGCATGAGACAAACGTAAGTCGCTCTGAATAAGGACTTCTGTCAAATGCCGTAAATGTACAGAAAAATATATACATACTAAAGAGTTTTTTTTGTTGTTGTTTACATGAGTGGAAATCCATTTGCAAAATAAAAAATTTAAGACCAATCCATGTTTTATTACAACATACCAGGTTACCATAATAAATTCAAATAATACATTAAAGAAAAACAAAAAACGGAGGCCATATTTTCTTTGTCCAATATTCAGTCACTCTGTTTCACCGATCCGCTTTAACGATTTGGTTTGTCTGCATTGTACCAGCTCAGGCCCTGAACGGTACCTAACTAACAAAGTAATAAATAACATCCAGATATACTACTGTGATCATATTTAAAACTAAATACAAATAAACTTTCTTTCGGCTTCTACCATTAGGGGTCACCACAGCGCATCATCCGTATTTATGATCCAGATGTTTGATTTGGCACATTTTTACGCTGGATGCCCTTCCTAACGCTTGGGACCGGCACTAAAAGTGCACTGGCTTGTGCAACCCTATGGGCTGGGGTTGGTTCACTGACCAGGGATTGAACCCTGGCCACATCCTAACCACTAGACCACCAAACTAAATACAAGTAAAATAGAATTTTATCTATTCAGACTGCAGAACATTTGTTTGTAGGGTCTACGATGGGGTGTAAAGTAAAAAAAAAAAAAAACTGAATTCTGCAAGCTTCTTGGCAGTCTGGCCTAATAGACATATAGTCATATAGAATATAAAAAAAAAATCTAAAACACACAGACCTGTGCACGATGAAGTCTTTTTAGCTCCTCCTGCTTGGCCTGCCTGCGTGCAGCTCTTTGTACTCTGCGGGTCAGCTTGGCGTCGAGCTCATCCTGGGTTCCTGCTTTCTGAAACAGTGTAGAAGATAAGCTTATACTCGAGGGGTCAGGGAAAACCCCCCTTACCCCTACCATCTCAGTGGAACATGATGATTTTGGGGTCTCCACCTTGTCTAATCCCTGCGACTTCATGCTGCGTTTCTATTGGGTAACAGAATCAAGAAGCAGACTGAATGCTACTTGGTCGGAAAGCAGAAGTTAAAACGTGGGCAGGCTGCGTGAAAGTGAATGTTGGCTCTACCTTAATAGCGTATGCTCTCTTGAATGCCAATGCGTGTGGTACGTAAACAGACTTGGGAGAGAAAGAAAGCGAAAACCTAATTAGTTATAGTGGAAGCAAACAAACTTGCATAGTACTCCCAACAGGACAGCTCATAGTGCTAGAAGCTAACTAGCAACAATACATATTAAGGGGAAGTATTTGAAAATCTACTCTAAAATTGTTAGGGTAGCAGTTTTTAGGGGGTAAAATATTTTTCTAGAAACTAAACCCTCAGAATGAAAAGAGGTACTTGGAACTTTCCTTGGAAGAAAACCACCTTCTATGATTCTATACAAAACCTTTATGGTAACTTGAAACAAACTGGAGGTCATTTGAGGATTCTACTTGCCAACACAAAATGCACAGGCATTTAAGAGACTACAACATTACAACACATACACACTTACTACATGAAAAGTCCATGCAGCTTGTTCCTCTAAAAACCTAACATCACCAACACTGACGATAGGCTGAAACAGTTGTATTTTATACCTTATCTTGCTCCTTGAATTCATTCTCTTCCTCTTTGATTGTTTCTTTCAGAACATCTGACCTGATGAGGTCAGACACCTCCTGACTCAGCTAAAAAACATGGTCACATGGCAGTTCACCCCTGGTGTAATATTCTCATTCTTTCTATCCTTTATCACCAGACTGAATGAACTTATGCAAGAGACAAATATAAAGTGCTACAAATTATCTTCAATTGAACAAGTGTCCAGAGAGGATGGAAAAGCAGTGGAAGGGAGTAAAGTCTAGAGAAAGGAAATAGTTTTGTTCCTACCTGAACTCTAAGTGGAGATATGTCTAGCATAACACTGCAGCACACGTCCGTTTGTTCGGAGTAGCTCAGGTCTGTTAACGAGAAATGTTGACAAATCTATTATTTACCACTCACTTCTATTCATTTTCTATTCTTTCTCTGATCCCATGCGAACACTAGAAAGCGCCCTTTTGCTTTTTACCTGATGTTCTGCGAACGGCAGGCATTCTCTTCCTGTTTTCCTGGCTGACATTGTTCGGTAAAGTCCTCGAACGTCCTTCGGCCTCTTTTCTTTTTTTCTCTTTCTTATACCCTGAGAAAACACTCTTCCACAAGGATTTGTGTTTTCCCATTTCCTGCTGTGTTCCCCCGGAGAGGTTGCTACTTTTTTGGTTCTTTCTTGGCAAGAACAGTGAGCTCCGCTTCTTTACCTTCTCCTCCTCCTCTAGTGTCTCAATCTCTGGCCTCTCTTGGCAGGCTTTCGGCCCAGCAACTTGTAAGGGGTCTGTTAGTTTCCTCTGTCCCTCCGGTGTAGTCTTGTCCTTCGCAAAGTTTTTGCTTCGCATGCTAGCTGCGTGATCTTCTGTGACACTGGCGTAATGGGGCATTGCAGGATGAGGATGCAATTTATCTGCCTCTCCTGCATATAAGACCTCCACCTCTGCGAGAGGTAAACTCCGAGCACTATTTAGGCGAGATTTTAGTCTGTCACGCTCTACAAGCTCTTTTCGTATAGGGACAGTACAGGAACTCAACAACTGTTTCTTGTTTAGAATTGGATCTGAGTGATTTAAATCAAGTTCCTGTCTGGCTACTGGAGGACTCCTAGAAAGAAGTGAAAATCTTAACTCTGGGTCTGAAAATCTTTGGATTCCACTGGTCTTGGAGGGCAAGGAGGCAGTGGTCAAGTCGATTCCCTTCGCTACCTGACCCTCCAAAGTGAGTCCAAGCCTATGGACCAATGAAATACGTTGTACAACCTCTACCCTTTCCACTACCTCTAGGTCATTTCCCTCCTTCATAGACACAATCCTTGCTTCGGGAAAGAGAAAGCTGCCATATTTGGATGTACCTTGGAAATGTGTGTCTTCATTTTGTAGGTCAGCTGTTGAAGGGGTCTTATTACTGTTAGTGTCAGAACTCTGAGTTAGTGTACCTGAGGTTTGGTTGATTGAGTCACACTCACAGGGAGTGTGTAAAGGCAAATCGGAATTAGATGTTATGTATGCAGAGGTGTCAAAAGGATCTCCAGTGTCTGAGGATTGGGTGTCAGGATCACAGGTCTCAGGCACCACAGATTGCCCCAAACTCTTCCTGATTTCGGCACTCTTTTGCCAAAATTCTTCAATGACCCCAGATCTTTTGGCTGTTGGGTCCTCTGGTGTCACAAGAGGGTTGCATGTGGTTGTATAGGTGTGTGTAGGGTCTACCATCAGTGTGTGTTGGGTTTGCAAATCTAATGAGGGTGGTTGCTCCAGTGGCTCAGAGCTAGTAGATTCAGTCTTTTTTTCTGAAAGAGGTTTTAGTTCTGGGTCATCGATGAGTTCCTGACCAGACTCTGAGAAAAGCGAAAAGTGAATATGTTGAGATTTTGACTAATATCAGGAATCTTTTAATAGAAGAAATAGATAGAATGTCAACATGCCACATTGCAATTTGCAAGCAGACTAAAACAAAGCATGGATGTAAACTCAAGCAACAAAGGTTTTTTTCTATAGGTCAAAGGTGAAAAACGTTTTAACCTTGAAACTTTAAATGAAACACAAGCATTAAGGGGCAACACAGGTTTATTATGATCAGTGGTGGACATTAATGAGGTACATTTCATTCGTTACTGTACTTTTCAAGAAGCTTTTTCACTTATTTGCACTTTACTGAAGTATTAACGTTTAGGGAGACTTTTACTTTAACTTCACTACATTTTAAAGAAAAAAATCATTTTAATCGGCTACATTTTGCGAATTCAGTCGTTCCTATTTTATTTATGTATAAAAACTTAACTGGTCAAACAACAATCCACCAATCAGGGTAAAGGAAGCGCTCTGTTTTAAACTTGCTTTGAGTGGCGCTTGGTGGTTTTTACTGATCACCAACATACAGTTCAGCATCAGTTTAACAGCAAGCAGGACATTTTGAGAGGAATAAATGATGGAAGAAACTCCTGACTTCAACTTGTTACATCACCTGTGGCCTTATTTGCACAATGTTTTTTGAAGTAGTTAAAAAGAAGGTTTTAGGCTCATGATCATTTCAATCAATATCAATCAGTGTTTGACTCATTAATATCATACTATTCAAAGATTGGTGTGTTAAGAGTAACAGAGACTTTTACATAAACTAAGCAAAAGTATTGTGACAAAAATAATAATAGGAACATTATAGCCATAATAAATCATAGTACTTCAGATACTTTTGTACAATTAAATACCTTTACTCAAGTGAAAGTTTAAAGAAAGCAAATTTACTTTCATTGGAGTCATATTTTACCTACTGTATCTCTACTTTACCGCAAGTAAAAGTTTTGTGTACTCCGTATTGATTATGATCAATACAATTTAGAATTTTATTTTTGAGAAATTAATCAATTAGGCCAGTATTAATCAATTCTGTAGATTCTGCTTTCGGATGTTGGCAATGAAAAAGTCAAGGAAGCTGCAAAATCATAAACATTGTTCCAGATATGCACAAAATCTCTCAATAGCATATCCCAAAACAATATTTTAAATTTACTAAACAGAAAAAAAAACACTGCACTATCAGGCAACTCATACCACAAGATGCAGTGTGGGCACATGACCATGCATAGCATCACCAAATGCTGAGTAATTTTTTAAGTGAAATTAGTAATAATAAAAAAAAAGAACAGAACAGAACTGAAAAGGTAGGTGGTCCATCACATTAGGGAGCAATGCTACCTTTAATTCCACCTGGTTCCTCTTCCTTTAGCCACACCCCTAAATGCAACTCTTTATCCCAAGGGCAGTATTCACCCTCTATTTATACACATATAACACACACAATTCAATAAGAAACACATACATTACTAAAGAAACACGCAAGAAGCATGCAATTTAAAAGTCCCCACATAAAAACGTGTTAAAAGGAATTAGAAATGAGAGAGAGAGAGACAGTAAATGCATGTAAGTTAAAGTCTTCATAAAGCATTATACACATTAATGATACCACAATGCTGTGTTAATGAACAGCGGCAGTGACAACAATGACAGGTATAATAGAAACTAATAGAACAATTGACATATCTATTAAGAATCAACAAAGATATGTTTCCAGTGCTGACACTAGAAACATATCTTTGTTGATTCTTAATAGATATGTTAAATGTTCTATTAGTAATTCCAGATTGCATTTTGGATTGTTTTCCTCTAATAACATGCCACATAGTGTTGTATTCCTTATTTACTTACTTGAAAAGGTATTATAGTTTATGGTAGTGCTTATGATGCATTATAAGTGGTGTTTATATAACATTATATTTCTTCTGATAATGCTATGATTGTCTGATGAATTGTGACTTGGGTTTTTTAAAGGAAAGGAGTTAGTGTTATAACTAATAATCTAAAACTATTACATATAATGTATTATATTAACAATTAGTCATGCATAATGTAAAGAAATATCTATAAAATGCAATGTGTTTTCATAAATAATTACAACAACCGGTATATGGCCCTGCCTATAACATGTTAGGGAAGTTTCCATGGTTCTTTGGTCCTACATTGAAAGCACTGTTTCAAATTTCTCAGGAATTCAACAAAAAGGTGTAAAACCTCCTACCATCACTTGACTCCCCTTCGTCCTCCTCTCCTTCTGAAACGCATTCTTGTTCTTCAGCCTCCTTCTCATGCTTTCTGTTCTCTTCTTCCTTATTTTGCTCTGTTTCACTATCTAACTCCTTCTCTCCATCTGCCCAGGCCTGTGGCTCCACCCCCCTCCTCCACAGCTCCTCCCCTTCTTCCTCCAGCTCTGATTCTGAACTACTGCCAGGAGAAAAAAAAAAAAAGGAGGGAGAGAACATTGCAACATTACAAACGCTTGGGAAATGTTAACAAGGCCATGTTCGTGGGTGTAAATGTATGCAAGACAGCTGGAATGTGTTTTGAGCGTGGGTGTGTGTAATACCTGGACTGCTCTTCACTCCCTTTCTCTTGCAGGCTCAAGCTGAGGTTGTGCTGAGCTAGCGTCTCCTCAGGCACTTCCAGCAGAGGGCTGTCCTCCTCCTGTAAACACGGCCTGCAGTTTTCCAGTGCGATGCGCTCTGGGGTCCCACACAGCCGCTTAGCAAGCCCACTCAGAACGTCAGGAGGAGTGGTGGAGGAGACGAGTTCAGGGGGAGGGACTACTTCTGCTGATCCAGAGGAGGAAAGTGACCGAGGAGTGGGAGGGGGAGCAGAAGATGCCTGTACAGAGGGACAGAATGTGTAAGACACTAAAAAACCACACACAGATGACCATAAATAGAGAATGTGTTGTGGTACGATGCAGCATGCAGTCCAGGCAGGGCATAGGGATTATAACAACAGGATTTGAACTGTGTATTGCCTAATTCATTTTAGAAGAATTTTTTACTTTAAAAAAAGACAGATAGATAGATAGTTAGTTAGTAGATGTGGACTTCAGACTTTCATTTAACAGTTTGTAAAATCGCTTTAATCTGCTGTACTGGATGGATGGATGGATGGATGGATGGATGGATGGATAGATAGATAGATTATTATAATAATAATAATTATTATTATTATTTCAGCAATAAATGATGTACCCTACACACACCTATACACCCACATGCAACCCTCTTGTGACACCAGAGGACCCAACAGCCAAAAGATCTGGGGTCATTGAAGAATTTTGGCAAAAGATTGCCGAAATCAGGAAGAGTTTGGGGCAATCTGTGGTGCCTGAGACCTGTGATCCTGACACCCAATCCTTCATTATTTATTTGTCAATAAAAAGTTCATAGCAGTATAAACTGGTATGAACCTTTTATTGACAAATAAATAAGGAAGGATTGGGTGTCAGGATCACAGGTTTATTTAACTCTGCAATGTCCTGACATCACTCATACTGCAAAAACCCAACAAAGACAGAAGCTAATAGGAAGGAAACGATCTTAGCACCAGCTCAAGCATCTCATGAGACTCTATAAAGGATTGCATGAATTATAAACTTTGCATCAATGAAGTGAATCAAAGAAAACCAGTGTGCCTTATTTCAGTTCTTATTCAAATTTCATTTGTTCTCCTTACTCTGGGAATCACCTGGTTTAATCACCTGGTTTAATTAGGCGTCTCTAAGAAATCATGCATTTAGAAAAGTGTAGATAATAAACATAAAAAATAAATAATTAAGACAAATGAACAAATGTACTCTTTTACCAAATGCCACATCCTTCAGGACTGGTGTGAGAGACGTGCGAGTACCTGCAGTACCTGTGTAGAGTGAGGAGCCACCGTGACCGGAGCTGGTCTCTTCCTCGGAGCCATTCCTGCCTGCCTGTATCCGTAGTGCTGCTTGCAATAAAACTTCCCTGCACGGACATGAAAAAGATTTAAAGCAAGAAATTAAAGATTGAAGAACAGATAAAAGAAACTTGGATTTATATTGCGTTTGTATCGCCAAAACCGCCTCTTTCTTTTAATGATTCGAGTCATGTGACCGAGAAGAATCCATCGAATTGGAGGAAGAGTCGTGTGATGTTTTGGGTTTGCATTTTCAAAAAAGAAATCAAACTAAACTTTTCGCCAAAGGCTCTGCATCTGCTAATATGTGAATATGAAAGATTGTGTGTGTGTGTGTGTGTGTGTGTGTGTGTGTGTGTGTGTGCGTGTGTGTGCGTGTGTGTGCGTGTGTATAGCTTGTGGCCAACAATACACCCCCTGTGCTCTCGAACACATCAGACCTTATGACTGCTGAACAGAAACAACGGCACAATTTGTATGAAAGGGACAATGCTGCCCTCCTCTTCACACAGCACTCCTAACAGAAAAACTAGCATAATGTTGTGAGTATGTAAAATTTTTCAGGGACCAGCTTGGATGTGATCAGGAAACTGAGGTTCAGAAACACTCATTAGTCTCCGTAATGAGATTATCAAAAATCAAGGTAACACTATGCATCAGAGCAGTAATGGAGGAGGGATAGAAATGGGAGCAAAACACAGACACATGGCAATATACACAAAAAGCACATGTAATGAGCGCACAGCTCTTCACACTCTGAACTGTGCCACATGCTGAGAAGGACAATCTAAATCTTCAAAAATCTCCATAATGGTGAAGTGTATGAGAAGTTTCTCATCATTATCTCATCTCGTCTGGCAGTGTGTCCTCAAAGCTACAGAATCAGGACAAACAGACTGAACACCATCTTTTACTGGTGAATGATGTAGGCTACAAAACTTTGCTAACAGTGATATGATTAAGCCAATTTATTGACAGTGATTTCAGTGATCTTGCTTCTAGACGGTTCAAACAATGTGACTAGTCTTGCAATACACTCCGCTGTTAATATGTGTAAAAAAAACACACTTTTATACTGTATTGTATATGGACATTTTTCATATGGTGCTATCACACCACTTTAATGAGCACATGTCTCTTTCCATGTGTCTCGCTGCGGTTATTTGATGAACTGTCTGTATGTGAAACGTGCGATCGCATGAATTAAGACCGTTTATACTTCTCTCAGACTTTTACATTCAGTGCTGCATGTACTGTATATTCGCCTTTCCAAAAGCCTCCATCTTTTGGGAATTTACCCAATAATTACTGTATTATGTTTGTTATTCAGGCACAAAAGGGTCCTTTTACTGCTCTCCAACCGGTGAATAAGTCAGTCAAGACATTGTGGAGAAAAAACTATATAATCGACACTCTCAACCCTTATCTATCTAATCCAATCATAACAACAGAATTAAACTTATAACGTTGTCTTTAACCTTTATTCATTCATCTTTAGTAAACACTATATCTCAGGCTATCCTGGAAACACTAGGTGCCACTTCACGGCAATTAAACATCGTCATGGTTTATCACACACACCTTGAACATCGTCATAGCCGTAGTTGGAGAGGCGTAGTGTAGAGCTGCAGTGGGTGCACTGGAAACAGCTCCTGTGAAAGAACTTGCCCTCAGCACTCAGTCTCTCCATCACGTAGACACGTCGGGAGCAGAAGTAACACACATCACTGCCGCCGACAGTCACTGGGAAATCTCTCCTCTGAGAACCGTGCATGTCAGAGAGCAAAGAGCAGTTACCACAGTGTTAATACAAACTATAAGGATGCAAGTTTTTGCAGTTTTACAATGTTTTCACGCAGCTTTTAATGTGCCTCAGAGTGAAAACTTTTAATCAAAGGTAAAAATAAAAGATTAGGAGCATGATGAGATGCAGAGGCAGTTTATCTACATATTATGTATTCGGCACAGACTCTCACAAAAGACAGTTTCAGTAAAAAACAAAAAAAAACAAAGGCATTTGATTTAGCAGTAAAGAAATCAATCTTATGACTTGTTCTGTTTGTAAGTTTACCTCGTCTATTCTGTTTTAGTACCAACGTTTTTTTTTAAACATACATCGATTTTGCAGCATCTTTACAAATTCTCACTGTTAAAACTGTTCATTTATCTTAACTTGCTTAATTAGGGGCCTAATGATTTGTATACATGCGTCAAAATGCGTTTTTTTTTTCAAAATACGTATGTTTACATGAATGCTGATATATAAATAAATAAATAAATAAATAAATAAAAAAGTAGAAGATTAATTTGCAAAAAAAATTAGATTTTCAGAAGTTACACAATTATAAAACAGAGAATATTGTGTTCTCTTTCTTCATCTTCTTGTTCTTTTAAATTTTGCCTATATCATAATAATAAAGGGCTGTCTACACACATTTAGATAAAGGGCATGCAAACTTTTGCACAAAGCAGCCTCTTTGTCTCTTTGTTATCTACATAAACACACACACACACACACACACACACACACACACACACACACACACACACACACACACCAAAGGACGATCTGATCATCAATCTGAGTAATTTTGGTTACTGTTACAGGCGCATGCATTAATATAGACACATTAGATACATGTTAGCTACACATTAGATACACGTTAGATACACGTTAGCTACACATTAGATATACACGTTAGATACATGTTCGATGAACAGTGAAGCCAGCTCTACAGGTAAGAGCTTACCAGCTCCTTTTTGTCATGAAGATGTTTGGATTGATGATTCTGCAACTGATTGGCTATCTGCTCAGCCAGTGAGCTCACTCCCCCTGTATACATCTTAATGTACTTCTACCAGTGACACACACACACACACACACAAACACACACACAAACACAAACACACACACACACACACACACACACACACACACACACACACACACACACACACACACACACAGAAGGGAAATTGAGATGGAAATGAAACATGGTTAATGGTAAAAAGGACATACAATGGAAATGATTCTTTTTTGTTTACACAGCAATGTGTAGCTTTGGAGCATTTCTATATGCTTTAATGAGGATGGATACACTTACATCCCTGTACTGAGAAAATACATCAAATGGTTTAAAAGTCCCTAATAAGGAAGATCTAGGCAAAGTTTTTAGATTGTCATTAAACAAATCCATATCAATGGCTGTATAATTTACCATTTCAAAGATTCCTAAAACATCACAATGTATTGTTTCCACTAGATTTACTGTACATTAAATGAAATCAGAAAGTAAAGAAATCTATCTATCTATCTATCTATCTATCTATCTATCTATCTATCTATCTATCTATCTATCTATCTATCTATCACTGTTACACTATAACAGTTGTGGTATTAAATGTCTGTTATGTTTTTGAATGTTTTTGTTCTTTTGTCAGTACATGGAAAAAGAATAATAGCCGAAGTCAATCACACGTATGATACCGATATGCAGGACAGCGATAAGGTCAGAAAACACTGTTTTTTTTAATGTTTTTTTATGATATGATGATCCTACAGTGTACAAGAGTAACTGATACAATCACTTGTTTTGTTCGAGATTTCAGTTAAACACAGGAATCACATGTCCTCTGACCTGGGGTTACTAAAAAACACATAGGCTATAAATAATGTAAAACACTTCGGGCTGCCACACACACTTTTATCACACACTTTCACACTGTCTGGAAAAAAAGGTCAGTAATAACTGTCAGCAGTATTCACACACACACACACACACACACACACACACACACACACACACACACACACACACACACACACAGTTCTGTCTTTTTTATCTGATTTACACTGAAACTGATAAAAAACCCAATGGAATACACCACACAAACACGTTCTAGGTTCCTACTCTACAACCAACTGTTCTAGTCTTTGGTATAGAATATGATATGAAAGTCTAGAAACGAACACACTACACTACAGCCACGATGTCTTCACCTGTTCACTCCTGCTGGAGTGCAATTTGATCATCTCTTTATAGCGGAAACTCATCAGTTCCTGCTGCTGCGTGCGCTTTTTCTACACATTCACAGACACCATAAAGAAAGACAACGTCATCCTGGAAAGACCCCAATGCAGAGGTGCGGCCTGAACAAGTATACCGGGAGCAAACTTTGGAGTATTTTACTGAATACTTTAGAAAATATATATATTTTTTGATTAACAAAAACCAATGCTGCTCGATAGATGTATCATAATGCAAAAATATTACATCCCTCCCCAATTAGAGAGTCAGTAACAGTAACATTGAATCGACATGAGAAAAAGGTTATGCTTTCACACACAAATTACACGAAGATTGATTAGATATGCCTTTATTGACTTGTGATATATATTGTGATATATCTTTTGTCAGGCAACACCACTGCCCCAATAATAAAAATTCCAAAAGAAAAACATTTCCTAATTTCACACCACTGGCTGTCACTAGTTATGGTCTAGCTAATGTAGGTTCAATGGTCTTGGAGCTAGAGAGAAAACTTTACTCCACTACTCCACTTTTTCAGACTAATTCCTTCCAGGAACAGAATTACATTACATTTACATTTGTGGCATTTGGCAGACACCCTTATCCAAAACGACTTACAACTGAGCAGGGAAGGGTTTTAGGGCTTTGCCCAAGAGCCCAGCAGTGGCAGCTTGGTGGTGGTGGGATTTGAACCTGTGATCTTCTGAGCCAAAGCCCAATGCCTTAACCACTAAGCTACCACCTCCCTTTTGTTTTTTAAAGAATTGAAGTGAATTGAATATTGAATCGAGGAACTATGGTTTAAGAGTTTGGTTCAGTGTGTACCTGTCTCCATAGAGGAACCGAAGCTGGAGCCACAGGCTCAGCTGGAGGTGCTGCAGATGTGATTTGCTCCAGATTGGGCAAGGAGCCACACTGATGCCGACACATCAAACAAACAAAAATACAACGATAAGAGCTGCATCACTGACTAAAACAATAAAGTGTGTGAGAGACCCAGAGGAAATCATTTTCATCTCCTGTCATGCCCAGCAGATCCCCGAATCCAGTTTATCAACCATCTTTTTATGTGGAATGCTGACAACAATATTGCCAGCAGAATAATAATGGGTCTATACGAATTTTTAAGCAAGTTGTACCCAAATCATCGTTATGAACAGCAAACTTTGTGAAAGCGCACAGTTTCCCTGTGTTTTTTCTTCATCGTACCTCCGGGTTCATGCAGAAACCACAATTCCGACATGTTACCAGTCAATATTTCCTTCACACTTATATTAGATATCTTATAGCAAATTGTTTCCCAGTTAAAAAACAATAAAGTCATGTGATAACAGGCTTTTGCAGTAACAAATGAAAAAACAGATCTCTCTAAATGGAAGTTCATGTAGTGACATGGTTATTATAACCAATAAGGATGGACAATTGGAATGGACAAAGACTAGAATCGTGATCCCAAAAATCAGTTTGTCTTGTCTTGTATATTTGTCTCTGTTCATGTTCTACCCACATTCTCATAGAGGTCTGTCTGCTTGGTCTGCGTGCCACCTGCCATTACAATGAATTCATCTGTTGTGCTTCAGGAAATTATCCACATACTAATCAAGTCTCATCAAAGGATTAAGTAAGCTAAATATATGCCAAACACCAGTACAATAAACATACAAGGCAAAAACAGACAGAAAGGAAAACACACATATATGCACAAAAGTATGCAATTCATGCCTTAGCTATATGCCACACACCACACACCTGTCTACGTATCGCATTAGTTGAAGGCTGTGCTGCATTTTCTTCGAACTTGGCCAGCAGCCGGGACGCCATTGATTTGACAAGGCTTTGATTGCCACCAGCAACCGCCACTGTGCTTGGATCAGATCCAGGGCTCACTGCTGGGACCTGTTCCTCATTCTGATCTGGTAAAACCTCCTCCTGTTGGGATGAAACGATTGAACGATTTCACCAAAGCAAAACCAGAACAACATAATAAGACCATGAAATAAATAAGGACTCACGTCTTCGGACTGTTCAGCTTGACTTGTCCTTCTTCTCTTTCCAACTCCATCAGCAGCTGTCTCTTTCTTTTCCTGATAGGTACATGTGTGTTAAATTAGATCTTTGCTTAGTAGTTTAGGTAGAGAGAGAGAGTGTGTGTGTGTGTGTGTGTGTGTGTGTGTGTGTGTGTGTGTGTGTGTGTGTGTGTGTGTGTGTGTGTGTGTAAACCTTGGGGTTACGTTTGCGAGACAGGCTTTGTCCAAGCCTGTTAAGTAAAGACAGTGGAGACTTGGTGCTACACATCAAAGCTGCTCGTTCTTCCTCACTTAGATCCTCTGAAAGGACAGGGTATATAGTTTATAGATATAAAAACACAATTTTTGTTTCATTCATACAATTGACTGAAAATTCACAAAGCTTTGATTTCCTTGACCGAAACTGTTTACAACCCTTTTAGACCCTAAGCTGGTTAATATATTAAAGCTGGACTGGTGTTGGATTCTTCCTTTTCGACTTTCAATAAGGAAGCATACAATATGTTTTATTCCTCTAGCAGGTGATATAATTTGGATTCTCCTCACCAGTGGCTGGCGCTGTGTCTTTGAGCAAATCATGAAGCTGGCTGAGGTACATCACCATGCAGAGCGAATCGCTATCCTCCAGGACGCTCATCTCCTGACCCGTCATGATGGGCGAGACCCCCAACTCGCGCTCAGCTACGGCCATTGCTAACTGGTTGTTCAGCACGGCTTCGCTCTCATCCAGAGAATCGAAATCGCTAAAAAAGCAAAAATCCGGAATTTCCTCATAATTTACATAATTATGGAAGAGTTTGATGATGTATGAAGCTGTGAATAAGGACCAGCTCACATGAGGTCAGGTCTGTATCTGTGTAAAAGAGCACAGAGTGCTAGTCCACTTCTCCACGAGGTGGTGAGGTCAGTCACACACACACTCCTGTAGGCCTGCGTCTGCTCCTGGCACCAGCTCAGGAGTTCACTGGAACGAGCTGTGGAGTCTGTGTGTTACAGTTAAATAAAGCCAATGAATAATAATAACTAGCAAAACAGATTCATAATCTGAATTAGTATATTAAATTGAGTGTGGATTGAAGGCAACATTTGCAAAGATCTCTGACTTGCTTCCATAACTGTTCAACAAGATCAACAAGAACCACAATATTGTAACCCTGCATATTTATTCAGGAAAAATTATCATTGGAGTGGAAGATCTTGAGTGGCCTGATATTACACCCTTGTGGAGCACAAATCTCTAAAGGCACACTTCAAATTCTAGCGAAACATCTCTCCAGACGAGTGAAGGTAATTATAACAGCAAATATGGACTAAATGTTGAATAGGACATCAAAAACACATACACATCTTATGGTCAGATGTCCACAAACTTTTTTTCTATGTCATCTATATGTATCAAGGTCATTACTCACCTTTATGTGTACGTTTTGATGGAGGTCCCATGATGACACCCAAAATTGGCCCTTCGTCTGTATCCATGAGGTGGCATACCTAAGCAATTACATATTCATCATTATCATCATCATATGAACAACATCAAAGGCAAGCAGTTCATGATGTACAGAAAATCAGCAGTATGAATCATGCAGTGGCTTTTCCTCGTTCCTCAGATTTTTCCTTTTTTTGCAAGTAAAATATAACATCCTGTCTAATGTACATCTCATCTTTCTGTCCACTTTATCCCCAGACATCATGGAGAGAAAATGGTATAGTGATATAACAGAATTAATCGATACTGTTTGAATTGAATGTCCATTTTAATCCCTTCCTTATAAAAAATATTATTTTAGCTATTAATAACATAATGAAATAGAAAACCATGGAATTTGATAAGCATTAATGAAGCAGGAAATAACAGATAGTCAACAGTCAGCTTGAACTATAGTCACAAAACTGTATAGTGTGTGTGCGAACTGAACACACAGTTGTGAGTACTTTTGCACTTATGTATACTTGCACACATTGTATACATCTGCATGTGTGTCCTAAACCTGTCAAAAGTTTATAAGCACCTAATCTTTTATGGTTTTTGAGAGACAGATGCATGTTCCTTGTGTTTTTATGCAACAACTTAGGTAACAGTGTGAAGATTTACTTTGACCAAAATTTGATCCAGTTTATCCCAGAGCAGTTCAACAGGATTTAGGTGTGGTGACTGGGCAGACAATTTCATAATATATAACACTCCAGACGACTGTTTGCTCTCTAAATAACACTTACAGAGTTTGGATGTACACTTCAGGTCATTGTCTTGTTGTATGGTGAAGCCCAATTAGCTGCAGTCCAGACGGAATTATATGGCATTGAATTACGGAATGGTAGCCATGTTAGTTTAGTTTTCCTTTCATCCAGAATTAGTCTTCAACATTCAATGCTTCAAAATAACCCAAACCATTAAGCTTCCACCTCCATGTTTGACTGTGGGTGTGAGACAGTCTGCTAACATCATCTCTCCTGTTCCCTGTCTTACATAAGTTTTACTGTTAGAACCAAAAATCTCAACTTTGGACTCATCTGTCCACAAAACTTTCTTCCAGTCATTTACTGTCTAATCCTTGTGTGTTTTTACCTTTTACCTAGTGTGTGTGTGTGTGTGTGTGTGTGTGTGTGTGTGTGTAAGACCTACCTGAGATGCATTAATAACCTGTGTATTGAGGTTTGGGTAGCGTGTCCCAGGGTCCAGGCTGTACTGACCATGGTTCTTACTGACATTCTCCGGCGTGGTCTGAGGAAGCAGTCGATACACACTCTCCCTAACAAAGGAAATAAAAAAGTCATTGTTTATTAGGAGTACAGATAGACAGATAAAGCATTAATGCAGACTGAAAACTCAAACCTCTCAGCCAGGATGTCTAAAGGGTCCTGTTTCAGTCCCCAATTCCGAACCATCCATGCTGTATCCATCGCAGCCAGGAAGCCACGGGCAATGCCTGTCCCCATCGGCCAGAACGGCTACACACAATATACACATACAGTATATGATTAGAAATTATACACAACAAGCAATAAGACAGGTTGAAACTATTAATCATATTAAAATGTGTTCCTTTGACAAAACCAAGCAAAACAGACATTAGTAATTAATTTATGATTGTGTATATTATTGTAACCCATAACCCATAAATATTGAACAGTTGTTTGGCAGCTGCCCATTTAATGGGGTGCAAAATGTAAATATGTAATATAGTGCACAGTGATGGAGACAAAACCATAACTGGGGTGAGAAAGTGTCTGTTCCTCTCACTTCCAGCAGACTGTCTCCCACCAGCGCCACCAGCAGCCGATGTCCCCTGCGCTGCCGCACGAGGGCTGCGTTTTCCGTCGCGTACATGCACGTGAAGTCAAACATAGCCACATCCGGCTGCCCGTAATGGTTCATGGCAAAGTCTAGAGTCGGCAGCTGATGATTGGTGGAGAAGTCTGCAGCCTCCCGTGCATACACCAGCAGGGCATTCTGGTCTACGTTGTCCCTGGACAGCAAAACCTCTGTGTCTGAATGATCCTGAAGGAAAATAAATTTTAGGGGTGTAGTCACTCATGAGTGCACTCCTACACACAAACTATTAAATGAGAACTCACTTGCAGTATGACGCCTTTCTCGAGCAGACTCTGTTTCTTAGCCGTCATGACAAAGTAATGAGTGTCATCCTTATAGTAGACGATGTTCTCCAGGTCGATGCCTGTAAGAGAAATTAATTACTGATAACCAACCATTATAAAACACAGAAAAATGGTTAAAAAGTGTTAAAAGTGTATGCAAATAAAATGCTAGTTTTTGGAAAAGTCCTCTGTTGTAGAGTTCTACGTAGCAATTGCATGACTTCCCTCAAAAAGACCAATCAAAAAATGGTTACTTACTCCATTATAAGTTCAAAGTCACCAGTTCCAATTTAACTAAAAGACTTAGAGTATCAGATTTGAACAGTACTTCAAATCTTCAAAAATATTTGACTGATATTGAACGTAGGATCAAAGATGCACTTGTCCTCAACACCAAGACACATGTTATTGAAAAGGCAGAAATAGCTGAGTTGTGAGGTTTTATTTCCTAACATACAGATCAAATTGTACACCTCAACATTGCATTAACCATCAACACAAAAGCCTCTTCAACATGCCAGAATGAAACAAAGATCAAACAAGTCGGTCAAAAAAGAAAATACTTTCAAAAAAGTATCCTCAATTAACAAAATAAATGACAGTTTCATGTCACAAATTAGTAGAACCTTTAGTATTTAATAGACAAATAAAATGGTGATGCGATATTAAAATATTAATAAAATAATATAGCAGAGTAAAAGAACACATAAATGTAGCTGAGTAAAAAAAAGTTGCTTTTATCATTAAAACAAAAAATTAAGCACAGTAACAAGGTTCTTAGTTTTAGTGTTAGGGATTCTTGGCTTCTTAAAAAAGATAGATAGATAGATAGATAGATAGATAGATAGATAGATAGATAGATAGATAGATAGACAGACAGACAGACAGACAGACAGTCAGTCAGTCAGTCAGACAGACAGACAGACAGACAGACAGACAGACAGACAGACAGATAGATAGATCATCTGCACTTTTAGTCTGTTGTGCTCACTATCATACATAGACAATATCATCAGTATTAACAAAAATATTAGCTGTATTTTGATACCGGTGTCATTGCGCAGCTCCTGGAAGAACCTCTGGTTGAAAATAAAAGCCACGCCGCTGATCTCCTCCACCTTGGCTTCTGCTGTGGTGTTACGGTTGATGAAATTTGCAGTAATGGCTATCGCCAGTTTTCCCCGGAACTCCTTCCTACGAAATCCTGATAGACAAACAGCAAGATTGAGCTTTCCCTTTATCAATTAACCTTGAGGCACCACTAAATACTAAACAGCCCCGTATGGATAAGGACAAACATGAATAGGAAGCGGTATCCCATGCTTAAGAGAATAAAAAGAAAAGAATGCAGAAATGAGGAACTGTGATTTCAGGCTTAGATTGTGAAATACAGCCGAATGCGCATGCAATGCGTTTTGTCATACAATCAGAGATTTGTCAATTTGCCACAGACTAAACAGTCTAAAAAAAACATATGACGTTTGGTGGATACCAAAGTGGAAATAAGCTCTTTTACCTGTCCAACATGACCACAAACAATTCTGTATCCATGCAATGTGATGTTTTTATTTAGAAATATTCAAGTGATTCTGTCTTTAGAAACTTGGTCATATTTTAGTCTACATGCAGCTTGTCCTCTTTACCAGAAGGCATGTTATTTCCTGAAGAACCTCATTTACTTACACCACATATTTTGTATGTGATTATAGATTGTATACAACTGTGGACAGTTTTTAAGATTATGGACCGTCAGAGTTTGGGGTATACAATTATAGACATTTTAAGACTGAATACAGGATTATGGACATTATGATCTGCAAGTATTGGATTCTGGCCAATGAATGGCTATAAGTATACAATATTGAACTGTATAGTTTTAGACAATGTTTATTTGTTCATTTATCAACCTGTACAAATGATGAATGCATGGTATTACCCGGTAAGGTGTTTCTCCTGCCATCTGCCCCGACAACTACATCAAACTGCAGCTTATTTACTTCATGTGCAGGGGGATGAACCTCAGCACTCCAGCCAACACCTGCCCAGAACACAAGAGTGTGTCAGGTAGAGCTAAAGCTTATTAGCGCTTTCATCAGTCATAAAAAATAATAATAATAAATATATATATATATATATATATATATATATATCACCATAG
>MU551697.1:9712970-9718144 GCA_024362625.1 Silurus asotus | reverse complement strand
AGACAGACAGACAGACAGACAGACAGACAGATAGATAGATAGATAGATAGATAGATAGATAGATAGATAGATAGATAGATAGATAGATAGATAGATAGAACATTATTGTCATTGCATAGTGCAGCATCTATAGCAGCATCTCACAGATTAGCATCTACTAAATATTAATGCAGATAATAGCTTTAAGAAACTGACAAGTGCAGATGAATATATATATATATATATATATATATATATATATATATATATTTACAGAAAATAAATATGAGTAGTAAACAAAAAAAAATATTACATGCTGTTGATAGAAGACTAAAAGACAGTGGCATTGAGTAAAAGACAGGAGGTGAAGCTGGAGGTAGCAGAGCTGAAGATGTTGAGGTTTTCGTTGGGAGTGACGAAGATGGACAGGATTAGAAATGAGTTTATTAGAGGGACAGCACATGTATGACGTTTTGTAGACAAGGTGAGGGAGGCGAGATTGAGATGGTTTGGACAGAGGAGGGACATGGGGTATATTGGTAGGAGAATGCTGAGAATGGAACTGCCAGGAAGGAGGAAAAGAGGAAGACCAAGGAGGAGGTTTATGGATGTGGTGAGGGAAGACATGCAGGTAGTTGGGTTGAAAGAGGCACATGTAGAGGACAGGGGGGTATGGAGATAGATCATCCGCTGTGGCGCCCCCTAATGGGAGAAGCCAAAAGAAGAAGAAGAAGACATGCTGTCGCTTATATATATAGGAATATATATGTATGTATGATCTATAGATGAAAACACACATTTTGAGAAAATAAAGAATTTAGAGTTAGATGTGTATAAGGCACAATATATGTGGAAATATATAATATATAAATATTACTATTAATGCACTATGACATTCACCATTTACATGCACACTGTATGTACTGTTCCATAGTACAAACATTTTACAGTATGTATATATATATATATAAGATAATACGATAATCTAGGATATGTTATGAATTTACAATGTATACAATTATATGTAGTTATAATTATACAAACATTATAATAATAATAATAATAATAATAATAATAATAATAATAATAATAATAATAATAATGAATTTTATTTCATTGCACCCAAGGTCACCTTACAGACAATATACAGGTCATTGCATAAAACAGAACACACAACAGGGAAACAGCATATGCATGTAAAATTCATTTAAATCTTAATAAAACATTTCATATAAAGGACTGTATAAAAATATATGTCTTAAGGCTCTTTTTAAAAGTCAACAAGCACAACATCATTAAATTCATGATGATTACTGGTAGTGAAATCAGTAAACAATTAGTGATCCAGCAATGTTCTAGTAGTGTAGTGTAGAGTTCAGCAGGTCATAGTGTCTGGTATTTAACATCACTAACAGTACAACAATTTGAACACCAAGATGTATGACCAAAGATGACTTATATGTTTGCTCTCCATAATCAATACAATTTAACTCTAGAGTGGAAATGAGTCCAAAACTTGTAGTTTGATATGATCTTTGATTATAGACGTGATCTTACTTTGGTGTTCTTGGTTCTCCGGAGGCTCCCTGAGACTCTTAAACTCCACATTCACGTGAACCTCAACACCCAGAAGTAGAGCAACTTTCAGCAGGATGAGCTGCAGCTGACGAATACCTTCAGACAAAAATACGACCGTGATCAGTCTTATGCAGAGGAACCAAGGCAAAAGCACTGTATGTACTTCATTTCTTCAGTTCTTTTGAGACTTTTACTCAACATTTTGTCTCACTATGTTGAGAAACATTTACTAACTCAACTTTTAAAAAAATGACGTTTTGAATTAGGCTAGATTGATTACTCTATACCCGAGGTTTGGATTACACTGTACCCAAACTTATTCCTAGGAAGATTATAAATTTAAACTTGATTCAGTGGCAGGAACCAAAAGTAAATGTTGCCCTATGCCAAATTATATTATATTAAAATTAGTTACCAATAGTTTTTAATTTTTACTAATAGTAGAACTGTTTATAGTACAAAACAGTTCAGTGGCAAATGCAGCTATTCAAGCTATAAGCAATACAGACACATGCTTGTAATATCTGTGACCTCTAAAAACAGACATAAAAATGGTTCTTATTTTTAAAATTGAACTGCAGATTATTTACTGAAAAGTCAGGATATTACATAGGCAAGAGTCAGTTAGTTTGTTTTATAATTTACACATTTTATCAGACTGACAGCGTGTCCACAGAGGGTTTTGCAGTTTACAAATAAAATAGAAGATTTTTCTGTTAAATATTACGTTTGAAATGAAGATTGGTGTCATTGACAGTTTTTCCTTTTTTCCCCACCCCTTCTTTTATATGGCAAGGGTGACCCATTGGACCTACAGTAGTTTTGGGCATTTTTGCTCTAAACTCTACATCTTTAAATCTGAAAACTCTACACTGCACTCTACACTGCACCAACTCTACACTGTGCCCTGTGATCGACAAGCTTTATTCCTAAATGAATAAAAGTTTGTTAAGCCTTATTCCAGATATTATTTGACAGTGCAAGGTTAGCAGATCATTTTTAATTCATTTAGGAATCAATTTCTTGATTATCTGTGAAAATAATAAGCCTGAAATCTAAAATGTAACTATATCTACAAACAAAGTCTTATATTTCATATTTATTATATAACAAGCTCATCGTGAGAAATATAAGACAATGTTTCCTTTTATTCAAGTTATCCTCCTTTCATGCCATGATTTTTTGCAGGATCTCTTGCGGTTGGATCGAGTATCTGATATTTAAGAATTCTTTCAAGAGTCTAAAAAAGCACATGACCTGTAACATCTACTGCCACAAAAATCGAACTCTTCTTAGATATATTGTTTGCATTTATATATTCAGTTTATATTAAAAGAAATAGTTACTGCATTGGATAGATATTAATACTAACTCCAAGCTTTGGAGACAGATAGTTTTCTAGGGCTGCACTTTTGTGGACACCTGAAATTCATTTGTGCTTTTTGAGCATTCCATTCAACAATTAGTCCATTTTTGCTGTTTATTTATTTATGTATTTTGTTAATAACCCCGCTCTTCTAGAAAGATGTTCCACTAGATTTTGTGGAGATTTGTGCCTCATTAAGCTACATGGGTGTTAGTAAAGTCAGTTACTGATAAAGGTGAGGAGAGGAGGACTGTAGTCAGTGTTCCAGTTCATCTTAAAGGTGTTAAATAGGGTTGAGGCCGGAGCTCTGTTGCAGGAGATCTTCCACTCCAAACCATGAAAACCATATGTTCATGGAGCTTTGTGCACAGGGGCATTGTCATGTTGGAACAGGTTTTCATCTCCAAGTTCAATTGAAGAAAAATGTAATACTACCGTTTTTTTATACGTGTGTGACTCCAACTTTGTGGTAACAGTTTGTGGAAGAACCACATATGGCTTGGAAAGTCAGGTGTCACAAAACCTTTGTCCATATAGTGTATGTAAATGTTGAAACAGATATTACATAATTATATGGCAGTACGGCTCAGAACTCAGAACACACACAAGGAGCAACAATAAAACAACAACGTTGGCTTTACTCACTAATGTGATCTATCGCTCCTGCACAGAACTTTCCATAGAACTTCTTGGCTCCGAGGCCACGTAGATCCTGGATGGTAAAAGGCCACAGGTGGAGGACGTTATTCCGGGAGAAAGTGTCTCTCTTTTCCACCAGCACCACTCTCGCCCCTAGAAAACTCAGCTCGATAGCCGTGCGTAGACCACAGGGTCCTGCCCCTATTATCAAACACTGACAATCATTGAAACACACACACACACACACACACACACACACACACACACACAATGTTAGCATTTTGTGTTTTTCTCTCTCTCTCTCTCTCTCTCTCTCTCTCTCTCTCTGTGTGTGTGTGTGTGTGTGTGTGTGTGTGTGTGTGTGTTGTTGTTTTTACAGTAGTGTTATAACAAGCTTGTCCGTTCTGGTACTCTTTCTGACTGGCTCGTTTGTCCAACTTGGCCCACAGAGCTTTGGCCCTCCAGTAGTGCAGTCTGGACCTCAGGGTCTTGTAAAATTGTGGATTTTCTCCTGGTTGCAGGTGAAGCTCAGTGCAGAGCTCCTGAAACGCCCGCAGGGTCTCCCTGCATGTGGACGCCTGCACAAAACTGTCAAAGAGGGCGTCGGGGTGGCACCCCTCCCCCAAAACCTGTCCATCACCCATCTCATCCCAACGTGGTCCCAACACACCTGAGGGAGGGAGAGAAAAAGACAAGACAGGAAGGTGGGGGTTGTTAGTGAGGAAGAAATAGACAGGTGCAGATGGGTTGATTGTGGGCAAGTTGTTGGGACGTGGTAGTTTAGTAGTTAAGGCATTGGACTTTGGATTTAAAGGTCGTGAGTTTAAGTCCCAGCCACACCAAGCTGCCACTCCTGGACCCCTGCAAAAGGCCCTTAACACCAAAACTGCTCAGTTGTATACAGATACAGTTGTGTACAGATTTTACACTTTTATTTCTTTAGTTCAGGCAGACAGCAATTTATAAATGTATTTAAGTTCATTCTGACGTCTCAAGCATTTCACTTTCACAAACAGGCTTTTGTAGTGCAAATGAAATCAAGGTTAAATAAAACCAGATGTATAAAAGAGAGCTCAGGGGGTGAAGTGCTGGGTTACTGTTCGGAAGGTCAGGGGTTCAAGCCCAGGTATCGCCAAGCTGCCTCCCTTGGACCCTTGAGGCTTTTAACCAACCATGATCTTGCATGCCCTTCAAATAATCAGCAGGGTACCAGTGAGTCAGTGTTACTATCCTGAAGTTGAACTTTCCTATAACAGCACTACAGTGTTTTGTTTTACATACCGCAGCAATTTACCACACTTTTTATCTGTTCTGTTTTTGCTGTATTTGCTGTCTAACGTCCATAATTTAAAAAAGAATTAATAGAATTATTATTTTTTACAGCTGACAGATTGTCTGTCCAAGATTCCTCTGAAAAAAACACTTGTATGTTTGTAGGTTTTATTTGGAATGATAAACGTGATCCAAACAAAGGTCACTGCGAATTCTGAAATGTTTTCTCACAATACGCTTTCCTCCATGTATGTCATGCGGAGATATTATTTAGAGGTTCACATCCTGGAAATCAAGCCCCCACTCTTTTTAACATAAGATGTATCTCATTACATTTGGG
>MU551697.1:9697970-9707970 GCA_024362625.1 Silurus asotus | reverse complement strand
GGAAAATTATAGAAACAAAGAAAAGTTGAATACAAATGTCACAGTTACTAAATAAAGACCCAGAAAATGGACTTAATACATTTTAATGAGTGTAGCGACCTTGAAAAGCCCATCATGTTATACAATTGTGTGTGTGTGTGTGTGTGTGTGTATAGATAGATAGATAGATAGATAGATAGATAGATAGATAGATAGATAGATAGATAGATAGATAGATAGATGTTAAACCTGCTATATGTGGTTCTTTTCTAAACTGTTACTACAAAAGCTGGAGGTGCTCATTTGTACAGAACATTTTATAATAAAATTTAGCATTCGCTTGAACTTGGAAACCCAAACCTGTTCCAGCATGGCGATGCCCCTGTGCACAAAGTGAGCTCCCTGAAAATCTGGTTTACATGCTTTGGAGAGAAAGATCTTGAGTGACCTGCAATAGAGCTCTGATCTCATCCCTACTGAACACCAATCTGATGAATGTGAACGCTGACTGCACCCCAGGTCTCCTCACCTACATCAGTACCTGCCTTTCGTAATATCTTTGTGGCTGATAAACACAAATATCCATAAGCGCACTCCAAAATCTAGTGGAACACCAGAAGAGTGAAGGGAATTAGAAGAGCAAATTGGGACTAAATGTGGAATCTAGTGCTCAAAAATCACACACCACATTAATAACCAGGTGACCCAATACTTTTGGCAATATATAGTGTATGTATATATATATATATAAAACCATACAACTCTTTCCTCTACATCTGCCTCTTCAAACCAACTATTTGCATGTCTTCCCTCACCACATCCATAAACCTCTTTTATATATATATATATTTATATATATTTAAACATTAAACGGTTGTAACATTACACTGAAGTAAAAACATTTAAAATATATCCAAAAAGCCTAATTGGAGAACATATTTATTGTATCATGGTGCAGGTCTTGATTTGAGTGTGGCATTGACTGTAAGAACCACATACGACTGGAAAAGTCAAGTGCCCCAATAAATGTACCCATAAAGTGTATGAATAAATCTTTAGAGCATACATTACCTGTGCTATAAAGGGGGCAATCATCCCACCGATTCGACTGAATGAGGTACAGAAGCCCATTCCTATAGAGCGCACTGCTGTAGGGTAAACCTGCAGGAACACACCATTAATGAACTACAGTCCATATATATATATATATATATAATCAGTCGGATTATTATTCAAATGACTGTAACCTTATTCATGCAAATAAAACAAACGAACAAGCAAAAGTTTATTTGAAAGCACCTCACCTCCGCAGTATAAATATAAACCACATTAAAATTCATGGAGACGAGCGAGCGCAGCAGGAAGAGCAACACTGTAAAACCAAACCTGCAGGAGAGAAAAGACAATGCTGTCACTTCCTGACCTCGAGTCTGTAAACTTATTAATTCAGTTTTATGCATTTTTATTTGTATAGCGGTTTTAACAATGGACATTGTCTCAGGGCAGCTTTACACAAATAAATCAGAGATGAAAGAATGTCAAAGTTTGTTCCTTATAAGTGTAAGTTTGTCTCTAATGAGCGAACCAGTGGCAACTGTGGCAAGAAAAACCTCCCTGAGATAACATGAGCACGAAACCTTGAGACTGTGATATGACTACATGACTGATATTATCAAAACATGACAGTCAGTGATCTTCAACAATCTTCTTTTCACTCCAAACATTCCCCACACGTGTGAGTCAAGGTTCTGAACTCTTTAGACTCTTTTATATGCTATTCACAGACACTGCATTTGTCTTCACTAGGCCTAGGAGACCCAAACCTGTTCAAGCATGACAATGCCCCTTTACTAAACACTAGCTCTATGAAGATTTTGGTTGAAGTGGAAGATCTTGAGCGCTGACCTCAACCCGATTGAACATCTTTGAGATGAATTTGAAGACTGACTGCACCTCAGACCTCTTCACATCACCCTACATCAGTACCTGAGTTTATTAACCCCCTTGTACCTGAATGAGGCACAAATCTTCACAAAGTGTGTGAAGATCTAGTGGAACATCTACCAAAAAAAGATTTACTATAAGAGCAAACATTGTGCAAAATATGTGAGGGAAAAAAAACCTGTGTAAAAAAAAAAAGATCAATGATCAATGATCTGTGTGAAAAATGACCAGCAAGTCAGTGTGTATATTTTCTGACCAATCAGAATCAAGCACTGTTGAGGTAAATAAAATCCTTTGAATATGGTGTATTTTAATCATTAGACTAGTTTAAACTGTTATGGTGTGTTTCATCTATACATCTATAGGAGAGTGAACTTACATGGTGGTGCAGACATTGACCAGCAGGAAGAAGATGGCGGAGAGCAACTGAAGGATGGCCATGCTGTACTTTCGCCCCACAACATGCAACAGGCAGATGTTCAGAGGGATCACTGCAAAAGAAAATGCAATAAAATCCCGATCTAATTCCCGATCTACACATACCTGTTTAATTCCACCAGTATTCCCATCAGGAACTTACATGCCACCTCTCCCAGGGAGCTGATGAGGAGGGTCTGATAGTCGTCCATGTTGAACGGGATGCAGTAACACAGCGACTCGTCTTTGTTGTGTTTGATGTTGTGTTCGGCGTCTGCGTCAATCACACACAGCAGGTTCTTCTCCAGCAGCTCTGAGCTGCTCAGCACTGAGCCGTAATAGGAGAAAGACGCCACAAACCTGCAGGCATCAGATTTGGGACTTTTACATACTTCAGAATGTAAAAATTTGCTAATAGACTTGTGTAAAACAATACTTTCATTTCACACACACACACAAACACACCACCAAAGGTGAGTGTAAATTCCACATTACCATGAATACCACAGCAGCAGAGACGTCCTTCTGAAAGCTCGACTAACCAGAGTGGCAGCATTACCACGCTCTGTCTGAAAACACACAACATAACCTCTAGTACACAACACAAGCACGTGGGTGAGTGTGTGAGTGAGAGAGAGAGAGAGAGAGAGAGAGAGAGAGAGAGAGAGAGAGAGAGAAGGAAAAAAACGACTGAGAGTTAACACACCACTACAGGTTCCCGTAGTTCCCCCTCAGGCAAACTGGCTCCATTCATCTTAGCAATCCATTTTAACGTGGAAACTGCTCCTTCTACATTCCCTGCTGAGACCTGGAACCTCGCTGACTCAGGGATAAACTGGAGGAAAAAGCAAGAAAGAACGGAAGCAAAAAAAAAAAGAAACGAAAGAGAGAAAGAAAGACAGTGAAATACACAAATACAAACATATAAAAATGTAAATAAACAAGTGCATTATAAACAAAAGAAAAAACAGTAAAAAACACAAATATAAATCAACCAAACAATTAAACAAACGAACAAAACACAACACAAAAAAAGAAGAAACAAAGAAAAGTTAAATAAATATAAAATGTCAATTATTTAAATTACGAAAAAGAAAGAAAGAAAGAAAGAAAGAAAGAAAGAAAATACAGTAAAATAAGTAAAGTAAAAAAGGAGGAAAGAACAAAAAAAAGAAAAAAAGAAAAAAGAAAGAAAGAAAGAGAGAAAGAAAGAAAGAAAGAAAGAAAATACAGTAAAATAAGAAAAAAGTAAAAAAGAAGGAAAGAACAAATGAAAGAAAAAAAGAAAAAGAAAGAAAGAAAATACAGTAAAATAAGTAAAAAGTAAAAAAGGAGGAAAGAACAAAAGAAAGAAAAAAAGAAAAAAGAAAGAAAGAAAGAAAGAAACAAACAAACAAAGAAAGAAAGAAAGTAAAATAAGTAAAAAGTAAAAATGGAGGAAAGAACAAAAGAAAGAAAAAAAGAAAGAAAATACAGTAAAATAAGTAAAAAGAAAAAAAGGAGGAAAGAACAAAAGAAAGAAAAAAGAAAAAAGAAAGTAAGAAAGAAAGAAAATACAGTAAAATAAGTAAAAAGTAAGAAAGAAAGAACAAAAGAAATTAAGAACAAAAGAAAGAAGAAAGCAAGAAAAAAATACAGTAAAATGAGTAAACTGTAAAAAAGGAAGAAAGAAAGAAAGAAAGAAAGAAAGAAAGAAAGAAAGAAAGAAAGAAAGAAAGAAAGAAAGAAAGAAAGAAAATACAGTAAAATAAGTAAAAAGTAAAAAAGGAGGAAAGAACAAAAGAAAGAAAAAAAGAAAAAAGAAAGAAAGAAAGAAAGAAAGAAAGAAAGAAAGAAAGAAAGAATGAAAGAAAGAAAGTACAGTAAAATAAGTAAAAATTAAAAAGGGAGGAAAGAACAAAAGAAAGAAAAAAAGAAAAAAGAAAGAAAGAAAGAAAGAAAGAAAGAAAGAAAGAAAGAAAGAATGAAAGAAAGAAAGTACAGTAAAATAAGTAAAAATTAAAAAGGGAGGAAAGAACAAAAGAAAGAAAAAAAGAAAAAAGAAAGAAAGAAAGAAAGAAAGAAAGAAAGAAAGAAAGAAAGAATGAAAGAAAGAAAGTACAGTAAAATAAGTAAAAATTAAAAAGGGAGGAAAGAACAAAAGAAAGAAAAAAAGAAAAAAGAAAGAAAGAAAGAAAGAAAGAAAGAAAGAAAGAAAGAAAGAATGAAAGAAAGAAAGTACAGTAAAATAAGTAAAAATTAAAAAGGGAGGAAAGAACAAAAGAAAGAAAAAAAGAAAAAAGAAAGAAAGAAAGAAAGAAAGAAAGAAAGAAAGAAAGAAAGAATGAAAGAAAGAAAGTACAGTAAAATAAGTAAAAATTAAAAAGGGAGGAAAGAACAAAAGAAAGAAAAAAAGAAAGAAAATACAGTAAAATAAGTAAAAAGTAAAAAGAAAGAAAGAAAGAACAAAATAAATTAAGAACAAAAGAAAGAAGAAAGAAAGAAAAAAAAATACAGTAAAATGAGTAAACAGTAAAAAAGGAAGAAAGAACGAAAGAAAGAAAGAAAGAAAGAAAGAACAAAAGAAAGAAAGAAAGAAAGAAAGAACAAAAGAAAGAACAAAAGAAAGAACAAAAGAAAGTAAGAAAGAAAAAAAATACAGTAAAATAAGTAAAAAGTAAAAAGAAAGAAAGAAAGAACAAAAGAAATTAAGAACAAAAGAAAGAAGAAAGAAAGAAAAAAAATACAGTAAAATGAGTAAACAGTAAAAAAGGAAGAAAGAACGAAAGAAAGAAAGAAAGAAAGAAAGAAAGAACAAAAGAAAGAAAGAAAGAAAGAAAGAACAAAAGAAAGAAAGAAAGAACAAAAGAAAGAAAGAAAGAACAAAAGAAAGAAAGAAAGAAAGAAAGAAAGAAAGAAAGACATTTATCCGTGTCTAGGATTATTCTATTAAGGTGTGATATGAGCTTCACCTGGAAGAGGATGATGAGTAAAACACCCGGGATGATGGAGAAGCGGATCATCCAGCGCCAGCCCATTGTGGGCACCACCGTCATCCCCAGAATGATGATCAGCAACGATCCCATCATCCAGAAAATCTAACCGCAGAAGATTTTTTAATAGGAAAATCATCATCATCATCATCAAGATTATTATTATTATTATTATTATTATTAGACATGAGCTTTGTTTTGTCACGTACCGAGGCCAGGGGCAGCAGTGAACCTCGGTATTTAGCAGGAATGAATTCCGTCTTCAGGACAAATCTGACACATCCGAACAAACGTTTAATACATTTATTGAGAAGAAGTGTGTGTGTGCGTGCATGTGTAAGTGTGTGTGTATGTGTGTGTGTGTTTACCCTTGTGACGTAGCTGCTACTCCACAGCCCACCATGCTGCGCAAGAAAATGAACCAGCCGTAGGATGGAGCGAATGACGTGAGCATAGAGAAATACGCGGCCCATATGAAGCCCCCGAACACCACCTGTGTGAACACGACAAACGGAACTCAGTGGACACACAAATCTTTCTGATATCCAACATCATCATCATCAGACTGCAACGTGAACATCAATCTCAGATGTCTTTAATGTAAACTGACCCTCCAGCGGCCATATTTATCCGCCACGTATCCACACAGTACCCCGCATACCATGAAGCCCAGAAACACCATCTACACACACAAAAACAATAAAATCAGGATATCAGGAAAATAATCAACTTTGGCACGGTAACAGCAGCTCCTCTATTCATTAGGCCACCACACACCACCCCACACTTCCCTCCATACCAAACTTATTACAGACTGCCTATACATGAGTGTGAAAACCTCACCGTGGAGACCAGGGCCACCTGCCAATCCTCCAGATGCCACTCGCATCGGATCTCAGGAGACACCACAGCCAACAGCATGATCTCCATTGCCTCAACAATCTACACACACACACAGATTCAGACTTACGGATGCATAGAGACACAGATACACTGTATCACATAGTAACATTTACTTTGCTCTTACATTGGCACTGCCCATAATAACGAAGAGTAGTATGTGAAAGCGCCCAAAGCCAATGCTTTCCACCGCCTCCTCCACGCTGTAACATTTCTGATCTGTGAGGGGATAGAAAGGCAGCACAGGGATGACCAGGTCAGAGGACACTGATTAAACCAGGAAGAAAAGAATATTTAATTTAATATTAAATAAAAAAAGGTCACATGTGCAATGTACTTTTACTTCTTGTTCACCTTCTTTTACAATCAGTATATCCAAAGCGAGTGATTATTGTAATTTTAAGTATCGTAAAGTGATTAATATGCGAAAGTGTGTGAAAGCATTAGTGTGAAGTTGTTCATGACCGATTCATTTGAAACAAATCTTTAATGTGAACTTGTAGTCTCAAAGAGCGATTCGTTCTTTTTCAATTGGACGCAAAGCATCGCAAAATCTCTATAGGCAACGTAGAACAGAATTCAGTAGTCGACCTCGTCTGATCTTCTGGTCCTAGTCGATCAATATTTAATAACGCAACGCTATAAAAGACGATACATAATGCAATAGATCAGTTTCTTTTTTTTTTGTCTGAATTACGATTTTTTTTGTTACATTAATAATGGGAGTCACATGACAAACTAACTACACGAATCAGAAGATATGAGAGATGAGCTACTCATTCTGTTTATCATCATTTTTTTTACCTGAGCTGCTTTGTCATATTTTCACTATTGGAATTGTAGTTAGAGAAACGAAAAGAAGTAAATGACTCGAAAAAAGACTCATTTTATTGAACGAGTTTTTCGAAGAACCAAGTCACTAAAATGATTTGATCTTCCCATCAATAGAAAGCATCAGTTTGTTCAAAGCAGTTGTGCGATGACTTCATGTTAAGAGGTCATGAAACAGCTCAAGGCCTGGACACGATACTTTTTGAAAAATTGAGATGGATGGGAACTGCCACTATTATATCATTGAAATTTGCATTTACTGTGTTTTTGGGCACTTTAATAAACCTGCCTGACATCACAACCCTGAATTTTACACTTTGTCTATTTCTTTTGTTGCATTTCAAATGTTACTGAATTGGTCAATTCTGTTTTTAATTATCCAATACATTACTACAATTATTAATACCCTGTAAATACAGTAAAAATATAATAAAAATGGGAGAGAAAGTGGGGGTAAAATTATATAATAAAATAAAAAAAATATGAATAAAATAAAATAGAAAATAAAATAAATAAAATACACTAAAGCTCTTTTTTGCACTGCATTTGAACTATGAAACAAAACAGCCTCAGCAGAACTTCAGCAGAACATCAGTCCCTTTGCCCATGATTTACTCAAACCAGTCAATAGTGTAGATGTAACAGTACAGATTCTGAAATTTCATTAGGGTCTATAAAAGTTATTTTATTACCGAATAATAACATTATGCAACCAGGTTAGTTTGTTCTTTCTTTTCCATTAATCTCCCTAAAACATTCCTCACTTGTTTCACCTTTTCACATCAGGCTGAGATCTGAAACGAGTTATGAACATCGCAAAAACCCTAAAATAGGAGGGTGAACATTTGATTTCCCCAAAACTTTTAAAAAGAAGGTCAGAATGTTTAATTATTGTTACAGTCTTATAAATCTGTAACATCATCATGACTTTAGAGAGAAGTTTAATGACAGCCATGTTGGGTTCAAAACCTTCTGGAAAACCGAGTTAAGGTCAGTGGTTAAAGTTATAGTGTAAATTAGAATAAGGAGTCTATAAAGCTATATTATACAAACAAAAGTATTGGGACACCTGACTTTTCCAGCAAAAAGTGGTTCTTCTCCAATCAGTTACCACAAAGTCGGAGGCACACAATTGTAGAGCATGTGTTTGGATGCGGGGAATTCTACTGAAATGAGAGACCCAAACCTGTTCCAGCCTGAGCACAGAACCAGATCCACGAAGATATAGATTACATGGGATTGGACGGAAAGATCTTGCTGATCTCTGCTGTAACCGTCAGCCCTGTTGAACACTTTTTGGATGAATTCAAACACGTACCCCAGGCCTCCTCACCAAAGATCAGAAATCTCACAAATCTCCACGAGTACACTCCAAAATCTAGTGTTACATTTTCTCCGGATTATAGGAGCAAAATTATAGGTGATTATATTAGCAAACGGAGACTACATGTGGATGAAGTGTATTAGCAGGCAGGCAGAATGACCTGTTTCATAGACTCCAGTGTGAATTTCGGATCTTTATATGTAGAAACAATTACCATTAGCTTCCTCGACAGGTTTAGCAGAAGGATCAGGATGGGCGGCAGCAGCAGCAACAGTGGCGCCCGATTCCTCACCCAGGTTCTCACCCGGTTCCTCACCCGGTTCCTCACTCGGTTCCTCCTCCTCCTCCTCCAGCTCCTGCAGCTCTATTGCACTCACCAGCTGCGTCTTCATGGAGACTCCGTTCGCTCCTCCTGTCATCCTCTTTATTCAACAAGTTTCAGCACAATGCTACTGTAAACATCAGAAAGTCAACATGTAACAGCAGCAGCAGACTTTAAACAAACAAATGTCACTCCGTATCTGGGGCAGCTTCAAACCAAGCACAAAACATGAAGACAAAGTTGGCAGTTGATTTGCTTGGTCATGTTCCTCATGCAGCAAAAGAAGAAGAAATAACTTCCCCATTAAGGAGCGGTTTAATAGCCTGATCATTACTTCTCAAAGTACAAAACATAATTTATAAGTTGGAATAAAACCGACAATATCATTTTACCATGTAGGTGATCTTTTAGATCTTCCCAGATTCAGGCTGCTGTAGGTTTCAGATTTAATGCCATTATGAGTGAAACATTGTAAGCAAACACTCACTCACACACACACACACACACACACACACACACACACCATACCCGGCTGAAATGATGTTCCAAACCCGCACACACCTTCACCAGACTTTATACCTGTTCAACTTCTTAAATCACGGAGTGTGATGTTGGGCACCTAAAACCATCCGATTTCTCCTCATAATTGCTCTGGACAAAAAAACAAACAAACCCAAGTTTCCGGCATGTACCTGCCCGACAGGTAAACTGAATCCCCGAGAGACTGAGGAACAGCAGGAGGCAGGACCTGAGCTTTAAAGGGCCATACAGGCTATTTACTAACACTCCACATCAGGGCTGTCAGTTCACGCATGCGCAGAGAGCCGGCACATTACGTCATAATGTCATTTACATAGGTATTAAATCGTCACTTTCATTTGCATCAAAACAATGCAGTTTTTTTTTTTTTTTTCGTTTAAATAAAATAGCATATACATTTAGTTCTAATTTAGCTTGTGTAGTTTTGTGTTTTGTGTTATTCTAGGTTGATTTATGTACATTTACATTTACATTTGCGGCATTTGGCGGACGGGCTCGTCCAGAGCGACGTACAAAAGTGCTTCGAGTCTCTAGCAATGAATCAATCTACACTGATACACCAGATTACAAACGTAATATAAATATAAATGTAAATGTGACACTGCGGTCCTGGAGTAACGTTGTTTTGTTTCACCGTGTACCCTGGAATGATAATGACTGTATATAGTCGGAATGATAATGACAATAATATTACATGCAAACACACAAGCAGACACACACACACACACACACACACACACACACACACACACACACACACACACACACACA
>MU551697.1:9677607-9697804 GCA_024362625.1 Silurus asotus | reverse complement strand
AAAATAACATTTATTTGTCACATGCACATTACAGCACAGTGAAATTTGGCATTCAAAGAGTTCAATTCTGGTCTCATCTGACCAGAGTATATTCTCCCAGTATTCCACAGGCTTGTCCAAATGTGGTGCAGCAAACTTTAAACGAGCTTGTTGTTTTCTTTGAAACAATTGTACCTGCTAATTCCAGGTCTTTCAAAAGCTCTCCACGGGTGGTCCTTAACTCTTCTGATATTCTTTTCTCTCCTCTGTCAGAAATCTTAAGAGGAGCACCTGGTTGTGGCCGGTTTATGGTGAAATGGATTATGGCCCCAACAGTGCTCACTGGGACATTCAGAAGTTTTGAAATCCCTCTGTAACCAATTCCATCAGTATGTTTTGCAACAATAAGGTTGCGAAGGTCTTGAGAGTGCTCTTTACTTTTCCCCATCATGAGATGTTTCTTGTGTGACACCTTGGTAATAGGACACCTTTATATAGGCCTTCAGTTTGGATTGAACCATCTGATATTAATTTGCACTGACGAGGGGCAGGATTGCTTTCTAATTACTGATCGATTTCAGCTGGTGTCTTGGATTTCCATGCCTTTCTTCCCACCTCCCTTTCATCATGTCTTCATGTGTTCTTTGTGTGTCATTTCACAATATTACACATAACTGCACTTTAACTCTGGACTTGAACAGCAAAGTGCCACTTTATATCACACTATAATGCACATGGACACTTTAAGGACAATCACTAAATCACTTTTATTTGTACTTCCAATATCTGCCATACTAATTCATGTATATACATATTTTTTATTTTTTTGTCTATCCTTAATTGTATTGCTTTTTATGCTTAAATTGTGGACAGTAGTATAAAGCATTTCACTGCATGTTGCACTCTGTATGTATGTGTATGTGACAAATAAAATTAGATTTGATTGATTTGATTTATGGACATCCATGGTTGCATGGGTTGTTACCAACATCTGTTAAAGATTTCATGTCAATAGCACCTTTAGAAATATATTTACTGAAATAAAATGTGACGTACAATACTTATTTTTTCCTGCTGTGTGTATGTATATATATATATATAAAATTCTGATTATAAATTACAATTATTTTTTACTTTTACTCAATTAGAAATACATAAGGAGTATATTTTACTTTTACTGAAGTAACATGTAGGGAGAATATTTGCACTTTTACTCATGTACAGTGTGCAGTGTACTCTGTCTAATCCTTTCCACAGACAAACTATTTCTGTTTTGATGAAAAGAACCAGTAGATGCAACTGGAAGATGTAGATGTAACTTGTTTTTTTGTTTGTATCTCGGCACAGAAACATTACAGGCTACTTAAGTGAAAATGTGGTTATTGGGTCAAAATTGTAATAAAAAAATAGAGTTGTCTAAATATATATTTACGTTAAATAGGAAGTAGCTCAAATGTTTGCAAAAGTATTGAAGTGCAAAAATATTGTTGAGGAATTAGTTTGAGCACAAAGCATAAAAAAACAGAGGGTAACAGCTGGAATGGGAACACTACCAAATACACATGCAAATGAGCGCCTGCTTGGCAAAGTCACACCAGTAATTTAGTTTAAACAAATGAAGAAGGTTGGACAGGTCTCCACCTTACACATTTTTTACATATTAGTATTTTACACTGAAATACACTTTTTCATTTTCAGAGGTTTTCTATTGTTTAAGTTACTTGTCGCACAATATGTTACTTGTCACCACAAAAATTTATTATGTTAAAATTATATCAGAAAACCAGTCTATATGTATTTAAATCCTTAATGAGATCACATGTCCTATAAGGTAACTCAAATAAAATAGCAAATCATGGTACAGTCCATTAAGATCATGGACAGTACACAATCCTGATAAAAAAATCTTAACTCCTCTGACTATAGGATTTTTATGTGCTTTTTAAACATCCCATTCCACATTGAGACTCCATTTGCTGTTATAGTAACCTCCACTCTTCTGGGAAGATGTTCCACTAGGTTGTGGAGTGTGGAGATGTGCGCTCAGGAAGGTCAAGTACTGATGTAAGGTGTGAAGGCCTGTATTCAAGAGGGTTGAGGTCAGGACTCTATAGCAGGCCACTCAAGATCTTCAACTCCAACCCATGCTATGCAAATCTTAATGGAGATGGCTTCATGGAGATGGCATACTGGAACAGGTTTTGGTTTAGATGAAGGGAAAATGTCATGCTACTGCATCCAAATCCATCCCATACAACTACTGCATTCAACACATGATCAAACGCATATGGCTGAAAAAATGTCAGGTGTCCCAATACTTTTGTCGGTAGAATGTATTTTAGACATGTTTGTCTGGTCACGTTCACCTTTTATGTTAAGTTGGGATTTAGTGTGATTAAGTGACCCATGTGTGTGTGATGGGTGTGAACACTGCCATGTTTCCAAAGAAAACACATTGCATGCTTGCATGAACATCAACAAAGGATTAATAGAGTACAGCCAGTACACCAATTCTGCTTTGTGTACAATGTCAACTGATAACTGTTTCATTTCAGTAGTTATTACTTCAACGTGTTTGCATTTGATTTGTATTTCATTTAATTGAAGAGGACATCAGTCAATCTGATTTCTTTAGGTTTTAAGCTCGACTGAAGAGCTAACAATATTTATGTTTTCTGAGGAAATGTCATTATAACACTGACTTTAATCTGTTTTAGGATATTATTGTATAATGTGATCGAAATAAAATTGGGTTCAGATTAAGGCTTTAATGTTAAAAGTTTCGTCCAATTTTCTTAAATGTTTGACATCTCAAGAGAATACAGGAATATTATTCATATATTTAATTACGTACTGTAAATACAAACATAGATATCTGTAATAGGTTTTTGTTTCCACTATTCTGTTTATTCGACCTTAATTACAATTAGAATCTTTCATCTTTCCTTTAAAAACAAAAAAAAAGAGGACAGAAGAGTCTTCCAAAGGCATGCTTTCTTTTCATTTTACAACAAAAGAAATCTAAAAATGTGCTATTCAGGACACTATGTCATGTCTTCCTAAGTCAACCTGATATCAGACGACCTGGTTGTGAATTACAGATGCTGCCTCTCGATGTTTCCCTGAAACTCCGATTAGATTGGAGTATATTGGACTTATCCTGACTTCTTGGATGATACACTGTTTGCTTGAGGATCGTGTCAAAAGCTGATTATGCAAGAAGGTATCTCCAGAAACAGAGAAACGGTGTGAGGAACACTATAAGCGAGGGTGGGGCACTGATGCTGGGTTGCAAAACAGGTTTTTTAAGCACTGCCATTGTGTTCGGCTCCTTCTGTGGTAACCTGAGAATCTGGAATAACACGCTAATGCTACGGGTTTATGTATGTGCTCTTGTGTTGTGCATACAAAAAGGTGGTTGTGGACTGGAGAAGCTATTCCTATACGATTACAGGATCATTGGGCGGGGGAACACACATGGAGCTGGATAATATCTAGAGGATTAGACCACGTGGCTGTAACAGCTTGTCCTTGTTTCCTGTTGAATTAGGGGGCAGTAAGTCAAGAAAGAGTGTTTGTCATCCTATTTAAGTCTGGAATTACCTGCTGTGTACATTAAAGGACCTTGAGGTCATACGTCAGGAAAAAAAAAACACATATTTGTGTCTCGGTTTGAATGCACATGATTTTATTATCCTTGTTAAATTCGCACAACAATCTAGAGACAGTACATGTTAAATACAGGGATGCAGTTTGCAGAGACCAAGAGAGTGTGATGTCATTAGGAGACGAAAGGAAAGAGATTTCCAAGGTGCTAACAAGAAACAGAGATGTAACGTGACCCCATTTACACTCTGGATCATATCCGGATAAGGATTGCCTCCATGTAACACGGTGCATTTGCATCTCATATGTTGATAATCCTTTTCCTCGATTCTTATCCGGATATAATCCTGATACTCGAATTGCGAATGGTTTATTAAACAATTAAATGGCACATTGGGTATAAGGATTATATCCTGAAAGAGATTCTCCACATGCGCCCAATCAGGTTTTGAACAGATTTCAATTTAATCCATTTCAGATTTAAGACATTTTAACGAGATGTTGCGTACGCTTGAACAAAAACACGATCCATTCCTTACACATTCAGTTTTTTGGGGTTTTTTCCCCCCCAAATGCAGCCTTTATCATGGCCATAAAAATAACTGAAAACTGGTAACAACATATAAGGATCTGTTAATTATTTTAAAGCAATACGGCTAACATCTGATTACAAGTGCAAACGAATGCAGTTAATATATGACCAAAATTCCATCCAGGCAGATAATTGGAGTAATCAGGTGTAAATGGGGTCTTTTGGAAGTGATCATTCTTTACAATACTCCAGGAATATTCTAGCGTTCTTCAAACCTTTCCCTTATATATACACTATACGCTCAGAAATTCAATTTCCTAACAAATCTGACTTGATACCCATCACTGTAATCTAATCTTAAACAAACACTTTGTCTTAATTAGTGTTTAACTGGCAGAGATATTATCATGCTAGCAAACATTTGGGAAATTAGAAAAGGTTTTGTTAGTATAAACGGTTCGCATGTGTCTTTTCCTTGGTCAAAAAGACACTAGTTGATCACCGGTAACAAGGATCTGTGTATGATTCGAGGCAGATGTGTCTCAATTTCTCATAAGTAAACTGAAAATCTTGAGAATTTAAAGCTGCATTTCATTGTTTACCTGATAATTACCTATTAACAGCAACATATCAATATAAAGTGCTATTAACTCATTATTTTTTCATCATTTTAAATTCTACTTGAGGATATGTGTAACGTTTCTTTCTGTTCATTTTACCACCTCTAAAGACTTCCTGTTCTTTAAATCCATGTCCAAACTCCTGCCTGCAATAAATGCACAATATTGCGGAATAAGGTTGTAAAAAAAATGCTAGAATATTCCTTAAAGTTTCCAAAAACCTCCAATAATCTATGAAACTCATATAGGAATGAAAAAATAGTCACCTTTTTCCTCACACTCGCATTAACCCAGAGATATTAATCACAGATATTCATCTTCACTACATTTGAATCATTTCAACAGCAAAGGAAATGTACAGCTTGTAATAGGGGTTACTTTATTATTTTACACACACACACACACACACACACACACACACACACACACACACACACACACACACACTCAATAGCACCATATTAGTCCGGTGGTTGGAACATGGTATGATAATGTAAATAAAAAGGATTAATTATATAATCTTCACTTATGATTTCCTGACTTCAGAGCTGCTGAGGTGACACAGTGGTTATAGATGGAGGAACAGTTTTAAACAATTAGGCCATGGTTTAAGTTGTTACGAATAAATTAATGTGGAATATATATATATAAATTCATTAATTTAAGGTAAGAGTTTAAGAGTTTGTAAGATGTAAGAGTTTAATTTTATATAAAATGTATTTTAGGTCATGCAAATAAGTATAAAACAAAGTATGTGTGTATGCATATATATATATATATATACACACATATATATACACACACACACTGTATATGAAATTAAGTTAATTTGTTTGTTTGTTTTGGTCCCAAAAATATTGGAACACCTGAATTTCAGCCATATGTAATTCTTCCCCATACTGTTACCACATAATCGTAGGCACACTATTTTATTGTATGTCTTTGTATTATTACATTTTCTATTCACGTGAACTATGAAACCCATTCTAGCATGTCATTGTCCCTGTGCATAAAGTCGGACATGTGGGTTGAAGTGGAAGATCTGCAGTTGCAATGGCCTGCTAAAGACCTCCGACCTCAATCCTATTGAACACCTTTGGGATAAATTGGAATGCTGACTGCACCCCACCCAGAGTTCCTACACCAGTACCTGACTTCACTAACACCCTTGCGGTTGAATAAACACAAATCTCTACTCGCACACTCCAAACTCTAGTTAAACATCTTCCCAGAAGAGTGGAGGTTACTATAACAGCAAATAGGAACTACATTTGGAATGACATGCTTAAAAAGCACATACCAATCGTACAGTCTGATCATAGAATTGTAGAAATGATACCAATATTCAGGTAAAAAAAAAAAAAAAGAAAAGAAAATACGGCAATTTTAATTGTTTGTGAATTTACTTTATTAATTATTTCCATGTGAAATTAAACAGATTGTAAAGATATACCAAACTGCACTGAGAATGGTAAATGATGTAAAACGGGGGAAACTTCTTAAACCGATTGTACACAAGTGTACGTACATGAATATGAGTAGGTTTGTCACTATTTTAAAGTTCTAACTCATGGTGAGAGCTTTATTTTATTTTCAAATGAGTATGTTATGATTGCAAAATTATTTTAGACCACTGAGGCCTTTATAGAGATGAATATACATTTATCTGTATTTTTAGAGTTATTCGTGTTTACATTTGAGGTGTCCTAAACTCTTTATTTTATGTATTATTAATCATTATTAATCCACTATGCGTTTAGAAACACTGGAGAAGCTGAAACAGAACTATACATTCTGTATCTGAGAGTTCTTCAACACATCACTACATCAATAGAGTCAGGACCTGCCTGCAATATTTTCACAGATTTAGATCGTTTTCCAAAATCTTAAAAGAAACTCTAGTGAACTTCCTGTTCCTATTCATGTAATACCTTATCTGTTTATTCATATTCCTAGTTGTCTTTATTTAAGGAATTATGAAAGTCCATTCCTGCTGAATAATTAATCAGAGGTCATGTATTAAGTATGAAGTTTCATAACATATTAAGCCATGAGCTCAAGTTACACAATTCACAGCTATTCAGAGACATTTGGGATGCGGATTTTTCTGCTACTCTATTAAAAAATAACCACTTCATCACCTCAGCAGCTCTGTACATGACTGACTGAACGGTGTAACACCCAAAATAAAAACGACTCGTTTTTTCCCCCCAATTGGTCTTTGCAGAAGTCTGCTTTTGAGAATGACATTTACCTTTACACTTTTTTTTTTGTTTCATTTTTAAAATGGTCCATATTCACATAATATCTCTTTGTATTTTTAAATAAGAGTCAGAAATACTGACCTTTCCATGGTTTCAAAAAATATGACTCAAGTATATAAATTGCAAAATATCCAAGCTTCTTTTTCTTCTTCTTTTTATCCATAATCAAGGTGATTCATCTGTGCTTGACCATTCACATTTAATCTCCTATACCACCAGAAACACAGTATTCACTCATGTTTAACAAAATCTATCTAGCAAGCTTGCTTTAGGATTGCACATCATTGTTTTTTATAAGCGTGTTACTTTTTTAAAGCATATATATATCAGCATGCCCATCAAGACACCAACACATTAAAAAAAACAAATAAAAAAAACATTAAAGCATTAAGTAACATGCAGATTGACTTAAGGCCTGTTAGGGTGAGTATATGCTCTATTTGTACCTGTCCAAGAAATTGTATATATTATATATATATATATATATATGTTTTTTGTTTTGTTTTTTAAATGCCATGGTGTACAACACAATACATAACAGTTCCATCTTGTCACATAACCTTACAGCCACCATGAGAAAATAAATAAATAAATAAAACACTCTTAGCCCAAATTCACATGATTGTACACATGGAAATACAGATTGCCTACTGAATTACTGAGCTTTACCATCTATATGCCTTAACAGTGATTTGGTCTTTTTGTTTTTAATTTTATATCTCATGTCCCATACCAACACTTTATCCAACATTGAAATGACTTCATATATTTTAGACGATAAATAAAAATAAATAAACTCTAATATAGTTAAGACATATAGTCATATTGTGCTCATCAGAAATACATCAATATGCAATTTATATAATATATAGTGTAATAGAATGTTTTATATCTGTTTGTATATTTATATATATATATATATAGCATATCTATATAGGTAGTGTATTAATTTCCAGATACCACTCTAAGATTTTTTTTTTTTTTTAGCATTACCACTAAAAACCGTTGTGCAAAGATGAAAAGAAACTGTGCAAAACAAAGAGCTGTAAACTGAGGACTATATCGACATATATAGCGCTAAACGTGCCCTACTCTATTGAAGAACCGGCTCACGGCAAACTCTTACAATCCACAGGCAAAAACAAGCTAAAAAAAATAAAAAATATTAAAAAAAACTATTGTCCCACCATTCTGAATAGATGGCAACATAGACTGATGATGATACTGAGCAAGACTTTTCCTCCAGTTTGTGTCACATGACTGAATCCTTTTCTTAACTGAGAAAAAGTTTTGCCATTTTGATCCACCAGGGGAAATGAGAGCAGGCAACAGACTGTAGACATTGCAATTTTGTGACGATGCACATGTGGACAAGCTCAAATGCTTACACTAAAAGGACCCGGAGTCCGCTTGAGTTGAGGTTTGGACAGAAGACAGTGGTGATGTATGAAACTGTGTAAAGCAGTGGTTAACAGGTCTGTTCCAGGAAATAGAACAGTTCACACACTTAATCCACACGATGTGACATTTTGAATCCAGAAAAATGGAAATCTTTCACAACATTTTAAAGTCAAATATCTGACTTTTTACTCAAATACATATTGTGAAATCAGTCATTTCTTTTTAATTATGAGGATAAAAACTAAACTGATCAATCACACAGCGATCCACCAATCAGGGTCGAGCGCACGCTGTTTTGAACTTGTTTTGATTGGTTTCTACTTTTTATCAACATACAGTTCAGCATCAGTTCAAAAACAAGCAGAACATTTAGAGAGGAATAAATGATGGACTCCTGACTCGAACTCGCCACAACACACGTGACCTTATTTGTTCGATTTTTTTTTTTTACATATTTGGAAAAAAAGGTTTTGGGCTCATGGTAATTGTAATAGAAATCAATCAGTGTTTGACTGATTAATATAATTATATTAATATATCATTGTGCTGAGAGTCACATTAGAGTCTGTTCACATAAACTGAGTCGATTAGGCAAAAGTCTTGTGACAAAAATGATAATAGGAACATTATAGCCATAATAAATTATAGTACTTTGGATTCTTAAGTACAATTGTAAGCAAATACTTTCGTACTTTTACTCAAGTGAATGTTACTTTTACTGGAGTCATATTTTACCTTCTGTATCTCTACTTTAACTCGAGTAATGGTTTGTGTACTTCATCCACCACTGACTACTTACTAGTTGTTATAACACAAGTGATAGCAGGAATTAACTTTGTTTTTTTGGATGTTCCACAGCATTAAACCCAAAATTTAAATGCATCAGTTATAATTCTGGGCAAGTTGCTGTAGTAAAAGTGAAATAAAACATTTCAGGATATGCTGCTAGTAAACAGTCGAAACAGTAACTTCGCTTCTTGTCAGGTTGTATCCTTCTAACATTACATATCTACCTCAGGTCCAATTCCCACACAGGAAAGTTAATTTGGCTACTGTTTAACACTTTATTCATCAAGATGTTCTGGATCATTGAACAGTTTAAGAACACCACCAAAGCTGAACCTTTGCTTTTTCACAGTACAAAAATGTGTAGTTGTACAAATGATGTGTCAGTGGTCTTATAAATAGAACTTCTATATATTGTGCCTCTTGTTCTGAGATCTCTCTCTTTGGCTGCTGTACATCCAAATATAACACGCTTTGTTCACAGCCACCATTCTCGGTTTGATGCCACGCCATCAACTTGACTCACATCCTTTGAAAGCCCTTTTCTCCGAAAATACAATGAAAAACATCCTTTTCTCGATACACTCGACTATTTATAATTATTATTATAACTATTATTTATAAATCGTAACACAAAAAAGTGGATTCAAAAGAAAAGACCCTGCTGACCACTGCTTTACCAGTGCTTCAGGTTTCAGGGACGGTTGGTGGAAACAGGAATGAGATTTAGCACCAGAGGAAGTCGAGGGGCAGAATGATGACCCTTCTGAAGGAAGCACTTTGACGGACATGTTAAAATGGCACTGAGGAAATAAAAGGAGGGGGTCTCACGCTGGATTTGAGAAAGGGAAAAAAAAACATCACAAACCTTTTTTCTTTTTCTTCTCTTTCACTATTTTAAATAGCATGCACTTTAGGAGAGAAGAGTTTCTATTGGATATCATGGGTGAGGTGACTTGTTGTATTTTTAAGTTAGTGATGTTTCATTTGTGGTATTTTTTCTTTTCGAAATGTTCTGTAGAAGTGGTGTCTCTTGTTGCAGTCCAGTGTGCTGAATATGGATAGAAATAGGGTTCAAACAAACCTTGGCTCTGGTGCGTGTGTTCAGTGGGGGATTAGGTAGCATGTTTAAAATTAGCAGTTCCAGCGACCAGCTATAGGTGGAGTTTAGCCTCTGTTTGGGTTTGGTTCGGTGTTTCTCAGCTCTGGTAGCCGGCCATGGCTGGTTGTTTCTGGGAGAGTCTTTGCAGCTCCTCCCTGATGGCCTTGATAAGTGAGGCTGAGGACTGCACAGGTGGAGAGGCTTCCTCCAGCCCAGTGTAGCCTGCTGTTGGTGTGGGAGGATCTCTTATTGACGACCTGGGCATCTGAAACACGGGAGATGAGGAGTACTCAGGGAATGACAGGATCTGTTGCAAAAGAGTGACAGAGGGTTGGATGGATTCCTTCATATTAATCTGCAATCTGTTTGAAGGCAACATCCTGAATGTTTTGATCCTCTTCTCTATCCTACAGTATATCACAGCAATTCCTTGTTCAGTATCTTGGTCTGAGGACTTCAGTCTCCTAAACTTCATGGAATCACAATAGTCTGTGCTTAGTGGAGAATGAATCATAGCAAGTCATTTGTGAAAGGTCAGAATGATTAATGCAGTCCATCATCATTACTAATTAGCAACTAATAGTGCGATACACAAAATGAGTTGCAACATTTAACATGTTATCAAAATATTCTCTGGTTTAATAAAAGCAAAAAATGTTTTCCTGGCTTTGGGGCATATGCTGGAATACCATTACTCTAAGCAGTCTATTGAGGCAGTAAAGCATGGTGGTGGTAGTGTCATGTTAAGAGTAAGACATTTAACTTCATGAAGTTGTGTGTTTAGATATAAAACTCTTCAAGGCCTTTAAGGATTGAGATGATGTGTATTCTAAAAATAACTGGTTGCAGCAGAACTAATTCCACTGTACCACTGCCCATAAAACTGTCTCCATACCACCCTGTCCTCTGCATCTGCCTCTTTCAATTTGACCCCCTGCATGTTTTCCCTCTACACATCCATAAACCTACTCTTTGGCCTCATTTGTAACCCTGTCCATCGTCATCACCATCAATGAAAATCTCAACGTCTTCAACTCTGCCACCTCCAGCTTTAACTTCTGTCTGTTTTTGTCAACTTTAACAGCCTATATAATGTATATTAATAAATATTATATAATGTAAATTAATAAATATTATATAATGCATATTAATGACGGATCAAATTAGTTCCAGGTATTTACGCTACAACCTTTCAAAATATTGGAAATGCTCATTTGGGGAAATTGGATAACCTTAGGAATGTTTAGGTCACTATATGTTAGGGAAGAAAAGCTTGCTGTAATGAAGATGTGACTAAGAATAAATGAGATAAAGGAGGACAGAAAATCAAAGAATAGTTTACATGTTGTTGGAGAATGTTTTTGAATTTTTTATGACCAAAATTGTGTGTGACTCACAGCCTCACGATTGTTTCCAGGCCTGGACATCTCTTCATCGGAGCGGTACTGGGCCCAGCTGGATCCTGAGGGTCCGGAAACACTGCGTCCCACTCCGGGATACACACTGATCCGACTAGATAAACCTACCTGTGTCAGCTGATGTAACTGTGCACCTACACACACCCAGAAAGAGAGATAAAATCATCACCAAACTACATTAAATATAACAGTCACAGGTAAATAGAGATATCTACCTGTGCTGCCCCCTACTGGTCGTGGCCGGGGGGACGATGGGATATCATCTCCATACTGCCCCCTGCTGGAGTAACCTGGATCAGATTGTAGCTCTCCGGATGCTAGATATCCAGAACCTAGGGACTGCCTGTCAATCAAATATCAATCAGTTTCAATTTTATTTCATTGAAGGATACATGATAAAATATCAGGGCATTTATCATCGAGCTCACCTCTGCAGTAAGTTTTGCACAGATGTAGGGGACATTCCTAATTCAGCATATCTCTACAAAACACACAAATAAAAAAATATATATAGGGACACAATGTCAAATTTATAAAGTTTTGCACCTCTGTATTTAGATTTATATGAGTGTGGCTGTAAAAATCTTCTTCTTTCTTGTTTTCCATTATTATATTTTGTATATGAAAAACAAAGAGCTGCCAGCAAGGTGTGTGAATTCTTTTTTTAACATTTCAATCTACATTTAGTTTCCATGTGCTCTTAAAGTAACCTCCAATCTTCTGGGAAGATGTTCCAGTAGATTTTGGAGTGTGTTCGTGAAGATTTTTGCTTATTCAAAAGCTAAGGGTCTTAGTAAAGTTTGAAGAAGAATCAAGTACGACGGAAATAAAGTCAGGTGTCCCAATACCTTTGTCCATGTATAGTATATTATTTCAGTCTGGTTGATTCTATTCTCCACAATGTAAACAACCACAACCCTAAACAGGCAGATGGTGATGAATGAGGAAATACTGTTAATAACGAATGTAAATGAATCACAGGTTTTATTTGTTCACATCTTAAAAATATTCCAAATAATCTGTGCATGTAAAACCCCCATTTCAACAAAGTCCCAGCAATGATTTGCAAATCACATCTAGGAACTGAGGAAAATAGTTGCTGGAAATTGGGAAAGGAATGTTGTTCCATTCTTGCCTGATATAGGATTCTATACGCTCAACCGTCCTGGGTCTTCTTTGTTGTATGTTTCGTTTGAAGATCCACCATATATTAATTAATTTCAATTGTTAAGAGGCCTGGACTGCAGGCAGGCCAGTTCAGCCCCAGAATTCTTCTACTATGAAGCAGATCATTGCAGATATTTGCAAATCATTGCATTCTGTTTTTATGTACATTTTACACAGCCTTCCAACGCTTTTGGAATTGCGGTTGTACATCATAAAAGGCTAAACTGTATATATGTAACTGTATATAAATCTTTTTCCTATACTCACTGCAGAGAAGGGACTGTGGGCAGGGGCTGCTGGATAGGACGACGAGCCCCACTGGCGAACAGAACGTGGTGATGGACTACACGGTGGAACAGGACTGACCACTTCCACCCCAGGAATTGCCGTACCTCCAGTGAGGTTCAACGGGGCGGAGCTAGTCTGTGAGGAGGGCGAGACCAGTGCAAATGCATCATCTAACAAGGAGTGCATTTGCTGCCGTGCCTCTTCAATGGTTGGCTGAGGTGGAATATAAGCAGGCGGAGCAGGGGCAGGGCCAGGAGGTGGAGACCCCGGGTCTAGAAATACCTCATTGGTCGGTGAGGGGCTATCGACATCAGGAAGCTGATCTGCATCTGACTGGATGGAGAAAGGTACATAAAATTAGTGCTCCTGGAAATGAAACTGCAGAGTGTTAATAAAAAATGTGTGATTTTACCACGTAGGCCACATTGTTAACTCCCGGGTATTTTCGGTACGTGGCATCGCCATCCATAATGAGACGATCTTTATCAGTCAGGCTGCTGTTTCCACTCAAATTCTGCCTTTGACGCTGTCTGGGAGAACGTCTGGCCCTGGAGGTACACAAATAATTAAGAAAATAGACTTCGGATGCAACAAATTCTAATCAATGAATTATCAAAATATGAGGTTTCATCTTCTTTTGGCTGCTCCCCTTTAAGGGTTTGCCACAGTCTTCTATCTCCATACTACTCTGTCCTCTACATCTGCCTCTTTCACACTAACTTCCAGCATGTCTTCCCTCACCACATCCATGAACCTCCTTTTTGGCCTTCCTCTTTTCCTCCTTTCTGGTGGCTCCATCCTCAGCATTCTCCTACAGATATACCCCACGTCCCTTCTCTGAACATGACCAAACCATCACAATTGGGCCTTCCTCACTTTGTCCCCAAAAGGTCCTACATGCGCTGTCCCTATAAACTTGTTTCTAATCCTGTCAATCGTCGTCACTCCCAACAAAAATCTCAAAAAGTCTTCAACTCTGCTACGTTCGGGGGGGTCTTTTAGTCAGCGCAACTGTCTCTAAACCATACAACATAGCAGCTCACACCACAGTCCTATAAACTTTACCTTTCACTCTTACCTTTTACTCTTCCATCACAAATAATTCCTGCCACTCTTCTCCACCCACTCCACCCTGCCTGCACTATTTTCTTTACTGCTCTAACACACTCTCTATTACTTTGCACTGTTGATCCCAGGTACCTGAACTCATCCATGTTTATCACCTCTTCTCACTTCAACCGCATCACTCAAATGCCCTCCCTCTCATTTACACACATGTACTCTGTCTTACTTCTACTGACTTTCATTTCCTTTCTCTCCAGCACGTACCTTCACCTCTCCAGACTGTCCTCAACCTGCTCACTACTCTCACCACGAATCAAAATATCATCCGCAAACATCATAGTCCATGGAGACTTCTCTCTGACCTCGTCCATCAGCCTCGCCATCACCAATACAAACTGAAAAGGGCTCAGAGCTGATCTTTGTTGCAGTTCCACCTCCACCTTGAACCAGTCAGTCGTACGCTCGCTCTAAATCCACAAACAGACAATGCAACTCCTTCTGACCTTCTCTATACCTCTCCATCAACATTCTCAAAGCAAATGTTGCACCCGTAGTGCTCTTCCTTGGCATAAAACCATACTGTTGCTTACAGATGGTCACCTCTTCCCTCAGCCTGGCATCATTTACTCTTTCCCATAACTTCATGGTGTGACCGATCAACTTTATTCCCCCGTAGTTACTGCAGCTCTGCACATCTCCCTCATTCTTAAAGATCAGTACCAGCAGACTCCTTCTCCATTCATCAGACATCATCTTACCTTCCAAAATATCCTGCTTCCTGCTTCACCATCTGCACATCATCCAATCTTCTCTCTTTCTTAATTTCCTCATTCATCAGCTACTCAAAATATTCCCTCCATCTTCTCAACACACTCTCCTCACTAGTCAACCCATTTTCAACTGCATTCTTTATTGCTCTAACTTGCAGCACAACCTACACAGATCTGATATAGGTCCGTTCCCTTCAAACTAAAGTCTGGCCCAATCACCAATCTTTCTTACCTACGTACACTCTCCACAACTTTATCTTACTCACTCCAGAACTTTTTCTTCTCCTCCATCCCACAACTCACTTGTGAACCCTTTCCATCCACACCATGAAAGAACAGTTTAAACTCACCTCCAATGTTCCTGGCCTTACTCCCTCTCCACTTGGTCTCCTGAACACACATATCTACCTTTCTCTGCTCCATCATATCAGCTGACTCTCTCCCTTTACCAATCATAGTTCTAATATTTTATGTACCAACTCAACCTCTACTTTCCTACACTTCTCCTTTCCCTGCTGTCTGTGTGGATGTCTTTCTCCTCTACTTCTCTTCCTTTGGGCAACAGCAGCCCAATTTCCCTGTAGGCTAACAATTCCTGTGGTGGTCGTGGGTAACCCGGGCCCCGACCGATCCAGTAGGAAATTCTGGTTCGTGATTCGCATATTTGATTTGGCACATTTTATGCTGGATGCCCTTTATAACGCATCCCCTCCGCATTTATCCAGACTTGGGCTTTACACCCCTTTCAAAATAGTCCTCTTGCACAGCAATACAGTGCACAGAAATACAGAGCTCCCATCATTCCTACCAATTCTGGAATATGTTCTGGAAGTCTTCTTTTTATGTAAAACAACTTCTCTTTTTTCTGAAAATATTCCCTCCACCCAGAAAACTTTAAAACAATTACACGTATAAAAAATCCCCCTATTTAACCTCATGTAAGCTGTTACTATAGAAACATATTACAAGTGAAGGCAATATTATGAATGCAGAACAAAACACACTTGTTCATCTTGGCCAGTTCTCTGGTCTGGTTGGATATATTTTAAAATATACATCTTATTATCTTATATGTGTGAAATCTTATTAATAAAGATTATTTTTACCTCCTGTGAGGCTCTCCGTTCGGTGAGGGGGTTTGTGTATCAGGATGTAGGATCTTGTGTATTTGCTCCTGGGCTTGCTGGTAGACTCGCTGCTGCTCTGAACTGTCTCCAAACACCGCTATGATGTCCTCCATGGACGGAAACTCGTAATGGCCTTTTCTCTTGGCACGTAGTCGTATCTTATTGCGATGGTGTTCGATCTCAGACTTGTGCCTGAGAGCAACCTGGATCTAAATGCATGCACAACCAAAACCCACACATTTCAGTAAAAGAGCACTCCATCCTACCACAAATCTTAATGCACCTCTAAACACTACAGTTTTACTCACCTCAGAGCTAACCTTGCTGCCATCCATCATTCTTTCACTGAGGGCAGGGCTTAGAGCTTGATTATGCGAATGAGAGGTCGGGCTCGGCACAGGCTGCATAGCGATTAACTGGACCTTATTGGAAATCCGACGCGTTCCGTCAGATGAGCCTCGAGACAGACGATCCACATGGTCAAATATGGAGGACGAAGATAACTGTTCATCAGCACCGCTGCCCGATGTCGCTCCTGCTTCACACAGGGTCAGGGGGTAAAAGTATGCTCACGAGATTCTAGGGAAGCTGGTGAACTCGGAGAAAATAAAGCAGCTTACCAAGTTTGTTCTTCGCTGTTCAGCCGAAACGAAATATGAATACAAGGCAGAAGCAGAAAAGATATAGAAAAAAACAGAATGAATATAACCTGATAAATGAGGAATAAACATAACTTAAGTTACTAAACATTACTAAGGTGTTTTATTCCTCTTAGTCTGCAACAGTTTTTTTAAGAACGTCTTTAAAAAAAAAAAAATGACATATGTTTAATGTCTTAGAACAGAGGTGCCCAAAAGTAGTATGAGTAAATCGTGTATCATTCCAAAATATTTTTGGATGTTAGTCTATCACCTATGCTCTCTATGGCATTTGCCACTTGATTGACATATAGGACAGCCAGTCTGAGATCTCTTCTCTTCTAACACATGGGTCACCATGAAATACTGCAAAACTGCTGCAAGCTAAGTGACTCCACTTATTTATGAGTCAGCATTTTTCCAAATGAAGATTATTACGTTTAATCACTGTTCCATTATGACTTATGATTATTTGGAAGTCTGCTTGAGGCTGGTCATCAGCAGCTACTGTCTAGACTATGCAACCTGACTGACTCCATTCAGTGTAAGTCTTCAGAGTAGGGTAGTGATCATAAATGTATTGAATTGTGCCATAAGGGTTCATGCAGTTATGCACGATACGCCAATATTATATTCATATTGATATTATTTATATATTGTATATATAAATGATACTTAGTGTATATAAGGGAGGGGTGCAAAACAGAATAGATTAAATAAAACCAGATGTTTATTTCTTGTTCTGTCTGGAGGCAGATGCAGCTCTACCTCTGCCATGTTAATCTATAATCTATGTAGCTCTCAGGATACATTACATTTACATAGCAGCAGCAATGCTGAGAGAACATGCTCAAGAAAACAGTTTAGCGAGGGGAAATCAATCTACACACTGTTCTTCCCCCGCTCGCATTCATGGGTTCTTGCCTTTGCTCTGCTGATCGGTTTCTCGCCACTGAAGTTCAGACACCGACAAGGAGCTCAGGAGATCAACACTTGGTTTATTGTATATCAGGAGGTAAAACTCATACGATAGCCACAGCGGAAAAAGATTGCATCTAATCTCTATCTCTACATTCTCACCACTTCCGCTCAGACTCTTCTTTCTCTCACTGTTCTAGCGGTATTCTCTTCCGATCTGAATTAAAACTGTAGTACATCATTTATAACCTTAAATTTAACTTTTTACGTATAAACTACTTTCTTTTTTTTTTCCTTTTTTTTTTTACCAATGCAGATATGTTAAAAACGATGCAATGCGATACAAATGTATATTTGTCTGATACAAAAATTCAACTGTGCTGTGATATAACAATTTAATAAAAGCTAAATACACCGTGACCATCGTGATACACCTCTTTACTCTGTGAAGTGTGTGTGTGTGTGTGTGTGTGTGTGTGTTAAACTGTTTTTATTACCATGTTTGCTCCTGCGGTGATGAGGTTTGGTGTCACTGGGTGTGATTGCAGGTCTGGTGCTTTCCTCTGCTGACTCGCGGCCACTGGACACCTCGCTAGCCAACGAATCACCATCGGATGGAGACAATCTACCACACACACACACACACACACACACACACACACACACGTCACAAACTGACTTTGCCTCAAGAACACACAGAAGACACGCAAAAGAACACTAATTTACAACCTGCTCCTTCTTCGAGCTGCACGTGACACTTTAGTGGACGAGTTTTTGGATTTGGGCGTGTTCAGTTCTCCACCTTCGGAGGGCGTGGCCTCTTTGACAGATGGTGGCATCGGGGAGGGTTCTTGGATTACCATGATGTCATCTTTACTTTGTTGTCCAAGGTGGAGCTTGGCAAAGTCAAAGCCTTTTACACTTGGGGCCTGTAGCTAAACACATGCACACACACACACACACACACACACACACACACACACACACACACACACACACACACACACACACACACACACACACACACACACACACACAGGTGTAGAGGTCCTCCAGAAAGAAAGCTAAAAATAGCATGACATAATGACATCCTTGCTGCAGTCCAATTGCTTCGGTAAATCTGATCAATGACTGTTATCAGAAAATGGAATTGATCAAATGAGACAGAGAGACATTTGACAGAGACAGAAATTGAGACACACACACACACACACACACACACACACACACACACACACACACACACCAAGGGCAAGCCTTCTTACCTTCTAAGCACTATTTGAATCAGATCAACTTCATTTTATGATCTATTCAATTAAGGTAAAGTTCTAATGTAACCTAGCACACTAAAAGTCCAATTATCTGTAAACACACTTCACTGGATAGAAGGAAGAGTCAAGTGCCTACCCTGCATGTAAAATGAATGAGTGATCCACTTAAACACACACAAAAACACAGACACACTGGCACACACACAAGTGTACATACACTGTGAAATGGTTCGACCCAGACCTTCTGTCTCTGTTGGATGGTGCTCATGGCATCTGGTTGGAACTCCAGTTTCTCGGAGCGGCACAGTTTCCAGTAGAGGATGATGATGATGATGAGGACCACCACCCCAGGGACCACAACCCCAATAATCAGCCACACATTACTGGGCTGTGTCTCAGAGGGGGCCAGGGATAACTTCTCCACCGCTGACATACCACAACACAGAAAATGAGTGAGGTTTGCAAGTTTTATATAATCTAGATTAGATATAGATGATCAAGACCAATGAGAGAATATTGTAATTAGCATAAACATTCTAACAAGTTTGTATTTTTATTTATTTATATATATATTTTTTTTTTAATTGGGACACCTGAGTCATATTTTCAGGCCTATGTGGTTCTTACACAAACTGTTACAAGGCAGTGGTGGATGAAGGACACAAACCTTGTGAAATATGACTTCAGTAAAATTAAAAGTGCAGCCTTTAAACCTTCACTTGAATAAAAGTACAAAAGTGTTTGTCTTCAAATGTACTTAAGTATCCAAAGTACTATAATTTATTCTGGCTTTAAAGTTCCTATTATAATTTTTGTCACAATACTTGCACTCAGTTTATGTGAAAAGTCTCAAATTTTACTTTTAGAACACCAATCTATTAATAAATTATACTAATTAGTCGAACACTGATTGAAATATATTCAAATTTTCATGAGACCAAAGCCTTCTATTTAAATAATTAAAAAACATTGCATATTAAGGCCATTGGTGTTGTGGCGAGTTCGAGTCTGGATTCTTCCATCATTTATTTCTCTATAAATGTTCTGCTTGCTGTTGAACTGATGCTGAACTGTATGTTGGTGATCAGTAGAAACCACCAAGCGCCAATGAGTACAAGTTCAAAACAGAGCGTTCGCTCGAACCTGATTGGTGGATCGCTGTGTTTTTTAACTTCATAAATAAAAAGACTGATTTCATAAAATCTAGATGAGTAAAAACTTAAAAAAATAAGATATTTGACTTTG
>MU551697.1:9665107-9675107 GCA_024362625.1 Silurus asotus | reverse complement strand
AGTGACATGACGTTTCATCCTCCACTCAAACACGTTTCCGATTTTTAAATTGATATAAAACACCACACACATGTACAGTGAAGTTTCCATTCTCCTGCGATCGCCTGCGCACTTCCGAATAAGCCATGAAGAGTCCTCTCTCCACGCGCTCGCTGAAGCTGCACACTCGCACGTCCACGTGGCTCGGCACAAACTGCAACACTGGACACGAAAGCACGCATTCACACAGAAAACCAAGTCCTGAATTTTTGCCTAATCTAAATACATGAGCAGAAATGTATCTAGAAAATGAATAACACATTCAATTTGTAATATTTTTCATGTTTTCCACCTATGAAATGTATTCAAACTTTCTGCAGTTCTGTATAAACTTATAGTTGTATATTTTGTGCTGACACACCTTTTTTTCAAAAAACAGTAATATAGAGGATAAACACAAACTAATCATTTTATGACAAATTTGAAGCAGATTACGACTTAATTTTCTCGTGATCTCGACATAATAGATGTTCTCATGGCGTAATTTTATGGCAGGAAAATCTAGCGCCTTCTGCAGGCGCTCTGGTGTACATCTTGGAGTACACGGTGCCGTTCGAAATCTCGATATGAGAAAATTAAATCGAGATAAAGAGAAAACTATTTTTGTTACAATAAAAGATAGAAATATTAGAATGTCCTCGTAGGAATTCCATGGATTACACTTGGTTCAGGTGTAAAAGGTCAAGACTTTTGCCACGTTTCTAGCAGTGGTGGGCAGTAAATGTAATTTGAACTTTAATCTGTACTTTACTGAAGTTTTCCAATATGGGAAGACTTTTAGTTTAACTTCACTACAAATTAAAGAAAACATTTTACTTGTTACTCAACTACGAGACCTGAGATGTTGTTGACAGTGGCATTGAGTAAAAGACAGGAAGTGGAGCTGGAGGTAGCAGAGCTGAAGATGTTGAAGTTTTTGGACAGGATTAGAAATCCTGTCCAAAGAGGGACCGCGCATGTAGGACGTTTTGGAGACAAGGTGAGGGAGGTGAGATTAAGATGGTTTGGACGTGTGAAGAGGAGGGACATGGGGTATATCAGTAGAAGAATGCTGAGGATGGAGACACCAGGAAGGAGGAAAAGAGAGGAGGCCAAGGAGGAGGTTTATGGATGTGCTGAAGGAAGACATACAGGTAGTTGAGGTGAAAGAGGCAGATGTGGAGGACAGAGGGGTATGGAGACGAATGATCCGCTGTGGCACCCCCTAATGGGAGCAGCCGAAAGAAGAAGATTTAACTACATTTTGTAAAATCAGTCGTTCCTTTTCTATTTATAAAAAGAAAAACTTACATGGTCAATCAATCATAGTAATTTGGATACTTAAGTACATCTGAAGGCAAATACTTTTGTACTTTTATTTAAGGGAAAGTTTAACTGGGGTGATATTTTACTTTGTGTATCTCTACATTATCTCAAGTACATGGTTTGTGTTCTTCGTCCACCACTGGTTTTAGGAGAGATGTTTTTGTGTTTTACAGAGAATAATTTTTATTTTATACAATAATAAAGAATCATTTTTATGGAGTGTCAGTAATCCTGGATTGGACTATACACGGCTTTGCTGTACACGTCGCCTCAAGCTTTTTATTTTACAGATTTACAGTTTGCTGATAAGATGCCTACAGTGTAGCCTTATGGCAGCTGGCATTCAGCCGACGTTTCTTCTACATACTGCATGCTGTCGCTGCGTGTCTCTGTTCAAAGAGGCACTATTACCGCTTGCTTGTGGAGCACCTGCTAAAGCACAGAATGCTGAGTTTTATAAACCTGGAAGAAATCCACGACTTACCTGAGTGGACCTGATTGATGTTATCAGGTACAGGATATATGGGTGTAACAGTGAGGATGGTGGAAGATGAAGTGCTGCGTGCTGATTGGCGGAGAGTGTTGATGATCGACACTGCTGTATATATGAGTGGGCCAGACACGGCCCGGAAAACAAAATTGGGCGGAGCTTTAAGAACCTGCAAAACACAAAAGTGTCAAGTGTCAAAGCTCAATTTTTTTACAACACCCTTAAGGGGAAAAAATACAGAAGCGGATTCTAAGCTCTTTTGTGTCCCAATATCTAGAAACCAAAGTGCAAACTAAAGCTGTAGTAAAGCCCAACATTGTCCAAGTCTATTAACTGTCTAAGAACAGGACTAGCTAAGATCAAGTCTAGACTTCAACTTAAATCAATTTTGAGGTCAAACTGAAGTTTTAAAAATCAATTTAAATTCAGGCTATGAACTAATGTTTTCTTAAACAAAAAATTACTTGTTGAACTTTGTGAAGAATCATTATTTCCTCAGCTGATTTTAGTGAAGTTAATAAAGGAAACTAGTTGTTTTTAATTAAAGGAATACCTTTACAAATTAGTGCACTAACAAAACAAAAACACAGCAGTGCATGATTTGAGTTATGTACTTTCACAGCAGCAAAAAAAAAAGAAAGAAATAAAATAATTTTTAATTTTTTTAATTTTTCCCTAATGCAATATTTTTATTGTATTTCTTTTAAAGTAGCGAATATGATTTAAAATGTTATTAAATACAATACTTCAAACAAAACAGACTTAAGTAAAAGTAAAATTACAGATTTTTTAAAACTACTTTAAAAATATAAAAACAAAAAAAAAAAATACTCAATTACATTAACAGAAGAAAACGTAATTCATTATTTTCCACCTCTGAATACCAGATCCCATACCAGATCCCAAGACTGAAACAATTCGCATTACAAAATGGCAATAATTTTGAATCCAAGTCTATACCGAAAATCTCAAGCCTGAACTTGAGTCCTGAGCCCTAGTGCACACTTTGGTGATTAACTGTACATACATTTCTTAAATAAATGCACCTAGCACATGCATACAGGTAAATATTAACACATAGTTAAAAGTGAATGGGACCCACCTGCAGCTCCACGGTCCGGTTGAACTCTCGTCTCAAAATCTCCTTCACATGTGTTTTCGCGAACGCCACAGAGGTCGCACTTGGCATACCTGCAGTTTTAGGGATCGAGGTCAATAAGAAGTTGAAATTCCTGCAATTACTTCAGGTGACAATACAGACGTTTTTTGAGTTTCTGTAGACTACTGTAAATTATTTAACCAATTTTGCTATTTTACGACAGGTTCTGTTCAATACAAGCTGCTACAAATATAAGGAAATTAGCAGTGTCTACACTGGTTTTTGTTGGATTTGTAGGATTCACTTTATTTGGATCAAAAGTCTACACCTAGAATATCAGAGGGCATTTTTTCTATGCAAACCCAACCACTAAAGCTATGCAATGATGTAGTAAAAATCTGATTTTCTAATAAGAAATAATGTTTAACTCCCATTTAATCTCACATTAATCTGTACTCTAATCCAGTGGTCCCCATCCTTTTTTGCGTCACGGACCAGATTAATGTCGGACAATATTTTCACACCGGCCTTTAAGGTGTGGCGGATAAATACAACAAAATAAAATGATACGACCAGCATAGAAACTGGTATTTTCTAAATAAAATAATGAACGTGAATCCACTGTGTTGTTTTCTGTTCATTTTGCTTGCTTGGGGGTTTGAATTGAGTGCTGATGTATTATGTGTTAGCAGCCGGAGCCCCTTTAAGCAGGTAGCGGATGTAGGTAAGACATGTGACCGAGGCATCATGACATGCATCAAGGGTGAGTCATAGACAGATGTGGCAGAGAGAATCCAGTCATTTTCCAAAATAAAACATTGTTCAGAATCAGATAATAAATGAAACGGAAACAATTTACGTTATGTATACTTTGTTTGACAGTTTGACAAAAGTTTGTGTTAAAAGACTGGTTTAAAGTATCACATTTCACTATGCATGACTTTTAATATCCATACATCTCTACATTTAATATAGAAATATTTGGTTTCCTTTTATTTATTTATTTTTTAAATCTCATGGACTGGAGGTTTCCTACAAAATAAAGCAATCAATTAAAATCTAAAAATGATCATATACACTGGCCAGGCATAATATTATGACATTATAACATTATGAGCGGGGAAGTGAATAACACTGATTATCTCTCCATCATGGCATCTGTTAGTGGGTGGGATGGCAGCAAGTCAACATTTTGTCCTCAATGTTGACGTGTTAGAAGCAGGAAAAATGGTCAAATGTAAGCATTTGAGTGAGTTTTACAAGGGCCAATTTGTGATGGCTAGACGAATGGGTCAGAACATCTCCAAAACTGTAGTTCTTGTGGGATGTTCCTGGTCTGCAGCAGTTAGTGTATCAGTGGACCAAGGAAGAAAGAGTGGTGAACTGGTGACAGGGCCAACGCTTGTGTGGTCTGATCCTACATACGAGCAACCGTGGCTTAAACTGCTAAAGAAGTTTGGGTAACAGTAACAGTAATGCTGGTTATGCTCGACGGGTCAGGACTGTTTTGGCAGCATAAGGGGGACCAACACAACATTAGGCAAGTGGTCATAATGTTATGCCTGGACAGTGTATACAGTATTTTCATATATTGTATATAGTAAATAAAGTATTTGTTATATATTTCATTATGCACATTACAAATTTACCTTTTTGCAAAACAAAAAAACAAAAAAACAATAAACACTCACCCACTCTGACCAGGTACATATCTTGCTTTGTGATGTTGCAGACATACTGCCGAGGTGCATTAGAAAGAGGGATTCTGGGAGCAGGAGGTATTTGTTTAGTGGACCCGGCAGATGTAGTTGTTGTTGTAGTGGTAGTCGTGGCTCTGGTAGGTGTCTGAGGTTTATGAGCAGATGGGATTTTGACTGTTACAGCCTGGAGGACTGAACCCTGTGGGATCTCTGGTGGAGCTGTAAGAACTACGTGTTGGTCACTGCCTGCTTTAAAATCTGGAAAAGCTGGATGAGGTGACCCCTTCCCTGGGTAAGGAGGTATTTCAGCAGGATGTTGATGATCTGTAGGAGAAATAGGGAGTACGGTAGATTTGTGTGGAGGGGTCGGGGTAACTCCGGGTATGGGGTGAGGTGTATCTACTTGATCCGTTACTGTTCTTGGGTCCATACCTAAAGAAGGGGCAAGTGTTTGTGTGGAAACTGTAGGCTGTGTGAGGGTTGCTGTGGGAGTGATATGAGGGGGGCTCAGGTGTGTCTGGTTGCGAGCAGCACTAGCATTTTCTTTGGCCAGTAGTGCATTATAGTACTCCATACTATTCATATCTGGAAGCAGCATTTCAGTGGGCTCAATAGGGTACAGTTCTGCCCAGTCAAAATCCAGGTCATCCTGGGCAGTATCAGGGACATAGGGCAAGCGGGGATCAGAGGGATGGGCAGTCCTTAGGCTAGTTCCATATTTGAGGGTTGCACTCGGTAGGAGATGCCTAGAGGAGAGAGTTAAAACTGGGCGTAATGGAAAGTCGGTATTGTAACGAACCCCAGCGCTGTCCTCCTCAGACTCATATGAGTCATACCCATGTGTGGGAATGGTGGTGACCAGAGAAAGGTCCTCCCCATCAGATCCCATGAAGGTTAAAGTCTCCAGATAGTCTCCAGAACCCCAGTCCACCTCTGTAGACTGCGCAGAGTCCAGGTCTTCATGGGTGAGCAAAGTAGGAGGAGCTGGTGTAAGTGGGCTGTGACCATGAAGAGGAGGCATCTGACTTGGTGTGAGAAGGTCCGGTGGGCGTAGCAGCAGGTGAATGCCATGTGCGCTATCACCTAGGTTACCTGAGCCACCATCAGCACCTAGGGATGGAGTTGGAGCGATGCGGGAGGCATTGGCATGGCGAACAGGGTATGCAGGATGCTTGGTATGAGCTTTGCGTCTGGGGTTTTCAGAGTATTGCGATAAAGAGATCGGCGCTTGTTGTAAACCTGCGTGTGTCGGGAAGAATCCAAAATCCCGTTTGGATAGCCCGGATGGGAGTTTCTCTGAGAATCAAGGAGAAAAAAAAACACATAAAAGGACTAGAGATCAGAATTCAACGCGATATATTCAACATTATATAACCAAATGTGAGAACATTCACCATTCAGACTGGTTCCTAATATACTCACTGGAAAGAGTAAGAGTAATAAAAGAGTAATTCTGTATATAGGACAGTTCTGAATGGAAAACTCTCTTAGAACAGCTTACTTTTACCTCGAATGTTTCAACAAACCATAGTATTCTTGCTGATTACCAGTTTATAGAACCTATGACATCTCAGAGCGAAACTCTTAGATATAGGTAAGCAACAGAGGTGGAAAGAGTGATAAAATGTTCTACTTAAGTTAAAATATTGTTACTTTGATGAAATTTTACTTAAGTAATAGTAAAGTTACCAAAATATTAATTTATTTATTTTTTAAATGCACCGGTCAAGTACATTTTACTGACTTATTTTTTTTTTAACAGCAGGGGTGGGGGTTTCTATTATAGTTTTAAAAAGGTTTGAAGGAACACTTTTACAAATTAAAGTGCAATAACAAAATAAATAAAACTCACTACAGTCCATAATTTGAGTCTAATGTGAGTTATGCACTTTCGCAGCAAAGATATTTTTAATTTCGTTTTTAACTGGGTCTGCATCATTCTTTTATTGTTCTCTACCCATCAGTAAATTAATGGGTGCAGGAGTTTCAAGGGCATGATTTTTTTTTAATTTTTTTATTATATCATATGATTTAAAAAACGACTACACAAAAAAACTTAAATGGATTAATGCAAGTAAATTCAATTTGTTGTTTTTCCCCTCTGGTAAGCCACATGGGTTCTAGTTTTCCAAAGATTTTTGCCAAAATGTAGGCCCCATTGTCGGTTCTCCAGAAACCTTTAAGGTTTACCACAAGTTCTAGAGTCAACCTTTCATTCTAAGATCCTATCATTTTAACAGACTTAATGGCAAATGAAATTGGCAATGTGTTAAAAGATTATTTTCTTTTAAATACATATATTCTCTTATGTTTTAGATCTACGAAAGCTCATATGATGGAAAGGACGCAGTTATTAAGAAGCACATTAGATTATCAGGTAACCAAGTGTTAATTGTTTCCAAAAATGAAATATAATAAAGGTTTTGTGTCATTAATTAATTCATCTTCGTCACAATCAGGGTAGATTAGGAGTTTATTACATTAGGCAAAGGCAAAATAGATGACCACTCCAGGCATTTATTTAAATCTATTGGGCCAGTTAGGGCCACCAATCCACTTGGGAGCAGGAGGAAACCTGGAGAATCTATGCAGACATGGTTATAGCATGTCAAACTCAAACCAGAAAGTATCCACCAAACTCAGGATTGAGCTGCAGACCCTGAAGCTGAATCATCGCTACCTACTGCAATGCCAAAAATGGGAAGTCAGTAAGTCAACAAACTCCTATCTATAAAACTGTAATAAAACATTCATCAAATGATTTAAGGTCAAATGATTAAAACACCAGCATGTTCTGCATAACCTCACTGTCCATTTGTTTTAGCCCTCAAAGATAAAGCACAGTGAAGAGGAGCACTTCTGTGTGAGTTACTGTACATCTAGAATAGACTAATATTATATCAGGTGTACAGTAACAGTAGTGGGCTAATGATCCAGTTTTTCCTCTGTGTGATATTGAAGCTTTGAAAGTGGAGAGGTAATTGAGTCTGAGGCTCAATGGGCTGGATGGCTACGTAAATGGAACAGGCAGCATGTAGGAAGCTGGCAGCACTCTGCATTGGTTTGTGGGCCAGTGTGTCATTCCAACTCCATCTTCAGACAGAAGGGACGCCCAGCCAGCCGCTAACTCATCATTTTATGGATTGTCAAAAAGCCTTATAGAATATCCAAGCCAGACTGTTGTGCCAGAAAGAATTTGCACCCCAACTTTCAATCAGAAGCAACATCCAATAAGCAAATAAAATCTTGGATTTGGTCTATGCTGTCTGAAAGTTTCAATAGAAAACCTATTCCTATGTTCTCACTGCTAAAGCTCTGACTTATTGCTCGGCTCCGATCTGTCTTAATGATCCAGATCAGTGTTGGTAATTAAGTTGTACAATCCACTTTACTAGTGATTCATGAGTTTAATTAATTAATTTAATTAAATACCAGCATGAAATTTTGTTCTATATTGTCATGCAGTAAATAAAATATATACAGACGCTCCCCACCTTAGCAACGAGTTACGTTCCGGACGACCGTTCGTCCCATGAATTTGTTCCTAAGTTGTTACTGTGTTCGTTTTACTAATTTTACTATTAATCCTCAGCAGCGAATTAGATATTCTCAATTATGTTTTAGAAGAGAAGTAGGAATGAATCAGGGAATGTGGTAGATCAGTGGTTAAGCTGTGGGACCTCTGACTGGAAGGTTGTTAGTTCAAATACCTACAACAACAAAGTACCACTGCTGAGCCCTTAAGCAAAACTCTTAACCCTCAACCATTCAGCTGTATAAATACAAGGGGTGTTCAAGTCAAACCAGAACTTTTGAGTTTATAAAATAAACAATTTTCTGTTAGTGGAAACTTTTCAACATACTCCCCTGCTACATTTATACATTTATCCCAGAGTTAAAGTAGCACAAAGATTTGTCAGTACGCCTGAACCATCTTAGGACAGTGTGCTTTACTTGATAGTGATCAGGGAACTACCATTGCCGGGGTCTTTACTGACGGACGTACTGACGTACTGTGCTTGAAGTCTTCTGCAGGTAGTTTTACAACTTCGTTCACAAGAAACTTCATCACCACATGCTGTTCCAGGCAAGCTGCCTTTGCTGGGCCCCTGGGCAAGGCCCTAATGCTCAACTATTCACTTGTGCCACCTACTACATTCCCAAACGTGTTTAATGTACAGTTAACAAGTCTTTTTTAGAATCATTGCTAAACGAGGAAGCATCTCAAACATAAAAAGGCTAATTTCTGTTACAGGGGTTTGTTATACAGCTCAATTCTTACAGAATTACAGACCGCACACAATTTATGGAACCCCTGAAACCTAGAATCTACTTATTCTTTAGCCATTTTATAGAATCTATTTAAAAAAATGCACCATGATTACTGTAACTGCCCATTAGCCTTTCAGCAAAGAGGTTTTATTACAGGCTATTGGCTGGTTTTATTACAGGCTATTGGCTGGTTATATTACAGCCTATTGGCTTTTATAAAGAAAACATTTGCATATGTTTGAACACAACCTGCTACGATTTGCTTATCTGTTGTTCTATAGTGATCACTAGAGTTTTCCATGATCCGGCAACTCACTGATCTACGCAGCTGCACCAAGGATGTGCTCTGACTCCTGGTAGTAAATTTACAAGGCATATTAATTAGTCTGGTTATATTCATAGTCTGGTTGGTCTCTACGTTTTTTTTCCTAATGTGGTCACAGGGAGTCTCGTTACATCGTCTACTGGATTTCTGTAAAGCTGCTGCGTATGAATGAAACTAAATTTAATGTTCAAAGGCTCACTTTCCAGATCTGATTAACACCTGGTGGACTACAATTAAAAAATGTGATGGAAAACCATGTGATCAAAATGTGATCTGATTTAAGCAGGAAAGTATAATTACATCAAAGCATTCAAGTGTAAACGCTAAGAAAAAAAAAACTATTTCCAACACAGATGTGGAAGATCTCCAGTAATTAGCTTCTGTCTTACTTAACTATCTGAGGATCCCTTATGGAGAAAACGTACACACACAAACACACACACACACACATCACAATGATCTGAGAGCTCAGAATCAGAGACGGATCTGTGGCATGGACAGGCAAGATGTTTCCATGGTAATACCGTGTGTGTGGTGTGTGTGTGTCTGTGTGTGTGTGCGTATGAGAATGTGTGTCAGCATGCACTGGTGCATGCGTGTGTACGTGTTGCAGTAATGCACCACGTGCCGACTGCCTCATCAGTATTCCAGAGACACAGTACACCAAGCTCACAGCATTTCTCACTCTGGCAAATTCAGTTCTCTCTCTCTCTCTCTCTCTCTCTCTCTCTCTCTCTCTCTCTCTTACACACACACACACACACACACAC
>MU551697.1:9641332-9665093 GCA_024362625.1 Silurus asotus | reverse complement strand
ACACACACACACACACACACACACACACACACACACACACACAGGTGTAGAGAACCTCCAGAAGAAGCTCTAAGAATAGCACCACATAAATGGCATCCTTGCTGCCTGTAGTCCAATTGCTTTGATAAAGCTGATCAATGGCTGCTATCAGAAAGGAGGATTGAGAAAGAAAAAGAGAAAGAGACAAGAGATAGACAGACAGAGAGTGACTGTGAAAGAGACGCTTCTATTTTGCTAGTAATACAACTGCTCCATGTCATTCACACCAGCAAAAAGCTCCATGTCATTCACACCAGCAAAAAGCATCATTGGCTGCTAGCACCACAGGTTGGACATCTACATCACAGCACAAATGACCAGTACATCCAAATAAACTCATCTGATATATCTGATCATACGCCCTGTAAATGAGTGTGTGTGTGTGTGTGTGTGTGTGTGTGTGTGTGTGTGTGTGTGTGTGTGTGAGAGAGAGAGAACAATATGAAAAGAAAATAATTTTGATAATGTTAATAAATCCTGCTTTTAGAGAGAGAGAGAGAGAGAGAGAGAGAGTATATATAGGTTGTAACGGTACACAAAGTCCACAGTTCAGTATGTAAGTCGGTATTTAAGTCACAGTTGGAAGAAATTGTGGAAGAAATGCAAAACATACAATTGCTTGCCTTTTTTTGTTAACACAGTTTATCATTATTAACATTTTGTGTAACATAAAATGCATGCATTCTTGAATCATTTGTAAAATGATATTTTATAGTAATAAAATAGGATAAATCAAAATAATGTAATACACTTTTTTATTATATTGATTAAATTGAGTGATCAATTAAATTGCCACAAATTGATTAAATAAAATTAAATAAATGGAAAACTTGAATAGTTTACATTTGTTAGACACATTTGGGTAATACAGATATACAGTGTATATAAGTGTGTGTGTGTGTTACATTTATTATTTCATTTTCTAAAGATATGATCTACTTTGCTGTTCTAACTTTGTTTTAGCATTACTTTTATCCTTCAATTATCCACTGCCTCGATATGCAGAATTGTCAGGATTTTCTCCTTTGAAATGAAATTCTTGAAAACGGACATAAAAAACAAAACTTTATGGTTAGCGGCTAACGCTACCGCCAAGGATTCTTTAGCGTTTTCATGCATGCGCAAAACAAATCTTATTTCCGGTACAGAGTAAGTAGCCACAGTGACACTTTTTTGTTTTTTTATACCCCTAGCATTTTTGTGTATGTTTTAAAGTTTAATAATATAAAAAAAATATGCTCAAACTGCCAGGCGGAGGCTAAACAACTTGTCTGAGGTAACTCAGATATTAACTGTGTTCCGCACGTTAAAAAAATTGCAGTCCTATAAACTTTCTCTTTTACTCTGGCAGATACTCTTCTACCTCCACCTCTTCAAGAAGCTCTTTTCAACCTGCTCTCTACTCTCACCTCAAATCACAATATTATTCGCAAACATCAAATTCCATGGAGACTCCTGTCTGACCTCGTCCGTCAGTCTGTAAAACAGAAAAGGGCTCAGAGCCGATTCTTGATGCAGTTCCACCTTCACCTGAAACCAGTCTGTTGTTCTTACTGCACACTGCTTAACTGCCGTCACACTGTCCTCATACATGTCCTGCACAACCCTCACATACTTCTCTGCCACACCTGACCTCCTCATATAAAACCCCATTCACACTACAGTCTTCCTCATTCAGGTTCCACCATCTTATTCTACTTTCGGTCCTCACTCTCCTCCTCTTCTTCACCTCCAAAGCCATCCTACAGACCACCATCCTGTCTAGCTACACTGTCCCCTGCCAACACCTTACAGTCTCCAGTTTCCTTCAGGTTGCATCTCCTACATAGAACATTGTCCACCTGTGTGCACCTTCCTCCACTCGTATACATCACCCTATGATGCGCCTCCTTCTTAAAATAAGATTTCACCACTGCCATTTCCTTTAAGCAAAATCTACCACCTTCTGCCCTTCCAAATTTCTCTCCTTGAGGCCATACCTACCCATCACCTCCTCATCACCTCTGTTCCCATCACCAACATTCCCATTTAAATCTGCCTCAAATACCAATCGTTCATTCCTAGGTACACCTTCTACCACTTCATTCAACTCACTCTAGAATTTTTCCTTCTGCTCCATCTCACAGCCGACTTGTGGAGCATAGACACTGATGACCTTTATCATCACGCCTTCAACTTCCAGCTTCATGTTCATCACCCTATCAGAAACTTTCTTTATCTCCACCACACTTCTGTTACAATGCACTTTCAATGGAGCCTCCTTCATCAGTGTCCACCAGTTCCTTCAACTTGAATCTCATATATATACACACACCATACAGACAACATTTCATGGACACCCGACTATAATGTTCTTATGTGCTTTTTAAACGCCCTATTCCACATTTAGTTTCCATTTGCTTTTATAGACCACCGCTCTTCTGGAAAGATGATCCACTAGATCATGGAGTGTGCAAGTGGAGATTTGTACTTATTCAGCTACAAGGGTGTTAGGAAAGTCAGGTACTGATGTAGGTGAGGTAAGGAGGCCTGGGGTGAAGACAGTGTTCCAATTCATCATGTTAAACAGGGTTGAGGTCAGAGCTCTTTAGCAGGCCACTTATTATCTTCCAGTTCAACTATTGGAGCTGGTTTTGTGCACAGGTGCATTGTCATGCTGGAACAGGTTTGGGTCTTCTAGTTCATTGGAAGGGACAATGGCATGCTCACGAATCCAAAGACGTCCTATACAATTGTGTGCCCAATTCTTTTGTATATACATTGGAACCCGGTTATGTCGATGTCCTAGGGGGTCGCCAACAAGCATCGAGGTAACCGATGATCAAGATAAATGAAAATCAAAATGGCGGCAATATATAACGTGCTTGAAATTTCTTTATGTGCATGATGTGCGTTAATAAATGAGAATGTGCATGCACGTGTTTCAATTCACTCCGCTTCAATCTCGCACATATGGTGCTCGTTTATCATCATCACCAGCTCCTATTTAAACTTCCACACTCTCACCATCAGTTATTGTTGGTATATGTTGGTTCACAGCGGTCGTTATTATCGCGCATGCGTATCCCGGGAAGTGTCTTCCCACCGGCACTCTCTCAACGGCTGCTCTTTTCTTCCCAAAGTGCATCGCGGATTCCCCCCGATCCTGCCGGTGTTCATTCTATGCTTTTGGATGGTCATCACACGTTCCGTGCCGCCAATCGCGGCTTTCGCCTCCCGTTCATCGCATAACATTTAACAACAAAAGGCATATGTGCAGTAACTAACAGCAGAGATTTACCAGTATACAATACAACATCTGTAGCAGCTGTAAGACTTGATTTGTCCGCCACTTCCGTGAGTTCTTTTGCACTGAGATAACCGATGTTAAATGGCAAATTTTTCCCCCCTTGTGCTCGAGATAACCGATAAAAAAGAGAATTTGGCGGTTCCACTTCAAAAACGTCGACTTAATAGGGTTGTCGAGGTAACCGAGGGTGAGAAAAGCGGATTCCACTGTATAATATATTAAACTTACAAGTTATGGATTTAACAATGCTGCAGTATAAATGAAATTATTCATATGAAGCTATTTGAAGCCCTTGTGATTAACAATGAAGGATATCGAGGACTATCTTTTATGATTTAAAGTCGTAAGCTGGTCAGACGCAATTAATATAATAAAACATACTGAAGCATCATTTGTTGATAAGCCTATCACCAATCCCAGGAAACTCACTACAGATGCAAGGGATTTCAATAACCAAGGCACAATCGCAGACAGTCACACACCCATTCACACATGACAGACAATTTGGAAATTCCAATTGCTTTTTCAACCATGTCTTTGGACTGGACAGGATAAAACTGGTGTACCCAGAGAAAACCCCTAAAGCACATTAAGAACATGCAAACTCCTCACACAAGGAAAGGCTGGGATACAAAGCCCCCATTTCAAAAATTCACAAAAAATATCTATACAAAATTTAGTATTTTTGCATGCAACATTCACAATGATCGTTTCAAAACTCAGGCTATTAAGTCTTCATCATCTCACACAGTCACAGGTATAAAGCTATCATCGTTTTAGCCACCTCTTTTATTAGCACGCTCCTCTAACACCATCAGAACTGTGTGTGTGTGTGTGTGTGTGTGTGTGTGTGTGTTTCATGCAGTCTCATGCTCTCCTTACCCAAAAAAAACCCAGTCAGAGAGTCCAGCACTTCGTGATGCTTATTTATAAACAGAGTAGGAGGACTAGACATCAAACCTCAGGCACAGACTTGCCCTTCATTACTTCATCAATACTGACATCTCTTTTTTTCATTCTTTACAGACACACACACACACACACACACACACACACACACACACACACACACACCTATACATACACACTAAAAGACATTTTTCAAGACTCTAGTCTGGGTTTTTCCACACAGACAGGAGGAAACACATTCAGTAAGTGTCTTTATTCGACATTTTTGCTGTATACGAATTTCACACAGAGTACACACACACACACACACACACACACACACACACACACACACACACACACTGACCCAGTTCACACTTCACACGAAAGTGTACATAAAGACAGATTTCAGGCAATTCCAGGAAATAGTCTAACACACTTTAGAAGACACCAGGCCAGACCTGAATACCTTATTTGAAATACTATCACTATTGCTAGAGGCCACAGGTGGGGAAAGACTTTGATACACAGTATCTATGTAGTACTCAGGGTTGCAAAGGGGCAGAACATTTTCGCAAACTTTCCGAAAACTTTCCATACTACCTTTATATTCAGTAATATTCCAAGTTGGAAACTAACCTGGAATTTATGGGAAATCATTTAAAATTTGGGTAAATGTATATACACTATTATATCAAACATAAATCTAAACATTTGTCTGGTCATAAGCTGACATGCATACAAACTAATACAGATTTAAATAATGATATTTGACTTTACATAAATTTATGTAGTATTTATGTAATTTACATAAATACTCACCAAGATGGACATTTTTTTACATTATTTTGGGTGAAGGATTCAAGAAATGTTATGGAGGAATGCATAATGCATGCGCAGTAATTGTGCATGGGATTGATGAATGCGCAGGGTAGAAATGCACCTGAAATTACATGAAATATATTGTAATATTTTTTTAAACAAGAATATCCTCCAAGATTTTTTTTTTAGCTACATTAAGGTTCCCTGTTATCTGTTAACATGCAAAGTTGTAAATTCCCAGTTTATTTCCATTAATTACCACATATTCCAGTTAATTCCCAGGAAAAGTTTCCAGTCTTGAAAAATTCCTAAAATATCACGACCCTTGTTGTATTATAGTATATATTGTGGAATGTAGCCCGCTGGTTTGAATACAACACGGCCACATAACACCACATAGTCAAGTCATCAAGGGACATACCGGACAAAGGTGTGCTTGTAGTCGCTATGGAGACAAGCATCAATGCCAAGAGAAGAAGCACGCAGCAGGCAATCAGACGCCGAGTCTTTGCAGGCCCCGCCCTCAAACCCGCGCTCTCTCCCTCCATCCTGCCTGCCTTTTATGACATGATGCATGAACCTGATGTGTTTCCTCTTGGAAAGTTGTCCATCTTCCCATGTGACTGCCTTCCGCTTTCAGGCATCTCTGGAAAAAAAAGAAAAGAAAAATAGTGTCTTACAAATGTCTCGATCTGATTTGATCTTTAAGTAGGTGTGGCCCCTCTCTCTCTCATATATATATATATATATATATCAGTGGTGGGCGGTCAGGGCCAGCAAAGCAGAAAACATATAAAATGTGTAAACTGAGGAAATGTGTCATTATAGGGAAAGAAAATGGTAGTTTTAAATTTGATGGCTGGAACACGTCTCAAAAATAATAAAAATCAGTTGGAGAAACATTCTGCACTAATTGGGTTTATTGACTACAAGACGGTAAGATAATTGGGTAAAAAAACAGTGTGGGTATAAACATCTTGGAGAGGCAAAGTCTCTGGGCAGAGCTTTACCAATCTGTGAAAGACTGTCTACAAATTGTAAAACAATTTCAGAATAAGGGTCATCAACATCAAATTGCTAAAAAGTTCAAATATCTCATCAGTTACAGCTCATAATATTATCAACGGTTTCTAAGAATCTGTGCACAATGAATATTTCCCTGTGATTTTCGGCACTCAGGTGGCACTGCTTTTAAAGTAGTCATGATCCTGTAATACAAATCACTTTATGGGCTCATTAACACCTCCAGAAATGATTGTCTTGTGAACACAGTTTGCCATGTCATTCACAAATGAAGGTTAAATCTCTATCATGAGAAGAAGAAGAAGAAGGCATGCGTGAACATGATCCAAAAGCACTGCCATCCTCTCTGGGCTAAAGCTCATTAAAATGTACTGTTTTGGGGTCAGACAAATTGAAATTTTTATTTCTTTTTGGAAACCATGGACATCCTGTCCTCCAGACTAAAGAGAGGAGGGACTATCTGACTTCTCTGATGGTATGAAAGCGCATTAGCTTGCACATTTAGAAAGTCTCCATCAATGCCGAATGGTATATAAAGATTTTCGAGCAACAAATGCTTTTATCCAGACAACATCTTTTTCAGGAAAGGCCTTGCATGTTTGAGCAAAACAACACTAACTGGATACTGCATCTATTACAATAGCACAACTTTGAAAAGTCTGGGTGCTGATCTGGCCTGCCTGCAGTCTAGACCTTTAACACATTTGAAAACATTTGGCAACAAAGGACACCCATAACTTGCTACAGTAGAATCCTGTATCATATCATTATTCATCCTCTGGAAAACCCCCAGAGTCAGAAATCCCAGCACTCTGACAGTTTCTCAAGATCAGCTACATCCCTACAGGTCACATACACAGATGTGTGCTATATTTTTAATCCAGATGCACACATCAAATCCCAGATGCCAGTAAATATTTAAGGCAAGCTTTCCAAAAAAAACATTACAAACTCTAGAATACTTCCGATTTGTATGTGTGTTTAAATTCATTACCTGTTTGAATAATTTGAATAATGTATTCATACACTTGAAGCATATTCAGAAGACTTTTATCAGCTTGAAAAAGACAGGATATTTCCAATCTGATCCACTTTCGCACGGAGATGCTGAACGACAGCACAGTTTCACTTTATCCCACCGGTGATGTTTCTCGAGCATGAGAAAACCGAGAGGAGCCCGAACTGGTTATTGTACCGAGGATCCTCAGAATTGGCGCATTTTTGTACTAAGGTTACTAATGTCCAAGTTTTAAAAGATGTCCACTTTAAATTGACACCAAGTTGGAAGAAGTAAAAAAAAAAAAAGTGTTTGTCTCTTTGTTTATTTATTTATCTTGCTGCCATTGTTTGTGACCCCATAGACGGAAGCTCAGCAGATCAGACAAAGATCATCTTTATCCTTTAATGACCATAAATCCCTCCAATTGCAATGGGCGTGGTCTCTTCCAAGATGTCTCCACCCACACCCCATGGGTTCGCTTGGTTGCTCTGATGAGGATGAATGTGATGTAAAGCATATGCCATGTCCATCGCATTCACTAGATATCTGCCCAACTGAAGACCTGCTGGAGATTTGTCTCAGACCAACCTCAAAACCCTGAGGAAAATATCCTCACTGGTAATGAGAAGAACTGATCCTGTTCTAATTGTTTAATTCAGGTTTTTTCCAGCTCATTCCTCACCTGTGTGTATGTACCGAACAAGGCTACATCTGTGTAAAAGGTGGTTGGTGCACATTTCAGTTGTCCTCTATGGTTCCTCATGGTTCCTCTATCATCTCTGATACTCAAGTGGATTGGGTTAAATTCTGACCAGGCCAGAACGATGCTTTCGATCGAACGGAACTTTGGATTCATTCCCAGACGTTTCACTGATGTGATTTGAGATGTGGTGTTTACAGGCTTAGCTCAGGTGTGGAAAAGGGGTGTGGAAGCTGTTACCTTTGTTCATTCAGGAGACATCTAACAGCATCATTACAGAAATAAGGAGAAGCCTTGCATGAAAAATGGCGCGTGCAAGGCCTAGAGGTTAGACACCTATGTGAATTTCGATCTGATGCACAACATCCAGTGTGTGTGTGTGTGTGTGTGTGTGTGTGTGTGTGTGTGTGTGTGTGAGAGAGAGGGAGAGAAAGGCGGAGAGGAGGTGTACTGACCCGCATACAGATTACACACTGTGGACCAAAGATGCTTTTTTTCTCCAAGACATTAACCTCCATCTCCACACACACACACACACACACACACAGAAATCAGAATGTTCATACAGAGAATGAAATGAAGAACAACCCAGCAATGGCATTTCTTTTACCTGTCATTTGGAGATGCAGCAGAGGGCCAGGCTCAGCACCATCCCCACCACCACCATCATCATCATCATCATCATCATCAACACACACCCCTCACATCACACACTCTTTCACACACCTCCACGGCTCCCTCCCAGGCTCTCCGAAAACGGTATAACCTACAGAATATCCGATCCTTTCGCTGTTGTCTCCCCTCGTTTATTCCCCACGGGTCCGGGACGCATCCGCTTGTGTGCGACGCTTCACTTCAGTTCAGTCTCTTCCGCACCAACGCAAGAGCCATGAGGAAGGACGCTCGCGACCCGGTCCGGTCCATTTCAGCACGCGAGCGAGGCAAAGCGGCGCAGCATCGCATCCGTCCTCCCATAATCCAGCGACTGGCTGCCTGGCCCCGCCCCCTCACCCTCTTCATTAAAACCCAGATAATAAAGCGCTGCTCTGATTGGTTCGCAGGAGCGTCAGTCAAAAACCGGTTACAAGGGCCTGGAGCACGCGCATAGGACAGGTAACCTAGAACCAGGGTTCTACTACTACTGCTTTTTTATTATTCATTCATCTATTAATTAATTTATTCATTTATTTACCAGATAAAACAGATAATTTAGAACCAGGGTTACACCACAACTAATATTTATTCATTTATTTATACATGAATTTATTCAATCATTTATTCTTTTATTCATTTTTTATTCATTCAGTTATTTGCTGCTTTATCCTAGTCAAAGCTGAAACTTAAAAAAAATGAATAATCATACCATTGTATATTAAATAAACCTCATTATTAATTAATTGATTGTTAATTTTAACTAAACAAATTTATTTGAAATGTGCTGAATATCGCTGATAGCTTTTGCACCATTTTGTGAAAAGAAATGGTGAAAGGAGAATAAATCTCCAGCAACTTGAATAAATGTGTATACATGCATGATGTTCACTTGCAGTAATAGTAGGACTTTCATCATCACCACCATTTCATTATTTATTTCTCTCTTGATATCACGAGGAATTTTAGTTAAAATCAAAATCTCAGGATCAGAGTTGTTTTGTGAAACACTACACAGTTAAAATAAACCAAACTGAATTATAAAGTCATGAGTCTGTATGCATAGGCGCTTATTTAATATTTACAAGACCCACAAATCTACATCTATAGCATTTGGCAGACAATATGATGTAAAGCGACTTACATTTATTTAATACAACTATGCAGTTGTATGAGGCCTTGTTTAGGGGCCTTGCTCAGGGGCCCAGCAGTGACAGTTTGGTGGATTTGGGATTTAAACTAAATCAAATAACCAAAAAAATGTCAGTCCAGCAGGTTTACTTCTAGCATCCTGGTCTACATTCTTCCATCTGCACACTTACACCACCTAGTGGTTATGGACTAACATTACAAACCTTAACCTTGCACTAACTAATGTAACCCAATTATAAAGCAATAAAAATGTTGAATTGGACTTAAATGTGTAAAAAAAGGAAAAAAAAAGAAAAAGTAAACCAAAAAAATTGATAAATGTCAAATTCATAACACGGGGTCAACGGCAGGACAACCTTTACTGATGATGGTTACAGAACTAGGAATTGAAGTATTGTTCAAAAGAAACTTCACCTTACAAATCAGAGCAGAAACTAGTACAGTAGCATAACAAAACTTTAGTCTGCATCACAATGTTATACAACTGTGATATGGTGGAGAAAGAAAAAAAAAAAACTAAAAAAAAAAAAAAAAAATGATGAGTAAAAAAAAAAAAAAAAAAAAAAAAAAAAAAAACATGCTTTTTTTACCCCCAGATTTTCTATCCTAAATCAACCTCGCATGTATACGCTATATGGACGAAAGTTGACCACACCTGACCAAAAGATTTGTATGTCAGGTGAGGAGGCCTCGGGTGCGGTCAGCGTTCCACTTCATCCCAGCTCTCAACTCCTGGCTCTCGATTCCACCTTTACTCGAGTCGTTATATAAAACATTGAGAATGTACGCAGAGTATAAGAATATATCATGGACTATCACAAGGTAATATGAGTATATACACTCACATAAATGTGTGTGTGTGTGCGTGTGTGTGTGCGTGTGTGTGTTTCACTATGCTATTTGGCTTTCCATCTCACTGATGGAAACGAAGCATGGCCGCCGACGTACTTTCCTCTTGGTGTTGTGTTTGGGGTTTCTCTGGTACATATCTGCAACACAGAGTTATTTGCTGAGTTAGCAGATCTGGACAGCGAGTAGATACGGTCAGTTCAATTACAATTTTATAGACAATGAATTCAAACGTATATCTCAATTAAAATGAATGTGGTATACCAACAAGTGTGTAGGAAATGAACCTACTGATTTATCAGGCAGACTTTTGCTATTTTTAATAATTTCAATTAGGCGATTTAGGCGCATCTGAGACACCAAACGGTGCACGTACGTTCTGCGCTTGCATGAGAGAACAAGACTATCATACCAGCAGGTGGCAGTAGTCTGTGTTCGGCATCCAAACAGGGAAACCGAAAGAGCTGGAAGTGTGAATATATAAAGGAGTTTCCACTCGCCGCAATCGTTACTAACAGATTCCTGCAGCCTTTTCCAATCATGTCTGCAAGAGCGAGAATGACCACGAGCGTGTTCCGTTTTCCGAGTGCTCATTCGCTAAACTACTTAGCCAATCAGATTCTCTTTCTAGCACTGGGCTTGGGAACAAATGTTTAGAAACGTTAGTTATTTTTTAACTGTTTTCACTAACAAATTTCATAAAATGTTTAAAAACACATTATTGTTAATTAAAGTGAAAATGAATTCAATAAGGTACCATAGGGGCTACGGGGTTCCGGGGGACCACTGTAACTGTTCCATTCAAGCTATTGTCTGTATCGCATCTTATTCATTAAAAATGTGATTTTATGGCATGAAGGGGGAAAAATCTAATCGGCAAAACATATCAGGCGAAAAAATAAATAAATCGGCATCATATATCGGCTGCACTGATTTCTAAATATCAGCATCGGCATTGGCCAAAGTAAAACCTGTATCGGTCGACCACTCGTGTACGTTACACATTATAAATAAAGAACTTATGAATAAACAACTCAACATACAGCCATTTTTGTCTAAATAAATGGCAACAAAAGTGAGTAAATGTATATATATATATATATAAACTAGTATTGAACAAACAAGTAGGCGGGATCATGAAAATGAGGCGGGGCTAAACTGTTGCTATTTTCTATACAAAAATAATTGGTGAATGGTTACCTTGGAAACTGACATAGTAATGCCTGTTGCCTTTGATAACGGTTACTTCAGCGTTGCTGTCCGTCAGAAACACTTCCTCCAGATCGCAGGACTTTACAGACGTCACGCGGTGCTTATCGTCCTGGTAAAGTCACACACACACACACACACACACACACACACAAAAAATCATGAGCACACAGCAGAACACTACAGCTTTGTTAACCTTGCTCTCGTCTCTCACCGGCTTTCCGTACTCGATCCAGTTATCATGGTCTCCCTTGTAGTACCACAGCCAGTGTGTGGTCAGGACGTAATGTGCAGGTTTGGTGACGGACGAAACAGTCGAGAGACGTCGCACCGGATGCCCGACCCTAGTCATGGTCTGAAAATCCACCGGCCTCGACCCTGGGCTGGAGTCGGCGATCAAACATCCAGTGAAGATCAGAAATAAACATCGATGACGGTAAAAGCAGCAGAATCTGGTTTTGTTTGTGTGTCTTTACTGACCCGAATGTGTTCTTGGGGTCGCAGAAGGCTCGCTCGATCTCCTCCATCCCTCGCAGATCCCTCCATCCGTTCCCTTCGTTCACCTCCCACTTATACGGAAGATTGAAATGCACCAGTTTGCATTGCTCTAAAACGCAGATCGAACAAGAATTTACTTACAACATAAAACCAAAGTGCAACAACAAAAAAAAAATGGGGGAAAGTAAACAGAAGGTGAGAAGGTTCTGAAAATCTGAAATCTAAAACATGAACCTTGAAATCTGCAGTTCCTTCTGATAAAGTGGAGACAAATTTCATTCTTCTCTTCTGCCAGTTCTAGGGATCTGCTTATCGGCTCTGAAATCCTCTCTAGCGCGCGCACACACACACACACACACACACACACACACACACAGTAATGATTGATCTCATTTCTTTTTGGTCAAAGAATTTCAGTGCATCTATATTTATATACACTATACGGACAAAGTATCGCATTCCACCCCATTTGCAGTTATAATGAAATCCACTCTTCTGGGAAGATGTTCCACTAGATTTTGGTCGTGTGCTTGTGGAGATTTGTGCTCCACAAGGTGTTAGTAAAGTCAGGTACTGATGTAGGTGAGGTGAGAATGCCAGAGGTGAGGCCACTCAAGATTTTCCACTCCACTCTTCATGGAGCTCGCTTTCATCTGTGGCTTTACTGAAGAGTGAAGGGAGAATGAAACTCTCCGGCATCCAGAGATTTCCTAGACAATTGTGTGCCTCCAAGTTCGTAGTAATATTTTGGAGGAGAACCACATACGGCTGGAAAAGTCTGCTGTCCCGATACTTTGCCCATATTGTTTAGTCGACTCATGATAAGTAAATACTTGTTTTAATGTTCGCTAGATGAAGATAATGATCTTAATATGTTGTTTATTCACCTTGATAGAAGGTGAGGACCTCACTTATTTTAAGCAGATAGAAAGGGTGCAGAAAGTGTCAAATATAACTAGTGTGATTTGGTGAGAAGGGGGCGGGGCTTCAAGGTGCTCAGTTAATATCAAAACGTTTAAAAACACCTATATATCGATCATTCCATATTTAGACAATAATGGATGCATAACTTGAAAAATAAGTCGAAACATGGCCTGGGCTATCCAGCAGTCTTAAAGAATGGTAATCAGTATCGGGTATTGTCCTGTAGTTTATTAATAATTTAGCAAAACACCACAGTAATGTATAAACTACAGTATATATGTATGTGGCAGAGTGCGAGTGAACGAGCGCCGGTTCGCAGGTGGAGGGCGGAGCATTTTTACAGTTTTGTCGTACCGCTATAGTCATCGTAAGATGGGAAAATCCTACGTCGAATCATCGTAACTCGGGGACTACCGGTATTTCGTTTTCTAGTGATCTCCATTGGGTGCCCCTCTAGTGGGGAATAAAGGCATGACAGGTGGGGCATAATTGATGTTTACATCTTTTGCTCTTAATTAATCATTCATTAAATTAAAAAATGCCATTAAAATGAAAAGTACCAAAAAGTTTGAAGATAATGGTGGCGGATGAGGTAACCGTTGACAAATAAAAAAAGAGAGAGGTGGATTTGTGGCGATTTAGACTTTTTTTTCTGCTGATTTAATGATTCTTTGATGTCACAATCCTGGATTCTACACTTATTTATCTATTTTATTTGATTGGTGTATAATTTTCTCTATTAAAAATAAAGCTAAAAAACAACAACAACAAAAAAACCACACACCTAACCTATCAGAATCGAGAATTCAAAAGCATTAATATTACATAAATGGCCTAAAAGGTACAAAATGAGATTGAAGGTGCCTATAAAAGGCAAAATGAGACAATTAGGTCATTAATGCAAGCGAATTAGAACAACAGTCACCCAACACAACTACACTTTAATTTTCTCTCCTTTTGAACTATTGATTCAGAACTTGATATTTCAATAAATTAGACATTTGTTTTATTTTTACATTTTTAAACAAAGTATTTCATTACCATATTTTGGGGTGATGGGCAGGGATGAACAGGTGGGGCTTGAAAGTCCACCTCCCCCTAAAGTGGGGAATGGCAGAAGAAAGTTTTAGAACCACTAGTCTAAATCCGCCAATAGTGATGTCGTCGTCAGTTTGCTGTACTTTACTCCGGCTCTTCTATTTGCATGAATAACTAATGCTGTTTGTCTACTTTGTGCAAAAAAAACCCCACAAGCTCGGCTTCCGGATCTCCTTAAACACACACACACACACACACACACACACACACACACACACACACCTGCTTCTGCAGCACTGGCGCTCAGGCGGTAAACGTTCTGGTAGAGGTAGGGCAAGTCCTGGATGATGTCATTGCCGAGGCCGCGCTCTTCCAGCATCCTGCGGCTGTACTCGTCCACACAGTGAAGACGCTTGCACTTGGCACCGAAGATGCAGTTGTCCTGCACAAAGTGCTGGCACATGTGCACTTTAGTGCAGTTTTCCTTAAAAGTGCAGGCTCCGAACAGCCCCGAGCCCTTATTGTAGTGGGAGCAGACCTGCACACGGACAACGTACAGTAACAGCGGAGTCAGGGGACGAATCCAAAAAAAAAAAAAAAGGGGGGGAGGGGACCAGACCAAAAAAAAAAAAAAAAAAAAAAAAGAACAGCACCGGAAAAATGAAGTACTGAGGTGCATGCATGCACATTCACACAAACATCAGGAACAGTAAATAAAGTACCATTTACACCACAATGCTTACAAATTTTTAAGATTTCTTTCCAAACCTCTACTTACAGGTTGTTTTTTTTTTTTTTTTTTTTTTTTTTTTTTTTTTTTTTTTTTTTAAACACGTCGTATGTCATCTCCCACACACAGGGTGAAGCTCCTTCATTTTCAATATCCACCAAAATCCGTTCTGCAACTCTTCATCCAAGAGAGGACACACCTTCCTTCTTTTGGGTTTGTTTTATTTCTTTTTTTGTCTGTTTTTACTTCTATTTTAAAATCACCCAAATATGTCACTTGGTGCAACAGAAACTGGAACAGGAACCTTTTTTTTTTTTTTTTTTTTTTTTTTTTAATTCAGCAGGTTAACTTCTGTATACTTATCCCCATCTTTATACGTATACACTGGCAATAGGTTACAATTTACACCAAAATGCTGAAAAAAGGCTTTTGTGTTTTTTTTTTTTTGTTTGTTTGTTTTTATCCGTTTCTGAAAACCGCTTCTCATTTTGAGAGCACTGAGACAGGAGTTTCGAACAGCAGGGACGGTACCTAGAAATGCAGAAATAGCTTATCTTGAAATGAAATGTAAAAATAATTGCCAAAAAAGGTGAGTCATATACACACAGAAATGCACAGCATATACACAAGATGGACTAAAGTTTGTGGACACCAGACCATAAGACTTGTATGCGCTTTTTCAACATCCCATTACACATTTGCTGTTATAATAAACTCCACTCTTCTGGGAAGATGTTCCACCAGATTTTTTGAAGTTTGCTTCGTGGATGTATTGTGCATCTGGAAAGTAATTACAGCAGATCACTTTTTCCACATTTTGTTATGTTACAGCTTTATTCCAAAAATGGACTAAATTCATTATTTTCCTTAAAATTTTACAAACGATACCCCATAATGACATAAAAAAATTTATAAAAAAATAAATACATAAGTATTCAGTTTCTCACATTCTTCTTTGCAGAACCTCTCAAGCTCCATCAGGTTGGATGGGGAGCGTTGGTGTCGTGTGCTTTTTACTGTGTGGCTTCTGTCTGGCCACAATACCGTACAGGTCTGATTGGTGAAGTGCTGCTGAGATGGTTGTTCTTCTGGAAGGTTCTCCTCTCTCCAACGGATGCTGGGGCTCTTTCAGGGTGACTATCGGGTTCTTGATCACCTCCCTGACTAAGGCCGTTCTCTCCAGATCGCTGCCGCTTTAGGAAGATTCCTGGTGGTTCCAAACGTCTTCCAATTACGGATAATGGAGGCCACTCTCCCATTGAGACCCTCAATACTACAGAACTTTTTCTGTACCCTTCCCCAGATCTGTGCCTCTATACAGTCCTGTATCGGATGTCTACAGACAATTCCTTGGACGTCATGGCTTGGTTTGTTCTCTGACATGCACTGTTAACTGACACAGGTGTGCCTTTTTAAATCTTGTCCAATTAACTGAATTTACCACAGGCAGACTCCAATCAAGTTGTAGAAACACCTCAAGGATGATCAGTGGAAACTGGATGCACCGGAGTTTAATTTTGAGTGTCATGGCAAAGACTGTGAATATTTACATACATGTGATTTGATTCGCTTTCAAACAAACTTATTTCTCATTGTCGTAATGGGATATTGTTTGTAGAAGTTTGAGGAAAACAATGAATTTGATCCATTTTGGAATGAGGCTGTAACATAAAATGAGGGAAAGTTGTGAACACTTTCCTATAGTGGATCCACTCCAACCAACGTGAACTATATCTCTAGTGGAGTTTCGTGCACAGAGGCATGGTCATGCTGGAACAGCTTTGGGTCTCCTAGTTCAAGTGAAGGGAAATTTAATGCTACTGCATCCAGTGACACCATACAATTGCGTGCCTCAGACTAAAAAGATTTACATACGGCTGGAAAAGTCAGGGGTCCCAATACTTTTGTCCATATAGTGTATTTGCAGTTTAGTTTTACACCTCATGAGAACTCAAGGTACAAATATCCGCCCAGTGCAACCAATATAGTTAAGAGACCCACCTTGTAAGTGTGTTTAATTCCATCACATGCAACCTACAGTGTATTATTTTCTATTTTAGTTCATCAGTGTTGCACTCAATCGTTTGTATGTGGATACGTAAACAGCAAACATATATATACACACACGTGTGTGTATATTTTATATATATATATATATCCATATCCAAAGTGCCTGAATTTGGTCTTTTTGTCAAAGCTGCTATAAAAACACCTAGTAACCAATCAGAATCAAGAATTAAACATGGAAATGGCCTAAAAGGTACAAAAGAGAAGGCAAAATGAGCTCGAACAACACAGCCGATCTTTCTGTTTAATTCGGAGATAGAGAAGTAAACCTCTGAAGTGATATGTATTCATTCTTTCCACTCTTCCTCTCAGTTCTTCCACAGTAATAAATGAGAATCTGTAAAACCTAACATGCATTACTGTGGTAATGTTTTCTTTATTCGGCTCTGAGGGTGTGCAAATTTCTGCACTCATCCAAATAAGCGAGATTTGCGAGTCTGATGACGGTGAACTTTAACAGCATTTGTTTTTTAAGTTTTAGGTACAAATATGGAACTTGTACAGCAAATCGGGTTCGATCGGTCTTGGCATCCGACTGCAACAGTGATGAAGAAGAAGAAAATCTGGTTGCACAGGTAGTGACTGGTTAAAGGGATAAAGAGGCCACTGTGTACATGTGTGTACATATGTGTGTGTGTGTGTATGGTGTGTGTGTGTGTGTGAACATGCAGGTTTGTTTTCCATGGTGTGTATATGTGCCTTCACCTCAGGGAGCAGTGAAGGGTCGTTCTGAAGCAGAAGGAGAAAGAGGTCTTCCTCGTGAAGCTCGTGAAGAGTGCACTCACGGAGAAGGGGAAAGTTATGCTCAGACTGAAGGCTATGGGAGAACTTGCACTCCTTCCTAAACACACACACACAAAGTATACCACTTGAATCAGATATCTGTTGTGGCGGCTGGTTCCTTGTCTCCACACAGTGCATTTAAATCAGTAGGATATTCCTGATTAAAGAAATATGATATAAAAAAAAATACACATTCAAAAATGCTGAATAGACATTATTAATGCTGTTTGTACTCCTGAATCTTGTCATTTGACTCTGACCCAGTAGTCTAGCCGTCGCAATTTGTCAAACTCACTCAAATACTTACACTTGCCCATTTTTCCTGCTTCTAACACATCAACTTTGAGGACAAAATGTTCACTTGCTGCCTAATAAAAATCCCACCCACTAACAGGTGCCATGATGAAGAGATCATCACTATTATTCACTCCACATGTTATAATGTCATAATGTTAAGCCTGATCCGTGTATCTACTGGATACCTTTAGGACTTCATTAAAGCGGGCAGACTTCAAAAATTTCTCCAAAAACTTGGTGATGTCCATAAACACCATTGTTTCAATGGAAACCATTTTGTAATGGATTGAATGGTTCACAGCTGTAATGGAAGTGGTGGCACAGGTAATCACGACATTCAACTTCCGATCAGAAGTTCCTGAATTCAAATCTGACCACCACCAAGCTGAACCCTTGAGCAAGACCCTTAACCCTCAACTGCTCAGGTGTACAGTATAAATAAGATCATTGTAATTCGCTCTGTATTAAAGACATCTGCCGAAGACTATAAATATAGATTTAAATATAGAAGGTATTGGATGTGTGTGTGAATATCACATTTCTATTGCTATTTTTTTCAGCAATTGGTCCGGATAAATAAACGGGTTAATACCGAGGAGATACGAAACGGGTATATTTGAAGAGGGTTATTGAAGGGTGTTGCACAGCAGTGGTGGACGAAGTACACAAACCATGTAGTTGAGTAAAAGTAAAATATGACTTACGAGATGAGTGATAGAGCTGCGTACGCACCTTTATTTTTTTTTTTACACTTCCTCTTTTTCTCTTAATTTGTGTTCTGCTCTCTTTACTGAGGTGACCTCACACGATCGTGTGTTCGAACAGTGACCTTTTTAATCCGCTCATAAATAAAACGACTAATTTTACAAAATGTAGTTGAGTAAAGAAAAAAAATTTGACTATGAAATATAGTGACGTTAAAGTAAATGTCTCCCCAAAAGAAACTACTTGAGTAAATTACACTACATATGTACAGTAACGAATAACATTTCCTTCCTTACTGTTCAACAGTGTTAATCGATAACAAGAACAAGGGGCCTAACACAGGGCCTTGTGGGACACCATAGTACTTTTTTATTATGGTGTAAAGTGAAGAATCTCTAATAAAACAGGTAGTGTTGAAATCAAGTCAATCTGAAATTGTAAGAATTGAATCATGGGGAAACAAAAGGATGTGGATGTGAATGTAACTGATCTAAGAGGGTCCAAGCTTCTGCAGCTGGCTTGTGTAAGATGTAGATGGTAAATATGTTTAGGGTTATGGGGGGTATGCAGGGTAAAAAGGTGGTGTTGGTGGTGAATATTCGGTCATGCACCGAGGTTTGAGTTCCTGCCCTGCACCAGGAGACACTCCTTACCTTCCTTTGCCATAGCGGCAGTTTCCATAAACGAAGTATTTGCACAGATGCAGGTCCTGGCAACCGAAGCAGTTCTGCTTGGCGTAACTCTTACACAAACGCAGAGATGTTTTAGCCACTACAATGTAATCCAGCTCGGCCTTCTCTGCGCTCAGTCTGCTCCGGACCACGGCGAAGCGCGGACATTTCTTCAGGATGTACCAGAAGTGCTCGTCGCTGATCTCGAACCTCTGGTAGACCCTCCTGTGGAGCTGAGACAAGTCCATGGAGCCCTTATGGCTGCATAGGATACTGGTGGCGTGATGGATAACCCGCGAGTAGCTGGACATTTTACCCTTCTTTACCTTCCTCTATTTCGGGCGAAACGAAAGTAGAGAGTGTGTTCCTTTGTGTGTGTGTGTGTGTGTGTGTGAGGGTGTGTGTGACACACACACTGGGAAAATATGTGAAGGCAGTGAAAGAAGCAGCATTTCAAAATGGCCGCCATCAGCAGTCCCACTATCACCTCATCAAAATACAACTTGATTTTTTTCCCCCCACATTTATGTATTATTGTACGACAAATATATACAATAGGATGTGTGAATTATTATCATTTATTTTTTTAAGTCGGAAATGAAAAAGAGAAAAAAAAAATCCCAGTTTGGCCTGACCATAACCCAAGCAAAACAAGAACTAGTGAAATACTCTTTTATTAATAAGTAAAAATAAATCAGAAAATGTTTAAAATGATTAAATTGACATCAATGTTGGTCAGGGCACGATTTAATCAATGATACAGCACCCTTTCGAGTACAGAGGAATAACGGCTTAACTCAGGGGCACAGGGTGGCAACTGCCACCCTAAAGAAAAACATTGCCATCCCATCCGCAGTACTGTCCTCCCAATGTATAAAAATGTAACCAGTTTCCTCCACTGCTTTGGAGTAATGACACTAAAAGTCAATATACCTGTAAATAATGGTGAGAAATCTCGTATTTCTTTTAAAGTCCAAACTTACGACTCGTATGAATTGAATCAAACAATGCCACGATCCTGATCACCGATCACAATAAAATGCATATATCCAGCTCTTTTAACATATCAAAGCATTTGTATAAATATACATGTAAGTCTAATATATTATTAGAATTATTTTTAAAATTTTTTATAACATCTTGCGTCTCCTGGATTGTCCAAACATTTGGCTATACCATAACTAAGTGATTTCATATGAAATATTTTTATATTAGAAAATAATGCAAGGATGATGCTTGCTTTAGTTTTGCCACCCCTCATAAATTTCATGCCACCCCATAAATATTTTTTGAGATCCACCACTGCTCAAGGGCCCAAGAATGGCAGCTTGGCGGTACTGGGACATTTCTGCATGGTGGTGCAGCGGCTGGTTCAACATTTAATTATGTATTGTTATACAAAAATAAAACAGGCTATGTAGATTATTGTAATTAACGTATTTATTTAAAAAGTAAGAAATAAATAATTGTAAGAAATCCCAGTTTGGGCTGATCATAACCCGAGCAGAACTGATGTGGTTGGAAGGTATCCTGTCTGTGTTTTGTTTCCTTTTTTTAATAAGTAAAAATAAATCAGAAAGTTTGTAAGACGATCAAGATGACTTGCAATTGTTTTTTTGTTTTTTTTTGTATTAGTAGCAAATTAGAATAGAAGCCACCATATTGACCAAAGGCGAAAATCTTTTAACAGTTCAATACTTACCCTGATAACACTGTGTAGTAATTTACACCACTGAATGAACACAAGGATGATGGGAACAAAAATGGCATCCATTTATATTTATGACATTTGGCAGACTTCTAATTCTTTAGTTTACAGCTGAGCAGGGGTGAAGGCTGACGATTGGGAGCTTGGTAGTAGAGCTGGTGGTGTAGGTTCAATTATGTGTAATTTTACAAAAAAAAAGAAAAGAGAGAGCAAGAGATAGAGCAAGAGAAGTGAATAAAAAACTAAAAAAAATGAACCTGTACAGCAGTATCTAAGGGCTCTTGACACATTACAGTGCATCCAATATTCCGATATTCCCTGATTTTCCCTGACGTTCCAGATGTGTGCAAATAATTCCCACCCACAGCACAAAAGCAAAAATCAAGGTACAGTGAAACCCAGTGGGAGTATTTTGGGGGATATATATATAAAGCCTGTCAAAACAATGAATCTTTTACATGTTTTTGAGAGACACCTGCAGGTTCCTTTTGTTTATATGCAGAAAACAAGGTCATTTTTATAGTATTCATTCTCATCGAGCTGGAAAACAGGCTCTTGCTCCTCATATATAGATACACTATACTGCCTAAAGTTTTGGGTCACCTGGTCATAAGTACGGTATGTGACTGTGCTTATGGATATTTGTGTTCATCAGACACAAGGGTTTTCCGAAAGACAGGTACGGATGTAGGTGTGGACACCTGGGGTGCAGTCAGTGTTTACATTCATCACAAAGATGTTCAGTAGGGATGAGATCAGAGCTCTATAGTGGCAAGATCTTCCTCTCCAAAGCATGTAAACCAGATCTTCAAGGAGCTCACTTTGTGAACAGGGACATCACCATGCTGGAACAAGTTTGGGTTTCCAAGTTCAATTGAATGCAAAGTCTTATTATAGCGCATCTATAGACGTCCTGTACAATTGAGTACAGGTGACCCAATACTTTTGGCAACTTCACCACACAAAGATAATGACCTGAAGTGTACATCCGAGTTCTGTAAGTGTCGGCTGGATTGTTATCTATTATAGAATTGCCTGCCCAGTCACTGTACCTAAATCATATCAAAATGCTCTGGGATGAAATGGATCGCAAGGGCAGAAAAAAATCTTCAACAAGGGAAGAACACCTCTGGCAAAGTTTACAAAAGACATGAAAAAGTATTTCAGCTGAAACAAAGTGTCCAGGATACCAAGAGTATGTCAATTAAAGGAATACTACAGGAGGAATTTTTTAGAAGAAAATAAAGAGTAACATCTGTAAAACTTTCTTTCGGCTTCTCCCATTAGGGGGCGCCACAGCGGATCATCCGCATGTTTGGTTTGGCACATGTTTTTATGCTGGATGACCTTCCTAACGCAACCCTTCCCATTTATCCGGGCTTGGGACCAGCACTAAGGCTGGTGCAACCCTAATGGCTGGGGTTGGTTCCCTGACCGGGGATCGAGCCCGGGCCGCAGCAGTGAGAGCACCGCATCCGAACCACTAGACCACCAGGGAACCTTAAAGAATAACATCTGTACATTTCTATATTTGTTCGGTCAATCAGATCGTTAAATGACTTTTTTTGTTGCAAATAATCAGCATGCACATGTGCCTTAAAAATGTGAACGCTTTAACAGGTACTGTGAAAATATTACGTTTGACAATATGAAAATTATAAAAAAAAAAAAAAATTGCAAGTTTTCTGTGGGATCAATAAAGTAGTTGGAAAAAATTAATAAATATAATAACAAGCAGGTTCCCCGTAAACTGTGCTTCGCCCCCCAAACATATATTAGAGACATGATTTCTTGTAACAGCATGAATGTATTAATAAGTGAATGAGAACAAGATTTCCTCTGTTATCCCACTTACATAACAACAATCCAAGAGGAACATGTACAATGAGAACACCACCATGTTAGAAAAAAAAGGACACTGAGGATTTATTTGAGTCGTATCTGAAGATTTAAAAAAACAAAACAAAAAAAAAAACTGCATTAGTCAATAGTTAATACAGAAATAAACAATGGCACATACTGGAGTTTCTAATTCAAAAACGTTAAGTGGTGTTTTGAGGAGACGAAGTTAAATAAATTACTAACAAACATAGAAATCTGTAGATTATGTACAAAGGGAGTTATCAGAACAAAAATCTACAATTCGGATTTTATGTTCAACATGACAGAGGTATTACCCTATTTTACACTGTATGTGTGTGTACATACATTTTATATATACGTGTGTAAATGTGGGTGGGTGTGTGTGTTAGTTTTCATCCTCGAAATAAAAAAGGGGGAACGTGACGCATATTTGCAGCCTTCACCTGGACCAGCTAAATAAACTTTTTAGAAAGAATACAGACGGGAACTCCTCTATGTACATGTACTTTAAAGAGAAGGTAACAGACTGTAGCTAAAAACACTGACAACGACAGGGTGTGAGATCGGGGAGATCAGGTGACCTGAGCTTCCAATGAACAATTCGCATAATAAAAAAAAAAAAAAGAAAAAAAAGAAAACAAAAAAAGTAAAATAATAATTATTATAATAAATAAAAAAAATCTTTGAATGTAGGGTCGATAGATAAGAGCAGGTTGCCAGATTTACTAAAACAACACCAACCTATAAGGACTGAAAAGGATTTATATATATATATATATATATATATATATATATATGTGTGTGTAGAGCGGGTTTATATATGCGTGCGGTAAATACAAATGCACACTGTGTGTA